>CM076570.1:776203077-776515430 GCA_034641835.2 Pinus albicaulis
CATGGAAAACTCGATGTACTCGCAAAGAAGCAGGAAGCTCCAATTTGTATGCCATAGTATCAATCTTTTGCAACACCTTGTAAGGACCATAGTACTTTGGTGATAATTTATTATCCTTCTTTGCTTGCTTGAGGGACATTTGTTCATATGGTTGTAGCCGTAGAAATACCCAATCTCCTACATGAAAACTTCTCTCGTTGCGATGTTGATCTGCCTGTTGTTTCATTCGATTTTGTGCCAAATCCAGGTTATCCTTTAAGAGTTGGAGAACTTCTTGCTGATGCTCGATGTGATCTTCCACTGCTTGAACCTTCGAATTTTCCCTTAAAGATGATGTGATCGATGGTGGGTGATATCCATAAAGTGCCATAAATGGGGTCATTTTTGCTGCAGTATGGAAGGAAGTGTTATACCACCATTCAGCGAGAGGTAACCACTTCACCCATTGTGTTTGTTTATCAGATACAAAACAACGAAGATATCCTTCCAAACATTTATTTACTATCTCAGTTTGACCATCAGATTGAGGATGATAAGATGAGCTATGAGCTAATTGAGTACCCAAACAAGAAAATAACTCCGTCCAAATTTTTTTAGTAAAAATGGGATCTCTGTCGCTCACAATAACCCTTGGGCTTCCATGTAGCTTTTGAATTCTGTCCATAAATGTAGTAGCAACTGTACTTGCTTTAAATGGATGAGATAATGCACAAAAGTATGCATACTTGGTAAGTCTATCAACTACCACCATGATGACACTCTTTCCTTCGGACTTAGGTAAACCTGTGATAAAATCCATTGAAATCTCCTCCCAACGTTGACCTTGAATGGATAAAGGTTGTAGAAGTCCTGGGGTCTTAATTGTTTCCACTTTATTCTGCTGGCAAACCAAACATTCTGCCACAAACTTTCGAATATCAGATTTAAGGCCATCCCAAAAAAATCCTTTCTTCACCCTGTGGTAAGTTTTTAAAAATCCTGAGTGTCCTCCTAAAGGAGAAGTGTCCAATTCCAGAAGAATCTTTTGTTTTAGTTGGGAATTCTTACAAAGATATAAGCGATCTTTGTACCATAAGGAATCATTTTTCCAACTAAATGTATCAGATGTACTAGGATCTTGCTGCAACTTTGAATGAGTATCCATACATCTTTGTCCTTCTTCCATTCATCTCTTGCTTCAGTTATCCAATCTGGTTGGATAATAGAAATGGCACAAAGCAATGCTTCCACCTCTTCATTCTTTCTTGAGAGTGCATCTGCAACAACATTCAGCTTTTCTTTTTTGTAGATTATTTCAAAGTCATAACCCAACATCTTTGTGACCCATTTTTGCTGTTCTTCCGACGATAGTCTTTGTTCCAAAAAGTGTTTAAGACTATCATGATCAGTTTTTACCTTCAAGTGTCTTCCCATTAGGTAAGTTCGCCATTTCTTTAGTGCATGTAGTATTGCTAACATTTCCTTCTCATAAATAGGTTTCTGTAAATACTTTCCTTTGATTGGACGACTTTCAAAAGCAATGGGTCTTCCTTCCTGCATTAAAACCGCACTAATTCCATTTCCTGAGGCATCACATTCCACAATAAAGGTTTTTGTGAAGTCTGGCATAGCTAAGACCGGTGCTAGGCACATTGCCTCTTTAAGATGTTCAAAGGCCTTAGTTGCTTCAGGAGTCCATGAAAATGCATCTTTCCTCAATAATGTTGTTAGAGGTGCTGCTATTCTCCCATAATTCTTAACAAACTTGCGATAATACCCTGTTAACCCGAGAAATCCTCGCAACCGCTTTATGGTTGTGGGAACTTTCCATTCCTTAATGGCTTTAATTTTGTTAGGGTCCACTTTAACCCCCTCGTGAGATACAATATGACCCAGATATTCCACCTCTTGTACTCCAAAGAAACATTTGGACTTTTTTGCATATAATTGTTTCTCCCGCAATAGTTTGAGCACCCTGTCAACATGTTCAACATGATCCTTCCAAGACCTGCTGTAGATTAGTATATCATCAAAAAATACTAGCACAAATTTTTTAAGGAAGGGTTTGAAAATGGAATTCATCAACCCTTGAAATGTAGAAGGTGCATTGGTAAGGCTAAAAGGCATGACCAAAAATTCATAATGACCCTCATGAGTTTGAAATGTTGTTTTTGGAATATCTTCAGTCTTCATTCTAATTTGATGATATCCCGAACGAAGATCCAACTTGGTAAAATAAATTGCTCCATGTAATTCATCCAATAATTCATCAATCACAGAAATGGGAAATTTATCTTTAATGGTGAGCTTATTGAGCTCCCTATAATCCGGACACATTCGCCATGATCCATCCTTCTTGTGTACCAATACTACAGGAGCAGAGAAAGAACTTTGACCGGGTTGAATTATACCCGCCTCTAACATTTCTGCAATCATACGTTCAATTTCGCTTTTTTGGAAGTAAGGATATCTATAAGGCCTGATGTTTGGAGGAACACTTCCGGGAATCAAATGAATAGCGTGATCATGATCACGAATAGGTGGGAGTCCTTTGGGAGTTTCAAACACCTTGGAATGATTGTCCAAGACTTGTTGGAGATCTGCATAAATAGATGATTTTGATGTTGGAACTTCTAGTGAGCATAATTGTGCAATTACACCTCGCTGTTCTTTCTTTAGAAGCTTTGTCATGACATTAGAGCTTATTATCCTTCCCGGCTTCCCCGCAATACCCCGTAATTCAACTTCCTTTCCTTCTGAAAAAAATTTCAAGAAAAGTTCTTGAAAATTAAAAGCTACCGTCCCCAAAGATTGTAACCATTGTACTCCTAGTACAACATCAGCACCTCCCCTAGGAATGGCAAGCATTGGACTAATCAATACATATTCCCCCATGGTTAGCTTGATATTATGGCATTTTCCAGAGCAATTTATAGTTCCTCCATTTGCAACCATCACTTGACATTCTGGTGCTGGTTATAGGAAACAATTTAATTCCTTGGCTACCTTACAATGAATAAAATTATGGGTGCTACCCGAATCAATCAACACTATTACCTTTTTCTTCTTGATATGTCCTTCTATCTTGAGAGTTTGAGGAGTGGTAATTCCTGCCAGTGCATTACACGATATGGTCGGATTCATTTCTTCCTCTTCTAGGGTTGGTTCCTGGTGTATATCTTCTTCTTGTTCATTTTCTTCTTCCTCTTCACAATCTATGTAAAATAATTTCTTCTCAGCACACTTATGACCTTTAGTGTATTTGCTATCACAACTGTAGCAAAGCCCTTTTGCTCTTTTTCTTCCAATTGTTGTGGTGTCAACCTTGTAGGTTGTGGAAATCTAGGAGTAGAAACACTTCCTTCTTTATAGAATTGAGTGGTAGGCTTCCTTGTCGCCATAATTTTACATTCAACTTTTCTTGCCAACCTGAATGCCTTCTCCAATGAATCAGGTTCCAAAACACGAACTTCATGTTGGATGTTATCCTTTAAAGCGCCTAGGAAGAGATCAATCCTGTGTTCCTCTGTAAGATCAGTTACCCTTATATTCAATTTTTGGAAGTCCTCAATGTGCTGCCCCACTAAACCCTTTTGTTTGAGATTTATCAATTGGGTAAAGAAGGTGTTGCTCTTTGTATCCTCATAATGTGCTATCATTTTCTCCGTAAAAATTGACCAAGTGACAATTTTTTTACGGGAGCAAAGCCATTGATACCATACAAATGTATTTTGTTCTAAATGTAAAGTTGCAATGCGTACCCTTTGTGTGTTTTGTACGTTATGGAGATCAAAATATTGCTCCATCTGTAGTATCCATGTTACAGGATCCTTTCCATCAAACTTCCTCATATCCATTTTTGGAATATGGTGGTTCTTCCTGCCAACATTCGAGTTTATGAAATCATGATTAAAATTTATTTTGTTCTCATCAGGAGGTTCTTCTCCTATATTTCCACCATTAGGAATCATTTCTGGTTTTAAGCTTGTCATCAAGCCTTCCATGTATGCTTTTAGATCACTCTTCATGTTTTCCATGTTGTCTTTTATGTCATCCATCTTAGCTTCCATGCCCACTTCCATGCCATCTATCTTAGCTTCCAAACCAATCATCTTAGCTTCCACGCCTTTCTTCAAACCATCCATCTTAGTTTCCACGCCTTTCTTCAAAACTTCCATTTCATTTTTTGTTGTTCTCTGCGAGAGCGAAATTTGCTCTTGTAATTTTGATATGTCATGTTGCCATTCTTCATCTTCATGAGTCATAGTAGAGCCTTCTGAAGGCTTAATGGGTGTTGAATTCTTTTTAGGGGCCATTTTAAAATCCAATATTGATATCTATTCTAAAAGATTCCCTTGGAATCAATTCAACTTGATTCTTCAAACAAGACTTATGCAATTCGGAAAAAACAAAAAATACACACCTTTTACTATCTTTTAGGAGATTGATATTGAAATTGAATTATCTCTGTAATTGAAAATATTCGATATCTGAAATTCAGCTCTGTAGTAGCCCTCTGAAGCTTCTTTCAAATGCCACCGGTCTGACCTGATTTTGATTCTCCAAGACAAAGTTGTGTCCAATCTCCCACAATGACCTAATTCTGGACTGGTTCAGTAGAGCGAACTTGTACGACTTGCCACGTGTCACTGTTTTGTCCATTGTCTCTGAAATTGATAGCGAAGAAACTACAGGCCGTGTGCTGGTGATCACTTTTGACGGCACTCCAATCCAATCTTCAGAGAGAGAGTTATTAAAATTTTCCCACGATCACCTCTTTGAGATGAAATTCAGGAGCCTGAAAAAGCACTACCTTCCACAGATCATATCTCCAAAAATATTGCGAACCAAGCTCTGAAATTTTTTGACGAATTTCCTCAGGATTTCAGCTTCGCATCATATGAATTGCAGATTCTGAACCTTCGTAGAAACAGATTTATAGCGAAAATTCCACGATGACCTGTTTAGGAGCTTGAAAAAAGACCTGACTTCCACAGATGATATCTCCGCAAATATTGTGAACCAAGGTCTGAAATGTTTAGACAAGCTTCCTCAGGATTTCGGCTTCGCACCCTAAAAATTTCAGCTTCTGAAACTTCGTAGAAAAAAAGTTATAGCGAAAATGCCACGATGACCTGTTTGGAGCAGCGAAACCCTAGAATCCAAAGCTCTGATACCAAATGTTATGTAACCAACTCCAAAAAATAGAAGAAATGAGATATCAACGCCTTATAAATAAGCCACTTCGAGGGGGAAACCTCCAATACATTACATGAATGATAAATTCTTGGATGATACAATTCACAAAACCTCCTTTCTATATATAGGAGTCCATGGGGCCATAATATAATCCTAGTGGGCCACAATGTAATCCTAGCCGACCTAACAATAATAATTTAAGGGCACAATAATAAAAAAATGGGGGTTACAAGGGTACACTAATAACAATAAGGGGTCATGGGGGAATATGTACTGAATAGTCCAATGCTTTCCATTCCTATGGGAGGTGTTGTTGTTGTACTAGGAGTACAATGGGTACAATCTTTGGGGACGATAGCTTTTAATTTTCAAGAACTTTTCTTGAATTTTTTTCAGAAGGAAAGGAAGTCGAATTACGGGGTATTACAGGGAAGCCGGGAAAGATAATAATCTTTAATGTCATGACAAAGCTTCTAAATAAAGAACAACAAGGCATAATTGCACAATTATGCTCACTAGAAGTTCCAACATCAAAATCATCTATTTCTGTAGATCTTCAAAAATTCTTGGACAATAATTCCAAGGTTTTTGAAACTCCAAAAGGACTCCCACCTATTCGTGACCATGATCATGCTATTCATTTGATTCCAGGAAGTGTTCCTCCAAACATCAGGCCTTATAGATATCCTTATGTCCAAAAGAGAAAAATTGAACGTATGATTGCGGAAATGTTAGAGGCAGGTATAATTCAACCTAGTCAAAGTTCTTTCTCTGTTCCTGTAGTATTGGTACACAAGAAAGATGGATCATGGCGCGTGTGTCTGAATTATAGGGAGCTCAATAAGCTCACCATTAAAGATAAATTTCCCATTCCTGTGATTGATGAATTATTGGATGAATTACATGGAGCAATTTATTTTACCAAATTGGATCTTCGTTCAGGGTATCATCAAATTAGAATGAGCACTGAAGATATTCAGAAAACAGCATTTTGAACTCATGGGGGTCATTATGAATTTTTGGTCATGCCTTTTGGCCTTACCAATGCACCTTCTACATTTCAAGGGTTGATGAATTCCATTTTCAAACCCTTCCTTAGAAAATTTGTGCTAGTATTTTTTGATGATCTACTAATCTACAGCAGGTCTTGGAAGGATCATGTTCAACATGTTGACAGGGTGCTCAAACTATTGCAAGAGAAACAATTATATGCAAAAACATCCAAATGTTTCTTTTGAGTACAAGAGGTGGAATATCTGGGTCATATTGTATCTCACGAGGGTGTTAAGGTAGACCCTAACAAAATTAAAGCCATTAAGGAATGGAAAGTCCCCACAACCATAAAGCAGTTGCGAGGATTTCTCGGGTTAACAAGGTATTATCGAAAGTTTGTTAAGAATTATGGGAGAATAGCAGCACCTCTAACAACATTATTGAAGAAAGATGCATTTTCATGGACTCCTGAAGCAACTAAGGCCTTTGAACATCTTAAAGAGGCAATGTGCCTAGCACCAGCCTTAGCTACGCCAGACTTCACAAAAACCTTTATTGTGGAATGTGATGCCTCAGGAAATGGAATTGGTGTTGTTTTAATGCAGGAAGGAAGAACCATTGCTTTTGAAAGTCGTCCAATCAAAGGAAAGTATTTACAGAAACCTATTTATGAGAAGGAAATGTTAGCAATACTACATGCACTAAAGAAATGGTGACCTTACCTAATGGGAAGACACTTCAAGGTAAAAACTGATCATGATAGTCTTAAACACTTTTTGGAACAAATACTATCTTCAGAAGAGCAGCAAAAATGTGTCACAAAGATGTTGGGTTATGACTTTGAAATAATCTACAAAAAAGGAAAGCTTAATGTTGTTGCAGATGCACTCTCAAGAAAGAATGAAGAGGTGGAAGCATTGCTTTGTGCCATTTCTATTATCCAACCACATTGGATAACCGAAGCAAGAGATGAATGGAAGAAGGACAAAGATGTATGGACACTCATTCAAAAGTTGCAGCAAGATCCTAGTACATCCGATACATTTAGTTGGAAAAATGATTCCTTATGGTACAAAGATCGCTTATATCTTTGTAAGAATTCCCAACTAAAACAAAAGATTCTTCTGGAATTGCACACTTCTCCTTTAGGAGGACACTCAGGATTTTTTAAAACTTACCACAGGGTGAAGAAAGAATTTTTTTGGGATGGCCTTAAATCTGATATTCAAAAGTTTGTGGCGAAATGTTTGGTTTGCCAGCAGAATAAAGTTGAGACAATTAAGACCCCGGTCTTCTACAACCTTTATCCATTCCAAGTCAACGTTGGGAGGAGATTTCAATGGATTTTATCACAGGTTTACCTAAGTCCGAAGGAAAGAGTGTCATCATGGTGGTAGTTGATAGATTTACCAGGTATGCACACTTTTGTGCATTATCTCATCCATTTAAAGCAAGTACAGTTGCTACTACATTTATGGACACAATTCAAAAGCTACATGGAAACCGAAAGGTTATTGTGAGCGACAGAGATCCCATTTTTACTGGAAATTTTTGGACAGAGTTATTTTCTTGTTTGGGTACTCAATTAGCTCATAGCTCATCTTATCATCCTCAATCCTATGGTCAAACTGAGATAGTAAATAAATGTTTGGAAGGATATCTTCGTTCTTTTGTATTTGATAAATAAACACAATGGGTCAAGTGGTTACCTCTAGCTGAATGGTGGTATAACACTTCCTTCCATACTCGGCAAAAATGACCCCATTTATGGCACTTTATGGATATCATCCACCATCCATCACATCATCTTTAAGAGAAAATTCGAAGGTTCAAGCAATGGAAGATCACATCGAGCATCAACAAAAAGTTCTCCAACTCTTAAAGGACAACCTGAATTTGGCACAAAAATTGCAGCCACCGTAGCAGTATCAACCCAATGAAGAGATGTTTTGATGTGTGAGACTGTATTTTTTATTTATCACAATCACATGTACTGGGAATGTCCTTGAATAAGTTTAGAAGGATGTTGAATTATTCAGTATCTATGGTCCTTTATGGGTGTTACAAAATATCAAGACGATGGGCACACAAATTGAGTTTCTAATTTCTTCACATGAAAGGAGACATCCAATTTTCCATGTTTCATGCTTAAAGAAGGTTATAGGTGAAAATCTTCCAGTTCAAACAATATTGCCAGAACTTGATGAGGAAGGAAAATTCATATTGAAACCTAAAGCGGTCATGGAAACAAGAACTCGACAGCTATGGAATCGATCAATTTCAGAGTATCTCATCAAGTGGAAGAACTTACCCACTGAAGATTGTACATGGGAGGATGAGAATTTTATACAGAAGCACCCAGAGCTACTCAAGCATTGAGGACAACACTTTTTTGAAGGAGAGGGGAATGTTAGGTACCTATATTACTAGTATAGTCCCTTATTGTTGTTATTGTAACCCCCTTATTGTTATTATTGTACCCTTGTAACCCCCATATTGTTATTATTGTGCCCTTAAATTATTATTGTTAGGTCGGCTAGGATTACACTGTGGCCCCACTAGGATTACATTGTGGCCCCATGGACTCCTATATATAGAAAGGAGGTTTTGTAATTTGAATCATCCAAGAATTGTTCATTCATGTAATGTATTGGAGGTTTCCCCCTCGAAGTGGCTTATTTCTAAGGCGTTGATATCTCTTTTCTTCTCTTTTTGGAGCTGGTTTCACAAAATATTTTCATGCATTTGCTTGTTTTTTGTGCATAGACCAGCAGTGTTGTTTGTAGGAATTAGTGATGAATCCCCAGAGCAGATCTGTGGTGCTCCCCCACTTCATTTTCCATCTCTATACTCAAAACCTGAGCATTGTTGTTATGCCCTCCATTCTCCACTTATTCTAACTGTTGCACCCACCTTTTTCCCGTAAAAGCACTTAAACCCTTCAACCTTCCTTATTCCTTTGTTTCTATTGGTTATGGCTGCCTTACTCGTTTTAACACAAAAACGCTTGAAAAACCATCAAATTTGACCTCCGCCTTTCCTCCTCGAAATCCCCGCTACTGTACTTCGCACATCACAGATCGCAGTTTTCATTTGGTTCCTTTTAAGACTTACCACTCTTTTTGCCGATTGTGATATTGCGATATCACATATCGCAGATCGCAACCTTGTCCTTTTTTTCAATCTCACGTCACACCTTTTTCCTTTTCCCTTATGGCTTACCGCAATTCCTGCATCGCAATTGCACTTTGCACCTTTTCGCTTTTTCCTTAAGACTTACCGCTTCCAAACGTCGATTGTGATATTGTGATCGCGCTCCGCCACCGATCCCATCGCCACGTCACCCATTTCACTTCGCACTTTGCAAAATTTTCCTGAGCAGCACTTCCGCTATCCCTCCAACTTTGCGATATTGCGATTTTGATATCAAATTTCGCACTACACAGATTTTATCCTGTTGCATTTCGCACTTCGCATCGTTTTCCTTTTACTTTTAAGACTTACCGCTCACGACGTCGATTGCGATATCCTCTGTACTCTACCACTGGTCCCACTGCCATGTCACCCAGAGTATTTCGCACTTTGTAACTTTTCCTGGACAACATTTCCGCTACCCCTCAAACTTTGTGATATTGCAAACTGCGATATCGCATTTCGCATTTCGCAACTTTTACCACATCGCAAATCACAATATTTATCCCCGTCGCATTTCACACTTCGCATTGTTTAGTTTATTTCCTTTAACACTTACCACTCCTTTATGCCTATTGCGATATGATCAAAGCTCTCTACCACCTGTCCTACTGCCACATCATCTGACTTATCGCATTTCGCATTTTGCATGGCGTAGCTCTTATCCCGTCACATTTCGCACTTCGTAACTTTTGCTCCATCGCACTTTTCAAATTATTTCTCTTCGAAGAATTTTTGCGCCATAGTAAAGCTTTAATGAGGTTTAAACCTGCTCTTTCCACTTCTAAGCCTTGTTTCATGCGTTAAGCCCTCTATTGGCCTCTTTAGCCCTTTTTTCCCTCCAAGCTGCAAATCAACATTTTTTTTCAATTAGAATTAAGCCATGGATACCTCCGTTGCATGGATAGAAGCATGGTAGATAGACCATAGGATAAGTAGAGTGAATTTACTCATTTGGCCAAGTTAAGTGTGGTTTATAATTAGTTTCCTTTCTGCCATTTATTTTTAGCAATTTAGTTTAGTTTCCTTCCTATCATTTCTTTTCAGCAATTTAATTTAGTTTGTTTCTGTCAATTCCTTTCTGCACATTAAGTTATTTTCATTTCCATAATTTCCTTTCTGCAAATTAATGTGCACTGAATGTCATAGAGGTTTTCTTAGTCTGTGAGGAGAATCATGCCACAGAGAAGTGTCCCTCCTTACCTTGACTTAAAGTTGTATATCAAGGTGGGGAAGCAATGCCAAAGAAACTATGTTTCACCAACCAGAGAAGGCCTCAAGGCCCTAGGCCATATCAACAAGGTATGCAAGGTGCACCTAACTCTTACTATCACAACAATCAGAGTGCACCCATTCAACCTTGGTACACCCCCACTCCTCCATCCTCGTCTACACCTCCTACTTGGCCTTACAACCCTTCATATCATCCTTAGCCAGTAAACCAACCATTTCAGCAGTATGTTCCACAACAACCTCAGTGGAACAATCCATCCCAAGGGTGGAGGCCTCAACAAAATCAACCACCTACTCTAATGCCTCCACCCCATCCTCAACCTTAGCTTACTCATGTTGCTCCACCTAGGCTACCTATACCTACACAACCCAATTCGAATCTGAATAACAGACCGTCACAATAGGCTCCTAGTGGAGAAACATCCTATCCAGCTTATGTAGTGGAGATACAGGAGGTTAATCTCTGGTCGGGAAGGGTACTCCCAGACAACCATCCTCCATCTCCACCTATAGAGTTTGAGGAGGAAAAGGAAGAAGGTAACATTCAGATCCAACAACCTCGTTTTCCTGAGCGCTTGATCCACCCTAGTCAGCACACCCCGGAGGAGACTGAACTCATGGGAGAATTGGAAAATTTGTGTGTAAATATACCACTTCTCCAGGCCATTAAGGATGTCCCTATCTATAATAAGCTCATCAAATAAAATTTCTTCAAAAAACCTAGGAGAAGGAAGAGAGATACCCCCACCATCAATGTGGTAGGACAATTGTCTGACCTAATGCTGGGGAAAGTGATATTTCCAAACTACCTGGAACTTGGTAGTCTAGTTTTCAATGTGCATATAAATGGTGTCATAGTCCCCAATGCTCTGATTGATCTAGGGGCTGCCATCAATGTTATGACCAGGGAAATTATGTTGAAACTTAATCTCCAAGGGACTTTGAGGAAAACCACAATAGTTCTGTAACTTGCAGATCGGTCCACAGTAACCCTGGAAGGATTTGTTGAGGATTTTATGGTTGCCATTGACTCTTGGGAGTATCCTACAAATTTCCTAGTCCTGCAACCAAAAACCAAGTTTAATGGTTATCCCCTCATCCTAGGGAGACCTTGGCTAGTCATTGCAAACACTTATATTAATTGTCGGTCTGGAAACATGACTATAAAAAATGGGCCTTTGTCTAAACAGCTAGTGTTATATCCTCCAGCCTAGCCTTCCATTGATCATGATCTCCCTATATGGTTGGAGTATGAATAAGATGAGTTATATAACACTGCCCCTATGTGTACCATAGATGTTATTCTTTGAGGGGGGCAGCTTGACGAAGATGAACTCATCGACCATGCCATTCAAAACCAGTCCTCCACTAACATTCCTCTCGAAACCTTAGTCAAAGAGTCTGAAAGCCAACCTTGGATGGAAGTGCACTCAATTAATTCAACCTCTGAATCCACCAAGGCTATTGAGTTTGGCCCATCCAGATCTCTGAAAATCAACCCAAACCTATCGAATGAATAAGAGAAGAAGTTACGCCAGCTTTTGAAAGAGAATCTAGATGCATTTTCTTGGGATTACAAAGACATGAAAGGGGTGCACCCTTCAATGTGCAAACATCATATTTACATCAAATAAGGATCCAAGTCTGTGAGACAACCCCAAAGAAGGATGAACCCGGCTCAAAAGGACATAGTCAAAGAAGAGCTGCATAAACTATTGGATGCAGGGTTAATAATCCTATATCCGACAGTGAGTGGGTGCCTCCTCTTGTCCTAGTCCCAAAGAATATTGGGAAGTGGTGAATTTGTGTTGATTATCGATAACTTAACAAAGCCACCAAGAAAGACCATTTCCCTTTGCCCTTTATAGACCAATTCTTGGATGGCCTTGCAGGGAAGAAGTTATTTTCCTTCTTAGATGGGTTCAGTGGGTACAATCAGATTCAAATCAGCCCCGAAGACCAGGATAAAACTACTTTCACCTGCCCTTGGGGTACCTTCACTTATAGAGTCTTACCCTTTTGGTTGTGCAATGCCCCAACTACCTTCCAAAGAGTTGTCATGGCCATTTTTTCTAAGTTATTCCATGACTCTGTCGAAATCTACATGGATTATTTCACACCATATGGGGATGACTTCCAGGAAGCTCTCTCCAATTTGGGTAAAGTTCTGAGAAGGTGCATTGAGATGCATCTCTCCTTGAACCCAAAAAAGTGTGAGTTCCTGAAGGAAGCAGGGGTTGTATTAGGACACTCCATATCCCAAGCAGGAATATAGATAGACCTGAACAAAATCACTATCATCAAAAGGGTACTTGCTCCTAGAAAGTAGAAAGATGTCAGGAGTTTCTTAGGCTTAGCCGGTTATTATAGAAGATTCATCAAAGATTTCAGCAAGATGGCTTCGCCATTATTTGCGTTACTGGCCAAATACTCTGAGTTTATTTGGTCTGGTCCTTGTCAAGAGGCTTTCAAGATCATTAAGGAAAATTTAACTACTGCGCCCATCCTCTAAGGTCCAAATTGGACTCTACCTTTCCACATCCACACTGATGCATCTGACAAAGTTGTAGGGGCAGCATTAGGACAATTAGAGGAAAAAATCCCTTATGCCATTTATTTCATCAGCAAGAACTTGTGTAAGGCTAAACTGAATTATACTATTACTGAGAAGGAGATGTTAGCCATTGTCCATGCTTTGAACAATTTCAGACATTATGTAACTAGATATCATACCTTTGTTCACACTGACCATGCAGCCATCAAGTATTCAATGAACAAACTAGATGTTAATGCTAGGATAATTAGATGGTTGTTACTTTTGCAGCAATTTGATTAGAATATTGTTGATAAACCTAGAAAGGAGAATGTTGTTGCAGGTTTTTTGTCTAGGTTATCTCTCCTTGTAGGTGAAGAAGGAATGGTGGATGACTAGCTTCCAGATGAGCACCTATTTGCTATATCAACACTCTCACTGTGGTTTGCTGATATAGCCAACTACTTGGTTGCTGGGAGACTCCCTTGTAATCTTTCATTCAAGGAAAGGAGTAGAATCATCAGAAAAATTTCCCCTTTCACATCGATTGAGGGGAACCTTTTCAAGTTAGGCCCTGATCAAATCCTAAGGAGATGTGTAAGGGAGGAAGAATTTTTGTATATCCTCTCTACATGTCATGAAATCCCATGTGGAGGCCACTTTGCTGCAAAGAGAACTACTTACAAAGCTTTGCAGGCGGGATACTATTGGCATACCCTTCACCAAGATTCCAGAAGATACACCAGCAAGTGTGACCAATGCCAAAGGATGGGAAACCCACGCAAAGGGATGAGATGCCTTTTCACCCTCAGGTGACTCTTGAGCCATTTGACAAGTGGGGCATGGACTTTGTTGGGCCTGTCGATCCACCATCCGCACAAAATAATTATATCATAGACTGCACTGATTACCTGACAAAGTGGGCTCAAACAAAAGCAGTGAAGGTAGAAACCGATGAGAAAGTAGCAGAATTTCTTAGGGAGAATGTGTTTTACAAGTTATGGTACCCTAGAGAAATATTCACTGATCAAGGAGCACAATTCACTTCCCACTTCATTGAAAATATTTTGAGGAAGCACAATATTAAACATAGAACTTCTACTGCCTGTCGCCCTCAAGCGAATTGCCAAGTAGAAGTAACTAACAGAGATTTAGAGAGCATCCTCACCAAGGTTGTGAGCAACAGCATAAAATATTGGGCATACAGATTGGTAGAAGCTACTTGGGCTTACAACACTACTTGGAAGACAACAACATGATTCACTCCTTATGAACTATTCTA
Organism: Pinus albicaulis; assembly: GCA_034641835.2. Lineage (NCBI taxonomy): Eukaryota > Viridiplantae > Streptophyta > Pinopsida > Pinales > Pinaceae > Pinus > Pinus albicaulis. Next base: position 776,217,489 of record CM076570.1, read on the forward strand.
TGGTAAGAAGGCTCTACTTTTAGTTGTGTTTGAATTCAATAGTTTAAGAATGGCAGATGAATTAAATCTAGAACTATAAAATGCCGAAAAAGAGAGGTTACTGCAACTAAATGGATTGGATGAGTTCATAATGCAAGCACTTCTTCACACGGAGGTAGTTCAGCTGCAAAGGAAGGTCTGGCATGACAAGAAAATCAAAGAAAAGACCTTCCAAGAAGGATATTGGGCGTTGTTGTATGATTCAAGGTTTAAATATTTCAAAGGCAAGTTGATGAAAGGATGGTTGGGACCTTACACAGTGGAAAAATGTTTTGATAATGGCGCAATTCAAATCACAACCATAGATGAGGAAGGAATCCCCTTGCTTTTCAATGGTCACAGACTTAAAATGTACAACAAACCTTTGTCAAGGGATGAGTTCATAAATTAAATAAAAAGAGAGGTGTATGTGATGGGGAAACTCCATGGTTTCCCACACCTCCTTAAAATATATATATATATATATATATATATATATATATATATATATATATATATATTAAATTAAAAAATTAAAAATCAAAAATATATATATAAATAAATAAAATTAATAAAAAATTAATAAAAATAATAAAAATAAATAAAAAATAAAAAATAAAATAAAATAAATAAATATCCATGGGTGAAAACCTCTCTGAGGCACCCAAGGAAAGCTTGTGGGTTGAAAACCTCGATGGAGGCAGCTCACTTGCTCTCAAAAAAAAAAAAAAAAGAGAAAAAGAGAATAAAGATCCATGGGTGAAAACCTCCATGAAGGCAACCCACTTTATTTAAAAAAAAAAACAAAACAAAAACAAAAAATACATCTGCATCTCTATGTTTTATGTGTTTGTTGTTTTGCAGGTTATTAATGGTTTCTGGAAACACAGGGGAGCATTCATCTTCTTTTCCCTTCTTCTATTTTACCATCCATCCCATCATTCATTCCATTCATTTTCATAACTTCTTCCATCAACTCCATATACCATATTCCTCCATGCCTGAGCACAATGTGTAAAAGAAAGCAAGCCACAAATTGCTACAAACATCAGGAATTTCCTACAAAAACAAATTTGTTCATGGACTGCAAAGAAAAGCAAGAAATAAAGTTGCATAATAGACTCCAGGAGAGAGAGAATGCCACCCATGGCATCTTGAGCACCCCACGCAACATCTAAAATGGAAAGAAACAACAAGAAAAGAGTAGCATCTCACTGAGGAAGTTGTTCATTCAGCAAGTTGCTCACTCAGGAAAATAAGGAAGAACGCAGCATATAAGAGGCTTGTCTCCAAATTCCAGCTCTTGCAAATGCTTTGAAAACAACAGGTAAACTCTGGTATAGATTCTCACCCCTCGCTATGCATCCATAATAGCCATAAATAATTAAATTTGCATACTTATAGTTTAAGGGGCAAAAGGGTGGCCAACTATCTTGGCCACCGTCGTGAAGTATGACTAGGGAGAACTGAAAAGTCAAGCCACCTGAGCATGCAAAAGAGAAAATTAATCAAGTGGAGTAGAGGAGAACGGGGGGAGGATACATGTAGTATCAACCAGTTAACAAGAAGAGGGTCCAACTATCTACAACAAAAATTAGAGCTGAGCCGAGTTACATAAGTGCTCCAAAAGTTAGTTTCACAATCTAATAAAAAGATATACTGTCTCATCCAAACCAGTGAATTGAGAATTTTTTAGGGAAAGAGACTGAAGGGAGCATGCAACACAGCTTGCAGGAGCAGTAACAGTAGAACAACATCACCAACAGTCGAGCTAGCTTCTGAAGTATAACGCATATCAGACATAGTAGCAAGGGACCAGGGGAAACTTTTCTCCTAGCCTTAGAGAAGAAAGAGAAGATGAAGAATAAGAGCCAGAAGAGGATCCAGAAGAAGGAGAGGAAGAGACAAAGGGCCAAGGAAAAATGGAGGAGATGGAAATAGAAGTCATAGAGGTAGCAGAAAGTGAGAAAGAAGCAGACTCATAGCACAACACCACATCCCCTCAAGACAAAGAGGTAGTTGCCACCTTATCTCCTCTAAGCACAAAGAGAAAACGGCAGACCTATATGTATTTCAGAGCTGACAAGAGTTAGAGGATAAGTCAGAGAGAGCCAAAAACTCCTCCCACGAGCCTTAGTATCATTGAAGAATCACCAAGTGAGGAGGAAAGGATCAAAGAAACAGTTCTGAAGGAGCAGATGCAGACGGCACGGGCAGAGAATGTAGCACTGAAGGAGAAATTGCAGCGAAAAGGGCAACAAATAGCCACCATGGCAGACTTATGCATAGAAGCCCTTCAACACATATTCCCTTCTGACTCATATGTTGTGTACCTCAAGAAGCAATGGCTTCTATTTCAAATCAAAACTCTAGCCTCCCATGGATCCTTACCTTTCCAAGATTGTAGGCAACTCATGGATTTCTACAAGCAAGCTAACATGGTTGATCAGGAAAAGATGGCATACTTTTATTTGAATAACCTTGTGTTGACAAATATGGATACTTGGGACCCCAACCCTACAATGGGGGATATGCAGTTGATGGCTTTAGTATCTTGGATGATGAATGAGGACACTAGAACAAAAGAGATATGGTGGGTCATGAGAAGAAGAAATAGAGAACCCTTACATATCAGACCGGAATTTTTCAGCCCAAAAGGAGTCATCCTTAACCGTCGAGAGATCGAAAGGGACCCTACACTAGTTGAAAGCTACCTTCAGACTCAAACACAGGTAATCGGCCACTTTGATGATGTTTCTAAGAAGATAGAAGATCAGTGCATTATGGCCAGCCATAGGAGATGGAACAGCCTCCCGCATAGCCTCAAGAAATGGGAGTACCATACTCCACAGAGACTGGCAGGTGCATTGGAAAGGGCACCATTATACAAGAGGGCCATGCAGGCCAAAAAGATCCAATGGTTGAGACTAAAGCTCAACCCACATTTGCTGCTAGGGTTGAATGATGAAAAGGACACATATGCACAAGATAGAGAATGGGAGAATGCAGAAAATAATAATGGTTTTTACTCCCTTGGGGAAACTCCCACACTTCTTCCTCGGGAAATTAGGGGGGTTGTCAAAGCCTTGAAGGAAATTTAGGAGGAGGACTAGTTGCTTAGAGGATGAGCAACCATTCTGTAGGGGGGTGATGATGAGCTCCATCATTAGACATATTTGGAGGGGTTAATTGTCACGTATTTTCCATCTTAGATCCCTTTTTCTTGCATTTTTTATTATTATTTGGTTTTATGATGCTAGCATAGGTGGTGATTAAGACTAACATACTTTGAGTGCCTAATATCAGGTTGAGTGCAGAAAATCATGAATTATTAAGCATTTTTATAAGGATTTTATCAGAAAGACTTGGAGGAGACATCAAGGAGAAATTATGGGAGGCTTGTCCGCCCTCCTTAACGCTCAAAGGCAGCCAAAGGATCCCAAATATTCTCTCTAGCAATTCGAATTCCAAAGGCAGCCAAAGGATCCCCAAGGATTCTCTCTAGCAATTCGAATTCCAGAGGCAGCCAAGCAACTCAAAGAGGAGTGCACTCAATCTTTGTTTACTTGGAGTCAAGTGGACTCAATCACTATTTTCTAGGGAGTTGTTGGTAGCTGCCCTATAGAGTAAATAGAGCAAAGATAGAGCTAGGAAGGGGTCGATTCTATTTAGAACTTTTTTGCAAGTTATTGAGTTTTTTATTATTTTACTCAGTGATCAAACTTTCAGAAATGTATGAGGCTATTCTTTTATGAAATGAGCAGATTGATTTCACTTTTATTTATTTAATTTTCATTGTTGTTTATTTTTTCTTTCAGTGTGTTGTTTTAGCTTTTCATTTTCTTATGAGAGTAATATAATAGAGGAAAACCAAAAATTTGTGGATCAAGACCCCCTTCTCATCTCTATCAATAGGGCTCGAGGAGGGTGAACCTTCCCACAAACCCAAAAATTGATTTATGTTCACTATTTCTGCGATAAAAGTAAAGTTGCATTACCATTTTCATCCTTCCTTTTTTGTATTTCATTTTCACATATTTTCTTGTTTTTCGTGCATAGACCAGCAAAGTTATTTGCAGGAATTAGTGATAAAGCCCCAGAGCAGCTCCTTGGTGCTTCCCCGCTTCATTTTCCATATTTTTACCCACAACCTTAGCATTGTTGTTACGCCCTCCATTCCCTCTTTTTCTCCACTTATTCTAACTTTTGCACCCACCTTTTTCCCCTAAAAGCACTTAAACCCTTAAGCCCGCCTTATTCCTTTGTTCCTATTGGTTACGGTTGCCTTACTCATTTTAACGCAGAAACGCTTGAAAAACTATCAAATTTGACCTCCACTTTTCCTCCTCGAAATCCCCGATACCATACTTCGCTCATCGCATATTGCAGTTTTCATTTGGTTCCTTTTAAGAATTACCGCTCTTTTTTCCGATTGCGATATTGCGATATCGCATATCGTAGATTGTAACCATTGCCTTTTTCACAATCGCACGTCGTACCTTTTTCCTTTTCCCTTACGACTTACCGCAATTCCTGCATCACAATCGCACTTCACACCTTTTCCATTTTTCCTTAATACTTACAACTTCCAAACGTCGATTGTGATATTTTGATCACGCTCCGCCACCGATCCCACCACCATGTCACCCATCACACTTCTCACTTCACAAAATTTTCTTGAACAACACTTCCGCTATCCCTCCAACTTTGCGATATTGCGATTGCGATATTGCATTTCTCACTTTGCATCGTTTTCATTTTTCTTTTAAGACTTACCGCTCCCGATGCCGATTGCAATATCCTCCGTACTCTGTCATCGGTCCCACTACCATGTCACCCAGTGCATTTCGCACTTCGCAACTTTTCCTGGACAACATTTCTGCTACCACTCAAACTTTGCGATATTTCGAACTGCAATATCGCATTTTGCATTTCGTAACTTTTACCACATCGCAAATCACATTTCGCAAATCTCAATATTTATCCCCATCACATTTCGCACATCGCATTGTTTATTTTGTTTCCTTTAACACTTACCGCTCCTTTCCGCCGATTGTGATATGATCAAAGCGCTCTGCCACGTCATCTGAATTTTCGCATTTCACAGTTCTTTCCAATCGCATTTCACACGTCGCAGCTCTTATCCCATCTCACTTCGCAACTTTTTCTCCATCGCACTTTTCAAATTATTTCACTCCGAAGCATTTTTTTGCCATAATAAAGCTTTAATGAGGTTTAAACCCGCTCTTTCCACTTATAAGCCTTGTTTCATGCGTTAAGCCCTCCATTGGCCTCTTTAGCCCTTTTTTCCCTCAAAGCTGCAAATCAACACTTTTTTTCAATTAGATTAAGCCATGGATAGGTTCACTGCATGTATAGAAGCATGGTAGATAAACCATAGGATAAGTAGAGTGCATTTAGCTGTTTGGCCAAGTTAAGTGTGGTTTAGAATTAGTTTCCTTTCTGCCATTTATTTTCAACAATTTAGTTTAGTTTCGTTCCTGTCATTTATTTTCAGCAATTTAATTTAGTTTCTTTCTGTAAATTCATTTATGCACATTAATTTAGTTTCATTTTCGTCATTTCCTTTCTACAAATTAAGTAGTTTCCTTTCTATCATTTCCTTCCAGCATTTTAATTTTTGGTTTTTATCATATTTTAAGAAATAACACCCTTTCGTAAAGCAGAAGAGGATGACATGAAAAAAATGCATCTGTTGTGTATATAGCATTGTCACCTCCAAGTTTGTTTGAACCCTAGGTTGATAAAGTAAAGTAGGGTAGCCCATGGGAGTTGCAGTACTCTTGGTGAATTACCAGGGCTCACCAATATGTATTTCCTATCCTTTGTGCATCTAAATATGGCTTCCTGTTGAGGCTACTAAAAGAAAATTTTCCTCTTAGATCATGGATCTCGCTCGGTGTGACTATTGTAAGTAATTTTTGCTACAATAGGCCTATGATTGGGTGGAAAATTGAAGTCCCACCTATAGTTTGCCCTTTTTTCTAAATTGTAAATGAATGCATTTAACTGAGAGCCATAGAATTAAATAAATTCTCTATGTATGTATGAAAATATGAATGATTTTTCTTGGTAGCATTATATTGGTGCATGGATGCTATTTATCGATTTTCATGATTAATTATGCTTATGTTGATGAATTTATCTATCATGCAATTGAAATTTTAATGCTCGAGAATCTATTTTTATTATATATAGCATGTGCTCTGTGTTTTTTGCACTAAGATACAGTCTGAGTGCATATAAATACTTTTAGCTAGAAGTTGTGATATTTTTTTTTCTTCGCACAAATTCGGTTGTATTATATTATCTGAAAAGGAGGACAAACAATTCCTCATTACAAAATTTCCCCAATCTTGAAACAAAGTGGTTTTGTCTGTTGGGAAAGCATTACATCATGAGTGCTACTAGAGCTACTATTTTTTTTCCTCCTCTTTGAAGTAGAGGTTGTTACATTTATGCTATATTGCCAGACCAACTATTCTAAGAGAAAAATACATTTGAATTTCATTTTTAAACTAGATTTACTACTTTAATTCTAGACATAAGCATAAAGGAACTGATGGTTCCTGATGATGTGAAGAATCATTTGTTCACAGTGTTCTCATTGCCTCTGTATCTGCTTCCTTGATCCTGAGAGGTGGAGCCTTGTTCAGATTTTTTATTAAGAACTTCCCTTATGAATTTGAGAGACTCATCCAGATGATTGCATCGATTCTTGACTATCATTACATCTTTGTTGCAAGTGTTCCATTGAGAGTGAAGGACGGCCATATCTGCTTTAGTTCGAACCTTGTCTTGTTGAATTTGGCTTCTTAGGATTTCTATCACCGCTCTGTGGGATTTGCATAATGTACATGGATGTTTCCTGTCTTCTAAGGGGTCCATTTTCTGAAGAAGAGTGTGCACACTTGCTTTTAAATCTTCTTTGTTTGTTGTTTCTATTGTTTTTTTTGTTGTTGCACAATTTTTCGGCTTCTGAGTAGGTGCTGCTCTATTTTTTTGGAGCTACGCTTATGCCTTATTCGATGAGAAAACCTTGTATGTTTCAATATGGAAAGAGCAAAGAATGAAAGGCTGAAAGAAGGGTGAAGTGGGGCTCTAGAAGATGAAATTTAGTGAGAAAATGGTGGATGATGTGAGGGGAGGGGTGGGAAAAGAGGGTGTTGCAGGATCGCAGAGATGGCCAACACTCCATGCGGATGAAAGGAGGTGCAGGGAGGGAGGAGGGCGATGCGAAAAACTGGGATGAGGGCACTGCGGGAGGGAGAAAGGAGATCGCAGCGAAGTCTAGAATGAGGGCACTGCGGAAGCAAACAATGTGTTAAACCAAACAGAGGCACATGTTTTATATCCCAACAAAGAGGAATCTCTACTAAGAGGAGTCACGAGAGATAGCATGGAATGTAATTAGAGAGTACCTATTGCAGAGATATGGTAGATCTTTAGGAGATTGAGCTTGATATGATTATTGGATATGAGTTGTGATATTTTATAGAATATCATCATGATGTATCTGTTGTTTCTCTGATCTATGAGAGGATGGAGGTGCTTTAAGGTCAATAAAGAAGGAAAAGAAATCATGGAATAGGGATATGAGATGTGATGCCATCAATTATGACTTGTCCAATATTTCTCTATACTCCCTCATTTGCTTGAAGATCTGCTTGTTTGTTGTTCGCTCTAAGAATGTGATAATATTTAGTCTTTCGTATATGCTTTGCTAAAATTTTTGCTCTATGCAGTATTTGGTTGAGGGCTGCATTTTTTGGAGGGGACTTACTCACCATTGCTTGGATGATGAGAGAAGAATCTTCAAAAATAATTTCATTATTTATTTTCCTATCCCTTAGGTTTTTGAGGCCTAAAAGTAATCCGTAAGTCTCTGCTTTATTGTTTGACATTTGTCCTAATCCCCAATTGTATGCTACCTGATCAGTTTTATCTTGTGGGATGATGAGGCCTCCTGATCCTGCTTTTCCTAGATTTTATTTTGACGCGCCGTCAAAGAAATGGCAAGCTTTGTTGAGAGAATGAATCCAACTCTGAAATTCTACCTCTGAACCCTTATGTTATTTTGATGAAGACTAAAGCTGATCTTATTGATGGCAAAACCAATCCAGCTTCTTTCATCATCCTGAAGTTGTGCCATGTCTATTCCATTGAGCCCTTTAGTTGAGAGAAACTCAATCATCAATCCCCATATTTTGAAGTTATTGTATTTACTGTGGGGATTTTATTTTTGAAAATTTTCCCATTTTTGGCTAGCTAAATTTTCCAACAGAGAAATGTTGGGAGGCTGCTCCAGAATCTCTAGATTGTTGATTTATTTTTGAATGAGTGTGGAAAGTTGTTTTTCCATTTGCTAATAAACTGACTTAGAGGAAGCCTATAATTAAAATTTGCTTCAATAGGTGCCACCATCGCCTCCCAACAATTTCTAGAAAAGGGACACTCTAGGAAGAGATGTTGAATTGTTTCCTCTGCTTTCATACAGAGAAGGCATTGGGATGGTCCACATATTCCTCTCTTCTTTAAGTTGTATGTTGTTAATGATTTACTGTGTAAAAATGTCCATAAAAATATTTTTATCTTGGGGAGGGTTTCCACCTTCTAGGCCTGCCTCCAATATTTCCATTCTTGTTGCCTCTGATGCTCTTGAATTTTTTTATATCCAGTCCTAAATGTATACTATCCTCCTATTGGTATCCAATAGTAGGCATCTTTGATTTTTTTGTCGATTGGTTTCGTACCAGCAAGAAGAGAAGTCATGAGATTCCCTTGATTTGTTAGTTCATTCGACAGATTGGGCTTGGCCCATTGTTTCCATACACCATCTAACTCCCAATTGGAAATATCTTCTAATTTTTTATATCCTTCCCTTATCATACATCTCTTTATATCCTTGATGTCTGGGTTACTGTCTAAGGGAGGATGTCCCATTATGTTGTCCTTCCATAAATTTATCTGTTCCCCATTTCCTGGTCTCATAGAGATGTTGTCCATAATTAAATGAATTGCTTCGAAGATTACTTTCCATATTTGAGTGTAGGGTATAGTTGGAGGAATTTTTTCCAGAATAGAGATTCTTGGTGCATTGAGATATTTTGCCTCTAGTGTTGCTTTCCACCAGAGTTTTTCTCCTGTTATAAACCTCCATGCAATCTTATTTCCCAAGGCTAGATTCATTATTCTAGGGAATTTTATGGAGAGTCCTCCATTTTTTAAAGGAGCTATAACTTGTTTCCAGTTTAATAGATTGAATTTTTTTTTCTCTTTTCCCTCCTTGCCACAAGAAGCTTCTGATTATAATTTCTATTTGCTTGTGGATGCTTGCAGGAGCTGCAATGAGTGAAAATTGGTATAAAGGCAAGGTTGCAAGAATGGATTTGATGAGGATGATTCGCCCTGCTTGATTTACCCAGAGCATGCCCCAAGCTTGAATTTTTTCTTTCATATTCTCAGTATATTTACTCTAGATTTCAGTCTTCATGCTTTTCTTGGTGATGGGCAGCCCAAGGTATTGGAAACGATCCCAGTTGTTCTGATAAGGAATTTCCATAATTTGGGAAATCCGCTGAAGAATTCTAATGGGAGTATTCCAACTATAGATGCAGCTTTTTCCATTGTTAACCAGTTCACCTAATACATCCATGAAGTTTTCAAGGATGGTTTTGAATCTTCTAGCAACTATGTTGGAAGCTCCACCCAAAAGAAGAGTTTCATCAACAAACAAGGAGTGATTTATTCTTTTGGTTCCACTGCTGATAGAGAGGCCTATTAAGGTGGAATTTCTTCTGTCGTGCTACAGTTTTATGCTTAGAGAGTCATCCATAAGAATATAAAGGAAAGGGGACAAGGGACAACCCTCTCTTAGACCCCTTGAGCTTTGAAAAAATTCGCATGGTCTGCCATTAACAAGGGCGGCTATCCAAGGGCCTGTTGTGCAAGCCTGGATTAAATTGACAAAGTCATCAGAAAAACCATATCTTTTTAAAACAGCTGCAAGGAAAGTAAGGTTTACTCTATCAAAATCATTAGCCATATCCATTTTGAGGATGAAGCCTTTTTCATTTCTAGAGAGGCTAGTGTGGAGAGCTTCTTGCACTAGGATAATATTATCAACAATCTATCGATTGGGGACAAAACCTCCTTGATTTTATAATCTAAGGGAGTGGATAAGGGGTTTGAGCCTACCAGAAATAATTCTGGAGATGATCTTATAAGAGGCATTGTAGAGGGAAATTGGCCAAAATCGGTTGAGGGTGGATGGCCAAGGGTCTTTTGGAATGAGGGCTAGAAATGTGGAATTGGTGAATCCCACAATATTTTTCTTCTTGATAGCATATCTTATCATCTTCATTAAGTCCTTTTTGATGAGATGCCAGAAGGTGCGGTAGAAAGCAATGGGAAAGCCATCTAGACCGAATGCCTTGTTCGGATGCAAATCGCAAACAGCTGCCTTGAATTCTTCTTATGTGACTTCTTTAATGAGGGAGTTATTTGTTTCCATATCAATTACCTTTGGAATATGCTTTTAAAAGTCTTATGAGTTTTCCTGACTGTCCACTGCTGTCAAGAGGGTTTTGAAGTGTCTAAAAACCTCATTTTTTATTTCTTCTTGGCCCTTTATTTCTTGTCCTTCTTCTCCAATTATTTTTTCTATGTTGTTCTTTATCATTCTTGTTCTAGCTAAATTATGTAAAAAGGTGGTATTCTTATCTCGATCTTGTATCCAAAGATGCCTATATTTCAGCCTCCATGTTTCTTCTTCTTGTCTATTATTCCTGTAGATTTTCCATTGGATTTCTTTTTCCTTTGCCTGCTTCTCAACTATGCTATCAGTGTTGTATAGTTGCTCTTGGATTTTTGTTAGTTCGGGCTTTAAGGTCTCTTTCTCTCTATGTGGCTCCTTGTATTTGATCTTAGCCCAATCTTTCAATTGGCTTTGATAGCTTTTAGCTTTGATTCCCATAAGTATTTTGGTCAACTGCTGATATTTTTCTTCCAAACGTTTTCCACCTCTTGTTTGGCTTCTTCATGGCTTCCCCAAAGCTGATTATATCTGAAAGGGAGGGGACCATAGTTTTCAACCATTCCAAGTTCAATTAGAACAGGTTTATGATCTGAAGCTACCAAAGGAATGATTCTTGAAGATACTTTGATGTAGATGGCCACCATTATGTCCCGAATAAGAATCCTATCCAACCTTTCTTTGATGTTTTCCTTCCCTATTCTTCTGTTGTCCCATGTTTATTTTGGAGGGATATCCAGGAGGTTGCATTGTTCCATAATTTCTTCTAAAGTCTCTTTGTTTGGGTTAGGCAGAAAGGTGTTTCCTCTCTTTTCCTCCGACTTGAGAATAAGGTTGAGATCTCCTCCTACAATGAGGTTTTCTTTGAAATCCTCCATTTTGTATTCTCTTAGTGTTCGCCAGCATGTCACTTTGTCCCTGTAGTGATTAGTTGAATATATATTGTAAATGTTGCTTTTTTTCCATTTTCTGCATTTTCCAAAATTATGTTTATCCAATACTCTTTTTTTGTGGTATGGTGCATGTGCCATTTTCCTTTTTTCCATATAGTGCAAATTCCTCCTGAGGCTCCATTTGTTGAAATTTCTTGCCCTTCATAGCTTTTTGATTTTTTTATTATTGTTTCCACTTCTTGACTGCTGATTTTTGTCTCTTGTATTAAGAGGATGTCTGGTTTTCAGTTTTTATGAGGTCTCTTAGGAAATTTAATTTGGAGGGGTGACCCAGCCCTCTGCAATTCCAAGAGACAACTATCATTATTTACTATTGGTGGTGACTGAGGGACCTTTTTCAAGGAAGCTTTCAAGACCCTGTTGTGTTCCCAAAGATAAATATTTAACTGCTGCCTCATCCCTTATTTCCTTGTTTGAATTCCTTCCAACTTTCTTTATGTTTTCATTGTTGAGAGGAGTTTATTTTTATTGGTTCCGAGTGAGGACTCGATCCAAGATGTGGGGGAGAGGGTTGGAGAGGGAGATATTATCCTCCTGCTGGGAGAAGAAGCCTTGAAGGGGGGGGGGAGCCCGGAGGGGGAGGGGAGTGAGAGGTCAGAGGGATGGGGTTATGGGAGATAGTGGAAATAGGAGGCTCAGATGGAATGAGGGCATTGGACAGGATATCAAAAGGATTGGTTCCCAAGAAGGAATCAGGGATTTAGGAGGAGGGTTGTGAGGTGGGTTTTGAGGTCAGGGAGGGGGGGCCAAGCGGAGGTGGAGGCTTGGGGGCAGGTTGAGATTTTGTGGCCGTCTTTTTTTTTCACTTGTTCCCATTTCGGATCTGGTATTTCTTCTACATATTTTTCAATTTCTTCTTTCTTACTACATCTATTTTCTAATGGTCGTACTCATGACATACCTTGCATTTGAAGGGGATTTTCTCATAGTCCAGTTGTTGTATGTGTGTCCAGTTGTTGACCTTGAGCTTGACGGCTTCTGAGAGACCCCTTCCAAGATCCACCTCAACGTAGATCCTTGCACAAGCTTGCATGTTGTCTTTGGGTTCGATTCTGTCTATATATTTTCCAATTGTGTTTCCTATTGCGTGCACCGATTCATCTCCCCAATAGTGCAGCTGGAGGTGTGGTAATCTGACCCAAACTGGAATAGAATTTGGGACGTCCAATTCCGGATCAAAATCAGGGGTCCAGCGGTTTAAATACAGTCCTCTGGTGTCCATGAAGTATGGTCCACTACGAAAAATAAGATCTCGATCGCTCTTCGATTCAAAATTAAATGTATAGTAGCCTCTGCCACAGAAGCGGATGGAGATTTTCCTTTGGGTGAACTGAACCCAAATTCTTTCAAACCATTTCTGAATGGTTTTTGGGGGAAGGCCACAAGCCTATGAACTGTCCAGCCAGACCTTTCTTGGCAAGAGATATCGCAGCTTTCCTGGGCAGAGTAGGCGGCAACGAGATTTCAGGGATAGAGTCCAATTTTTTTACAAACTTAGAGATATTCGGTCTAGCCCGTTGAGGGCCCAAAGAGTCAATCAAAGAGGCAAAGGCAGCCATTGCTGCATCATGCTATGCATTTTTCGATGGAGAGGCGCCAATTTTGGAGGAAGCTGAACCTAGATCTGGCTCCGGGGAGGCCATGAGGGTGGAGGCCCTTCACCAGAAGCGCAATGGCTGAGGTTGCTGCTAGGTCATGCAGCACAGCAAAGGAAGTTGTGATATCTTTTACTATGTTATGTTTAATTTATTACATGTTTTTGTGGATCATTGCATGATCATAGAAATTGGGAACATGAACTAATTGGTTGAATTTGCTTTGAAATGTTCTGTGAATTCTATAAATCTTTTCTATGGATTTGTAAGTTACATGCTTTGAATTCCTGGGTAAAATTATTGTTTTGCATGCAATAATGTCGATTCTATGGCTCATGCTCATTTTCATATTTTATTTGTATGTCAAATACAAAATTGTTTAACTTGTTGAGTGGTGAGTGTGCAGGTTCTTTGACTCATATTTTCCTTCATATTTGATTTGAATTAGGCCTTGAAATTGGGATAGACAGGGACATGGCCCTAAACTTTCTTTGTGCTATCAAGCCCTGAGAGAATCGAGCTAAATTGACTAATTATGTGACATAATCAATAAATTGACTAAGTATATGAGAACTCGATAAGTTTGGGACCTTTTGAGATCAGGTCGGCTTCATAAAAATTCGATGGTCGGGTGTTCTAGGTAGTGGTCAGACCCAACCATAGTTGGGGGTCGAGGCATCTTCAAAAAAATCTGTTGGTTGGGAGTTTCGAGTTGTGTTCGGAACCTACCTTAGTCAAGGGTTGAGACCTTTACGAGATCGAAGAACAAAGTGTCAGGACCTAGGCTAGGTTGGGGGTCAAGGTCTCGGAGGTGTGTATTGTAGGTTACATTGTGAGGATGTTGACACCAATGTCCTCAATTGTGGCCCCTAGGCTCAAGTGGCATGGAAAATACCACATATCTGGTGACGTGGATCACCAGATGAGGTGGAGTGCCATACAAGTGCCACGTGGTGGAACTCTTGCTGACATAGCTAGGATTTTGTTGCGCCAAATTTTAAATTGCCATAACTTGTGATCCACGAGTCATATTTCGATAAAAACTTTTATCATCAGAAATCTCATGACGAGTTGATCATGATGGTAATGTTTGTTCACGATTTCAAAGAAGTTGAAATTGGAGAGATTTCATGACCCCATTTCCATTAATGAACATTGGAGGGATTTCATTACTCCATTTCCATTAATGAACATTAGAGGTTAGAACATCATAGTAAATACTTCCTTATACCCTTAGTGTGGGCTATGGGTGGTAAGGGGGTATGTTATAGTATCTTTAAATTATAAATATGGTTGTAAATATATTCATTTTCTTTCCTCCAGGTTATTTTATTACTTATTGGTCCAGAAGAGTCCCATCCCAATCCCTTGGGGACTAATAATTTCAAGTTCCATCTAAGTTTCAAGAATTTTGTGGTGTTCTCTAGCCATACATTTTACTTGAGTTTAAATTCAATCTATAATATTATTTATGATTCTCGCACAAAACTATTCTAAGAGTGCATGATGTTTATTGCTTCATAAATTTTTCTTAAGAGTGAGATCATGTGAATGTTATCCTGTGCATCTTTTTATCTTATATGAATGAAATCATTTAAAGCTATTTGAAATTCTTGGACCATCTCTTTTACATTTTGTCTATATATATTGCTTCAAAAGTGTCTATCTCATGATATGTGAATGGATTAATATTGTTGAAGGAATCATTAATGAGATTTTTATTATATTTATGTTTTCATTGTTTCATATTTTTCACCACTTGGTTCACTCGCAGGTGATGTGTTGAATGTTTGATTTTTATTTTTTTTGAGTTATCTAGAAAATATGAGTGCAAAAGGGTACCACCTCTATAAAAATGTAGAGGGAATATTAATAAGTCCCTACGAAGTTGACTCATGTACTTGATACAAAAAGATATCAACAAGACCTGAGGGAATCTAATTTTTCAAAATAACTTAGGGATCGCACCCATTCCAGGCCATACCAACCCTTAACATAGCTAGATTTCTTTTGATGTCTCTTCCCAACTACCACGAGTTTCAAATCTTGGATGTCTTACAAAATTAAAACCTCAAAATCCAATTATTTAGTGGGATTTGACATTATTGTTGAGTCATGTTAAACTATATAAATGATACACACACACACATATTCATTAAATTAATAATAATAATAATATATTTTTAACGTCATGATTAAGGAAAACACCAAATTGGTGCATGAGACTCATTTGTTTGTGGTATAGGGGACCCACCTCCGTGCAACAATTTGACTGCTAAAGCTTATGAAAGTGTATATAATCTACCCCCTTTGGATTTGAACATGTGACCTCTTAGAAAGAAACACAATGATTTAATCATTAAACTCACTCAAGCAATTCTAAACCTACTAAAATTTTCTTAACTACATTATGTAAATTGATACCATTTATTATTATTAAATTTACCATTATATTTAAAAATATTAAATATATAATTTAGTTACAATACTAAACCGTAAAAAAAACATGTGTATTTAGCTAATTAGTTATTATATTAAAATATATAATTTAGTTACCTATTGTGATATTGTTATAAGTGTTATACTAAATCATAAAAAAATGTGTGTATTTAGTTAGTTAGTTATTATATTATATTATATTTGAGATTTCATATTATTATCCTTAAATATTTATATGTGTGTGGGGATTTGACATTAATGTTGAGTCATATTAAATTACATAAATGATATATATATTTATATATATTAATAATAATAATATATTTTAAGGTCATGATTCTAAATTGATGTATAAGGTTTATTTGTTTGTGGGATATGGGATTCACTTTCTCGAAATAATTTGACTACTAAACTTTATGAAAGTGTATATACTCTATCCTTTGGATTTGAAATTGCGATCCCTTAGGAGGAAACACATGCTTTTAATCATTAAACCCATTCAAGCAATTTTAAACTTATTAAAATTTTCTTACCTACATTATGTAGATTAATATAATTTATTATTATTAAATTTACTATTATATTTAAAGAATATTAATATATATAATTTAGTTACATATTGTGATATTATTATAGGTGGTATACTAAGTTATAAAAAATTGTGTGTGTATTTCGTTAGTTATTTATTATATCGTGAGATTTCATATTATTATACTTAAATATTAAAAACTAATAAAATTATGATTTTAAAGTTATTATGAATAGTAGATGATATATGTGTGTGTGGGTGTGTGTGTATGTGTGTGTGTGTGCGTGTGCCTGTGCATGTGTGTGTGTGTGTGTGTGTGTGTGTGTGTGTGTGTTATTTAATTAAATATGGGAAATTTGCATAGGGAAAAATTTGCAACAAATTTACATAGCTAAGTTACAAAAGGGAGGAGCACCACGTGATGTTTTACTAGTCCAAAGTACAGGGCTCTAAGTAATGACTATGCGAAATTGAAATATAGTAATTCATACACATATGAAGCCTTATAGTGTAAATTTGACAGTATAGTTCGAGAATTAGGAGATATTTACAATACAAAAAAATTTACATGGTTGATGAGGAGTATATCCCATATTCTATACTTCCTAATTGATCTTGTGGGCTTACTAATGAAAATATGGAAGTTGTATTCCTAATGGAACTAAGATTCCTTATCCATATGGTGTAGTTGGAGTGGAATTACACAATTCAATATGGTGGCCTGACTAAAAGCCATAAAATTTTCACTGAGTGCCCTACACTTCTCTTGAACCTGCTATATGGCATGTCTCAGTTGGATTAGAATGTCCATTGAATCCTCTATTTACATTACTAAAATAACATTCCTGACTTGACGTTGATGAATTGATTCCTGGAGTTCCTATATAACTTCCTCATACTAAAGAAGAACTAAATGAATTTCCAATAAGTCACGATTCACATTGGAAGAGAGTGTGAGCAAGGAACCACATGATTTGATAGGAGAGTCATTGTTGTTGTGGTAAGGTGGTAGGGATAATGAACAAGGGATTGATGTAGATTATGAAGAGCTTCATACCTATAGGAAAGCGCCAAATCCTCCTCCAAATACAATTTTGTATTGATTAGTGTCCATCCCATAGTGTCCTTCCCATAATGTACAAGTGCATTCATTATACTATGATGAAAATTATGGACTAACTGAATATTCACCTTAGGCGAAATCTAACCAAGAACTTGTTGAATGGGTGGAAGCGACATAAGCATATGGTCAAAATATGCCATATTAATGTGTTGATGGAATTATCTTGTCAACCACCCGATGCCATGGATTTGAATGCCTTCCACTTGTTTAAAAACCGAATGCATCCTAATGAATACATTGGACATCATGGGATCAGTTGGAAATAATGTTTAGAGTTAATTAAAATTTCACCCATTTTTCCTTGTATTTCCTTGTTGGAATAGGAGTCTACTTTAACATTATTACTTTTGAACACATGATAGAAATCCACAACTAATACAGATTTCAAGGCCAAGAAAATTTGGTAGAAAATAGAGCTTAATTTATATTTTGAAGGAGTGGTACCTAACTAGAAGTGTATTGTTATCACAAAATTCTACTTGATTGGTTGTTGATCAGACAACTTAGTGTAACTGTTTCAAACTAGATTTTGACTGAAGCTTAGCCTCTTCAGTCTAATAGGGCTCTCTCAAAGGGATTTTATTATATTGGTTAATGATAGTGCTAGATGGCTAACTCTATAGAAATTGTATCTAGTTTTTTACGATTGCATGTTGAAAGAATGTAGGTTTGCTACCATTGGGCTTATGGAGTCAATAATCAATAGTTTCAGTGGAAAGGTTTCTTGACATGGAAGCTGAGGTAGATAGAGGTCTTTAACAAAGGAAATTCACTCATAAAACATAGTAAAACATAGTCATTTCATTACTAAAGGAAGTCAGAGCATAAAGATGAATTCTGAGTAATAGAAATGAAATCTACTACAAGTGGTAAAACATAAGATGTAGATCAATAAGACATTAAAAACCCCATGAGAATCGCAGATCTGTCAAGAAAAAATTCACTCTGTATTACTGATATAAGTCAAAATACATAAAGCAGCAATTTGGTGCAAAAAATCTCCAACCCTTCACTACTTTGATGCTTTGTCTTTAAAAAGACATTCTTACAACAAGGATGATCTGCCTAGTGGTTAGATTCATCGAATTCTCCTACGACACATCACATAACTAAAAAAACATGACTTTTAACAAGAAACTAACAGCTACACCTTAAAGAAGCCATCTCCTAATAGGACTCTAACTCCTATTTATTACATAGTCTACCTTATATTGTGAAACAGTTACATGACAGTTTCAAAATAGGCATCACATGCTTGAAAGACACATGATAGGTTCATTTCCACTTTACATATTTAAGACTCTCCTAGACATGTGGACCAAAACCCTATTTTTCAGGAATGCATAACCCTTATCTTCAACGAGAGCTTTGGCTGATGACCTGTCTCCACAGAACTTCCTTCGAGTCATAAATATTTGATGTTAAGGTCCCTTGACATATTGGAGGATTCCAACTGTCCAAAACTGCCATTAAGATGCTCCAAAACCTTCAAAAATAGCTTGCTATGAAAACAAGACAGTTTCACTGCGAGCTTTGGTAGCGTCTAAAAAGTAGCTTTTGCACCCAAATATTTTGCTCCTTTGTTGTTCCATGGTGTCAATCAAGTCAAGACACATCACCATTGTCAATATCCCTCCTTGAAAACTGCAAAAAGTGACCTTAGAGGCAAAAGGGCTGCTACAGGTTTTTTCATAGCATTTTCCTGGCTTTAAGTCTAGGAAACGCTACGAAACTGTGTAAAAGTGCAGAAATTCTAGATTTCAAAACTGTTTCCAAAAAGTGACCTCCAGCTGCAAAAAAATTGATATTCTGCATGTAATTTACCCTCTAAAACACATTCAATCTCAACTTAAGGCTTCTGTGGTGTTTCCTCCTCATTTATAATCAGTTGAGCTATGGGCTCCTCAACCACAGTCGTCTTTAAGCCTTTATTTTCTAGCTCTTCATGAATCAGTTCCAGTTGTTCTTAAATGTCTTTGACTTGGTCCTTTAGTGTCCTGTTCTTAGATTGTAAGTGCAGGTTTACCTTTTTGATGTGCTTTACCTCTTTTCTTAGTGGCTGAGTCCACTTTATCAGTTTTTTGTGTTGCCTAAGGTCTTTGATACACTTGTGACTTGATCCTCCCAAATCTTCCTCATCTGTTCAAACTGCACTCTTTCAGCTCTATGTTTATTTGCTTCTTTCCTCAAGACTGATGTCTCATCACTTTCATCTTTCAACTGCTCCTTAAGGACTTCAACCTCTAACCTTTCAATGATTTTCTCTTTGCCCTTCTTTTGTTTGATGACTAATTCTTCTTTTGCAGGTGAGGAGAGGTCTATGATGCTTGGTGGTGGCTGAGTAGTTTCACTGACCTTTTGAGCTTCTTTTCTACTTTCCAAGACTTTTCTGGCATGTCTTGTCATTTCTTTTCTAGCTTGAAACATAAAGCCATCATCATCACCTGCAAATTCTAACTTCTTAGCTGTTTTTCCTTTCTTAAGCTTCCTTCTTCCCTCATCTATGTCTTCAGCTTGGACTATGGGAGTTTCTTCAATATCAATGGCATGCAAGATGTCCTCTAAGTTACCTTTAGCCACTATTTGGCTCCTTGTAACCCTCTTGTTGCCATGTTTGCTAACTGTTGCCTTTTGTTTTGCAGGTGTAACTTTGGGTGTGTCATCCTTCTGCAAAGGCTCTGTCTCCATGCTAACTGGTTCTAACTGCTCCGCCACTGAAGGTGATGTGATATCTCTACGTTTAGGAGTTGGTTTAAGAGTGATAGCATCTACTTCAAAACCACTTATGAACAGAAAAGATGACCAATCTCTGCCTAATCCTTTTAACTCCTCTAACACTAGCAACTTGATCAAATCATGATGAAAAAGGGAGGTTTCATTTCCTTCTGTTTTAACTTGAACCTTGCCTAACATTTTAGCTAAGCTTCTGTATAAGTGAAAAGGAAAATCAAGGGACCTCTTACCCACAAAATGCAGCAGAAGCCTAAGGTGGTAGGAGTAAACAATGTGATACCTCCTTTCACAGGTGACGTACTTCTAAGTGATCAGCAACAGCTTTGAGTAGTTTTCCTTCATATAGATCCTTGGGATAGCATTTGTGAGATCAATTTCACTATGCTTTGCCTTGATGAATTTTTGACAGTCCTGCATGGTGAACTTGATACCTTTGAACCATTTCTCTCCTCCTCTAGGGATTCATGTTGTTGCTGCAATGGTTATGGTGTTACTATGAGATTTAACATTCCCACCTTTGAAACTGATCCAGTAAAATTCTTAGCAAAATCCTTTGAAACCTGCAAATGACACACTTGCAGACTTTGGCAGAATTTCAAACACCCTGTTCTTCTAAACACTTCCAATGCGATTGGGTCTTCATTCAACATATTCATGTCCACTGGCTCGTATCTGAGGCAGTAACCACCTTTTTTGGTCTTCTTCTTTGCAGCCATGGTGATTTTATACCTTCTCTGCCTCGCTTGATTAGTGACACCTGCAACTTTTGAAAATTCCAGCAACCAGCTTGGCTTGGTGAAACAACTCTCCAGAACTCAATAGCATTCAAAGATGAAGCGAAGAATGACAAAGACTCAATTGGGTAATGTTTTAAATTTTTGATGACAAATCATGCCTTAATCATGACTCATGCATGCTAAAAACAGTAATGATGACCTCAGACATGACCTTTGTACCTTGATTTAACCCTAACTGACTCGAATGACATCCACCCTAACTCTTCT
The DNA here is from genome assembly GCA_034641835.2 of Pinus albicaulis. Classification (NCBI taxonomy): domain Eukaryota; kingdom Viridiplantae; phylum Streptophyta; class Pinopsida; order Pinales; family Pinaceae; genus Pinus; species Pinus albicaulis. Next base: position 776,238,438 of record CM076570.1, read on the forward strand.
AATCATGGACTGACACCTTGCACTGGATTTGACAAGACAGACAGAAAAACCGTTTTTCGTAGCGTGGCTAGTTCATTTTCTGACAGTTTCACTACGAAACTATTAGGCAATTTCGTAGTGAAAACTATCTTTTTACAGTGTAAAACACTACGAAAAGAAGAAAAACTTGCTAAATTGACCTTTTTGAATTCAAAAGCTTGGGAAATGAAATATGTCAACAAATAATGACTGATAGGACATTATATGACTTGAATGGGGTGGGTTTGAACCTTAGTATAGGTGAAAGATGAAAAAATTAAAATTTTCCTATACCAACTGATAATAAATGAACTCTATGACCATGTCAAATAATGTTTCACATTTTTATGAATGATAACATGTATGACAATATTTTTCGCATCACCTATTAGTTATTAGATGCCTAGGGAACTAACTAAATTAACTCTCTCTCTCTCTCTCTCTCTCTCTCTATATATATAATTTTTTTGGAAGCAAAGCATATACTCCATGTATAAGTAAATTCTTTATTTTTTTGTGAATTTGGTAGTTCCTCTCTTTTTCTATTTATATTTATAAAGCAGGTTGCAAAATTGGAAACAATAGTCTATAGCCTCAACCTGCCCGCAGGACCAGGTCTGTTGGCCATCTCAATGCATGAAAAGCTGACCAAAATTGAAATAGTTTCATTCGCTTACATCTAGCAGTAGCTATATGCTCTATTTGCTCGATATCTACAATCTGTGAATTAAAACTAAGTTCATATAAAAACAAAACTATCATAAAGACACATATGAAATAAGTCCAAAACTATCCTAGAGACACATAATGTTGAAAAGAACTACTCTTCAGATGAAGAGACAGGGGCTGGAGCTTTCCTTGTCGATCCTGGCATGTCTACTTGTTGTAATAGCTGGAGTTGCTTTTCAATACGCCCAACACGATCATCTACTCGGCTAATTCTATCAGTGGCCTGGTATTGAGTGATCTTAATGTGTTGTAGTTGGTCTTCCATATGCTGCAGCGTTTCCAGCAAGCTGAGTTGAGTCTTCTTTGGGTCCTGATCAACATGACTGGGATGTATACTCTGAATAGCCTTGGCTAGGAGGCTTTTGAGAATCCAATACGTGTGAACGGTTTGCTGAAACAATGTGAGGCGACCCTTGGTGTTACCAGGATCAGTGATGAAGTCTAATATTTCAGCCTTTGTTTCATGATCCTCAGGGTCTGTGTGGATTTCCTTTTCCCATCCTTTAATTTCTTGACGGACAGTTACTGAATTTCCCATTTCGTAATTCTCTGCCAATTGCTGAAGTTTTTCTAAATTGGATTTCCGTCCACGTTTCTTTGGGGGATGTGCATGCTGGGCCTGCTTCCCTTTAGAAGCCTGAGCAGTTGGCCGTCGTTTCCCCATGCGATCTGGACAGCAATAGCGCAATTCAAACTGATAAGAAAACTTGCAAAGAACATAAGCTTGAGACCATCCTACTCGAATCCTGTGAGTAGCAATAGTGCGGCGGCCAGATAAGGAAGGCTTTAACACAAGGGGTTGTATAGACCAGTGAGCCAAAGTCCTTCGACAGTAAATACAAACATGCTGAATGTGAAAAGAACGTAAGAGCAGCGGGTTGAGCAGCAGGTCAGTTCTATGAGCCGGGATAGGCTGGCGAAGCTTATGGACACAATCCCTGTATAAGACTCCGCAAAAAGGCCGAGTAAATTGATGCACTTTGTGGGGGTAAGCAGGACTATGGGACCTCCTATGACCTTTTATCAAACAGCGTGCCCTTATAAAATCCAGAGCCATTACCCTACTCCAGGGCGACCCGACGCAACCCACAATGGCCTCACCATAATGCATGCCTAACATCAACAGAATACGAGACAGAATTAACCATGTATTGATTCCATGAGCTTGCCAATTTGGAACAAGATGGTAAAAATGAGTTTGAAGGTTGCAGGGATCTCTAAAACAGGGTTTAACAGGCTGTAGAGTAGAGGAAAGATGACCCATAACCATCAGCAACAACAGAGTAGGCTTATGAGACATAATGCTAAGCAAGACAGCGTTTATGAACACAAAGCCTATGTTAACTACCTTCAAAGCATAACCCAGGCCCATAATTTGGGCGATAATTGCCATACAACAAACGCTCGTAAACCAGACAGTCCAAATAACCACCATGAAAACTAAGAGAAGATTATATACGTACCCCAGCTGAATTGGTTGGTTAATAGGTTGAAGAGTTCTCAGCTTCCTTCTCGGCTGTCTCCAGACTCTTGCATGCAGAGCGCGATGCATGAAGAAATGGAGAAGGGAAGGCGAGCAACTTACCTTAACTAGAACTTTCCGTCCGGACCCTGTCAATCCAGGCTGGCCTGCCTGTAGCATAATTAATGATCGAGTTGTCGTGCACCGCCATAAACTGCATTTTCCATACGCCATTATGGATTGGGAGTGTGCGAAGGACAGGCGACTACCAGCGTTCATCTACCATGTATAAGTAAATTCAATAATTCATTCAAAATCAATAAAAATCCCTGTCACACGGGCTGCCTTAATATACATTTAATTGTATGCAAATTTATATTATATAATTTATTTTCTATTGTTATTATTATAACCTGAGAAGCTAAATTTTTAATATATTAAACATTGTTTAGGTTTTACAATATGATAGATTATTTATTATACCAATTATTAATTTATCAAAATTAGATAATGGTAGTTAATCATGTATCAAAATTCTTTTTCATGTCAATATAATCCGTAACATTTAAAGATATCATGCTTGTATTTTTATTATAATATAATATAATTATTTATGATATCTATCATTATTTCATTTTAAATAACAAATTAAGCATATATCAATTTTTATTAAGCATTTATCAATTTTTTTCATATTAATATATGATTGTTAATTTTTAAAGATTTGAAAATTACAGTTTTTTAATTATAATACAATATAATTATTTATTATATTAATCAATAGTTTAGTAAAAATGGATAATGATAGTCAATCACAAATTAATTATGGCGTAATCAATAATATTGGTTTTTTTAATCATAAAACAATATAATTATCTATGATATCAATAACTAATGTATTAAAATTAAATAAAGATAGTCAATTAGAAATTAATCATGTATCAAAATATTTAAGTAATAACAAACACATTATTATTAATGTGTTTATATATGTAGATAAATGTATATTTAATATATGTTATAAAAATAAAAATAAAAATAAAAATAAATAAAAACCATTAATATACTAAATACAAACTTACCCATTTTTTTTCGAAGGAAAATAAATCATACTTTATATTTCAATGTAAAATTGAAAGTGCATTCGTTAAGCATAGATTTATTTTGCAAAAATTGATTATTTAACCCATCATTTAATCTAAAAAGAAACCCATATAGAGACTTACCCATATTATAAAAAAAGAGGAAAATATCCATATCATGAAAAACAAGAAATTTCCTCACTGTACCTAACTGAAAAACATTCATCGGACTTAAGCCAACATCTTACAAAGTATCAAAGAATGTTGAAAAGAATAGCGGAACGCAAGTACTTGTTTGGATTTTTTTGAAGGAATGAGAGGGTCTATCTTTCAAACCCATGGAATTTTGCACCAACCAAACTCTCCATATTGGAGTTTTTTTGGCTTCAGTTGGTCTTCGTTATCTGTATTAGCGCTCCAAAATTGGAAATTTTAAATTGGCTTCAAGTCAGAATTAAAAGAAATGAAATTTGAATTTTATAATATGAATTTTCCCTCCTGAAATTTGTTAAGTCGGCCCAGAATAAATTCATGTCGTCTCCTCCAAAAATTCGCACATCTTGGGGCTCCATTGATCACTATAAATAAGGTCAATCGTCCTCCTCTTTTGCACAAGAATTCAGATCAGTTATGAGGTCAAATCAAGACAATATGAGGAAAAATTCAAGACTAATAGAGGATATATATGAGGCTAATATGAGTCACTTATTTTTGAGCGACAAATTCTTTGAGCAGCAGATTGGCATGGCTTATGGAAATTTTGACTAGACGTAGTTTATGGAAGGACAAATTATTTGACCAGCAGATTAACGTGGCTTATGGAAAGTTTGACCAAGTTTAGTCTTTGTTAATTTTTTTGGTCAGAATGACCTATTTTTATTTGGAAGTTCATATTTTATCTCTTGTTGAGTGGACAAATTTATCTAAGAAAACGATGTTGGGTTTTTCCCCTAGTTTGAGGTTTTCTTAGGGTAAATTTGTGTCACTTGTGTTTGGTTGTCTCTTCATGTTCTTACCGGAACCATTTTTCTATTATTGATAATTTTCTTATATAATCTCTAAAATAATAAACAAGGTGTAAGATGAATTGAACTAATAATCATTGGAAGTAATTATGAATTAGAAAATCTCTGTAAAACCAACATGGTATCAAAGTTGTTATGTCTCATTTTGCCATCGATGATGTCAAAAGTTGTTGTTGAAAGCATTATTGATGAAGATTGGGTGTAAATGACATTAGGGTTTTTGGAAGTACGTTGAGCTAGTGTTTTGAAAAGAAAATTTCTCAGATTATGGCTTAAAGGTCACTGTTGTGGCATAGATAAGCCCTACAAATATTTTTTGTTGGTATCAGGATGTCATTAGTTGTTAGTATATGACTAGATTCTCCTTCAAGTATCTCTGACATAATTCAAGGAAATTTCTCCATAATCATAAGGAAGAGAAATTAGAACATTTATGCTATATAATAGTCATGTTTATTGTGATGAATCCACCAACATTAAGGGGATATCCCTGATTGAATTCCTAAATAGAACTCACATTGTTTGGAGTAGGAGTCACAAAAGTGAGGTGTTTATTGATATGCCTTGGATTGCAAAACACATAGAGTGATGTATGATGTCTTTGGTCAAAGCAAGAGTGTGACCCTGTGGAAAGTCAATATGATGCATGATCAGTTCTAACAACAAAAGGGGGGAGGAAGTGTGCCCTTTGGAAGCCTGTAATAGTATGCAACTTGGAAGGAACACACGAGCTGAAAAGGCATCACACAAACTAACAAGCAGAATACTCCACCAGTTAAAGGTGACATATTAAAACATAAGCACACATTCAACATGATTCATAAAAATGTAAACAAAATAATTCATAAGCATATGCATAAGTTAAACAACATACATCACAAACATAACCATATTAGTCCAACTATATTTACAATATATGCATGAAGACATGTCGGCTATGATTATATATTATAAGTGAAATTTCCATTCATACATACAACATGACGAACCACTTTCTCCAACAGTAGAACGTGAATTCAACAACACCTGCTCCTCCAAAAGAAGTATACTCCCTCTACGCAATGGAGAATCCAAGGCCGACACAAAACTTTCGAGCCTTCTCTAAGCCTAATTCTAGCCAAAAGCTGGGCTCCCAAAAGAATCTTACAAGAGTTATGAGGATGTATATATAACCAAAGGGGGTGGCTCTTCGCATTTCCCCTCGGTGACCCTTGGACTCCCCTCATGACTCCTCACATTACATATGACTCTTCACATTCCATCATGGACACATGGAATTTCACTCATTTAATAATTACAAATAATATTACAAGTTCCACTCATACCCATACAAGACAAAATAGGGTAGAGACGACTTGACATCCTAACAAGACAAAATACTATGATGCTCGTATTGGGGTGAACTCAAGCTAGGAATCTTGGACTTGTTGTTTCTCTATCACGTACTCATACCAATCTTGGTACTGCAGGATGTTCTCCCCAAACAGCAAGATAGTGTTAGGCTGGAAGTGGACTCTTGCCTCCAATGCATCCTCTCTCGGAACTAGTCTTCACATCTTCTTCAATCAGGTGCAACATGGTTTGTTCTGAACTGGACCACCAATGTAGGTATGCAAGGTCTGTTTGTTGATCTCCATTTCCTCTTGGGTGGCCTCCTACTCTAGCTGCTTCAGGTACTGATCAATCTCATGTCGGAATTTCTCATTGCGCATAGCCTTGGTGAGTGTACCAATTGATGGGATCTGGTGGTTTCTCACCATGAAATACAATATGTCATATATCTGTCCATATATAGGTTGAATGCTTCTGATGAACGAGGTGAGTTGCTTGTTATTATGGATTAGCATCCAAACACTAGATTTATCTAGCTCTTCTTGCGGCTTTATCTTGTTTACTAATGTGAGTTGTGCGGCCTTGTATCGCATTATCCACTCATGCACGGCGGTGATGGAAGTTTGTATATTCCTAAGGATTCTTAAAAACTCTCTTCTTTGTCATACTAATTCATTCAGGTGGACAACTTCCTTATGTACGGTTACTAAATCCTCATAGAGATATCGCATAGTTTCTCCAAGTGCGGATACTTCAGTAAGTATCGTTGCTCTAATCTCCTCGTGGTAGACCTATGCAGACAGTGTGCTCTGCACTATTTCACAGAGTTGTTCATTCTATTGCCAAAGTTCCTGTGTGTTATGCACTAACTGCTTATTCTTGGAAACCAAACATTGGGTGTTAGATCTAGCTGCTTCTACAAAATCCTAGATGGAATTGACAATGGCATTCGGATTCTTGTTGGTGTCTTCCATGATCACCCTTTATCCCATGAAAACAGGTGATGCATGATAATCCGAGAAATGTTTTCTTCACACTTTTACAATATTCCACTGCATCTCATCAAATGATAGATTGTACACGTCCATGATCAGATCATCATCAAGGGGAATCACCTCCCCTTCTTCACTTGGTGCTTGCTTTGCGGCTGGAGGTGGTGGAGTTTGAGTGGTGGGCTAAGGTTTTCTAGGCATCAAGTCCACATCTTCATTTAGAGGCTCCAAACCCACTTCCATGTCCATGATTTCAATCAATTGTTCAAGCTCTTGAGCAAACTCTTGTTCCTGCATCTGTTCGCTCACTCCTTATGTTTTCGGTTGATCATGTACCTATTCTTTGACCTATATATGTGTCATCTCTACTGTTGTGGAACCTTTCCTTTCTTCCTCTTCTTGCTTCTATCTATCCTCTTGTTCTCTTCTTCTAAGTTACCATTCTTCCTTCAGTTCTTGTTCTGCTCTCTGCATTGCTTCTTCTAAGGATTGCTTCTCTCTCTTTCTTCGCTCTTCTCTTTGCTAAATTTTTCCCCTCTTTGAATCGATCGCCAAACCTATTTTCTCAGTGAGTGGATATTCTTTCATCTTCCATCTTTTTTCCTCTTCCATATGGTCTACTAAATTCCTCTTTCCGTTGTCATGTGTCGGACCATTGTCTATTGTTGTTGTTGTTGCTTCCGATATTGTTGTCGTCAGTGAGATAACTTGAGAAGTCCCCACCATACTGAACGACTCAAGTGATCGGGAAGAGTTATAAAAGTTCTTCCATGGTTCCTCCTCCGACCACTAATATATCCCGCTGACCTAGTTGAAATGCACTCTTGCACAATGTTCTTTTCAAATTCCCCTCGGATCATACAGATTGTAACTCTTGGTGCCGAAGTCAAATTTGACCATGTCTTTTCTTTCGGCATCCACGACCTTGAGATTCTTAATCTTGTATAATCTGACTTGCAAAGGAAGATTTGGCCATGGTGCCTTCTTCGTCCTATGCAGTGCTGCTGACAATCCTGGGGAGAAGTGATAAGCTATATCTTGCATGACAAACTTGTAGGTGGCATATCTCGGTAGAAGATGCGGCAACTTTTTCCCGCTGAACACTCTGATCAATGTGCCATCTGATAAGGTGAACCAATCAGCAATCTCTGATATCGCCTCCATAGTTGCTTGGGACATGCAAGGTGTGTCCTCTTAAAAGATGAACCTATAGAGCAGGATAATGAAATGATCAGTAAGATGCTCCATGACTCTATGATGACCAAAATCTGAGAGTAGCTTGAAATATATATGTATGGTAGTGTTTCTTGGTTTCCATGTCTAGTTCATGCCAGGGAACTGGTTCTGCGCACATATTGCATCCAGTAAGTATGCAAACATGTAGAAGTGTGCTTTCTCACCCTTGGGTGGATTGCGAAATTTTGTCACATGGACTCTCAGTTGATGAGCCAATAGGCCTGACTAGTTGAACGGCTTCACCTCGATCACTACCTGGTTTAGCAAGATAGCCCACCCCTCAGGAAAGGTCTCTATGTCTAACTAGACATAGATTCAGCAAGCTTGTATGACCCAAAGCTGATAGGATTTCCTTAGTGCTTTTGTCTTATACATGTGGGTGGATGTTTGTCTAAACTTGGTTGGCTCCTTCACCCACCTCTTGATGGGTGGATGCTTTTGTCGCTTTAGCTTGCTATGTTTGTGTAGATTTTAGTGGCACAAAACGGTGAATCCATATTCTTCATTGGCTCAGGAAGATGATACATTTGTTTGAATTCTGTTGCCAGGAACGTAGCAAGCTTCTCACCGCTAGTGTTGTTTAGTGTAATGGTTGTTACATAAATGTTCGAGACAACCCAGTTGATCACATCTTCACATGGGAAGGTTGGATACCTGCATGCAACCTTATAGAGCCTAACTACATAATGCTAAGATACACATGGTGGTCCTCTAAGGCTGCTTGAAATTCCTTTGTGAATTCATCCTTGATCTGCTGCCATGTTATATTATATCCTTTATCTATGAACAATTGAGTGTCTGAGTAAACTGGCACATTAACTATGACTTGCTCAATTTCTTCCCCAGTACTGCTTTCAATGGTTTCCTTTGAGGTAGCTCTCTTTGATGTCATTGTGAAAGTTACTGGTGAAGAGATGCTTAACAATTTTTCTACATGTGGGACAAAAAATACATTTATGGCAGGAAAATGTAAGTTCTAAGCAAAACAACTTTCAGGACTTGTTCATGTAGCACACTGGGAAATTGAAAGGAATTATTGCGAAATTTTTGGTGGGAAGGGGGTCTGACTAGTTGGGGAAACTATGCACTGCGTAGTCCTAGCAATCAGTGATGAAGCTTGTGGCTTGAAACTGCACAATGCATAGTTCAGCCTGTGGCTTGAAACTGCACAATGCGCAGTTCAGCGTAGGTAATGAGCCTGGAGAGATTGCACATTGCGCAGTATCAGTGGCCAATATTGATGGTTGAGGCTTAGAACTACGCAATGTGTAGTGATCGCAGACATTAATGTGCATTACACATTTCCAAAAGCCAAGATTGAAACTTGAGCTTCCATATTGCGCAATGCCCAGCTGGGAAAAGTGGATTTTGGCCAAGGGAAAGGAAGATCTACCCAAGGGAAGTATGAAAATAAGCAGATATGAGAGATGGTGAAGGAATGAGTGAAATTATGACCAATTTTTAATAATACAGAGTAAATAAAGTGCAAAAACTAAACAAATGAGAAGTGAACAAGATCGGTGAGGAGAGTTGCTACAACGGCAACCATTAGTTCAAAAATGCAGAAACCGATACAACACTTGTGAAAGGAAAACAAAAACTTAAACAAACACTTCTACAGGCTATAGCATGTGAAAAAACATGCATGCATGCATGCAAATAAATAAGCAGAACAACACTCATGCAAGCCAAATGGGAAAAAGCGACAGAAAAAACGACTAAAAGTGATAAATGCAAAACTCACCTGGAAAAGCGACGATGATCACACCAAAGGTTCCTTGATATCCTCGAGAACGCTAGAGATCCAAGATTTAATGTCAGAATGAGCTTTAGGGGCATCAATTAAATATATTTGAGAAACTATGGTTTATGACGCGCATGCTACAAATCGAGGAAAAAGCGACACTTGGCGGTAGTTTCCAAAAATAGAAAGTGTACTTCCTTCGAGTTGCTAAAAATAGATCCATAGATTTTAGGGATGGTTTTTCAATTTTTTTTCTTTTTCTTATTTTTCTGTGGAAAATTTCCATGCACCTCATCGAGAAGGATTGCACAGTTTTGGGGAATTGGCAGCTCCCGGCTCAATGCACTGCGTAGTTTCTAAGCTCAATGAGTGATTACGTAGTTTCTGAGCTTAGTTTTGAGCTTCCTATCATGATTGTGCAGTTCCCAACCTCAAGTATTGGTTTCCAGTCATGATTACGCAATTTTGATTAATAAGGACAAGACTGGATTCAAGAATTGTGTAGTTTCTAGAGGAAAGCCCAAAACTATTGTGCAAGACTTAGGCAAGAGGTCAGTGTGTGACTTAGAGAAATTTGCTAAGTGGACGAGCAAAAGAACACAATCAAAACTGAAATATAAACATCACTCAAAGCATGGAAACCTGATAAAATTTCAAGGTATGCTCCTATGAAGGGAAGTGGGGCTCCAAAATCTAAGCAATGGAAAAAATTTGCAGGGTGGTTGTAGCCACTACAAAATTAGCGACACACTAGTAGAACTCTATATCTCTGAATGAATCTTTTCTTCGTGTAAAATCGGGTCTCACCCTTTCGGAAACATTTTTCAATTCATTGATTATCACAAATCCCTCACTTAGTTCGAGTTAAATACATAGCCCCTTCCATCCTCTTCATCATTGGAACACTAACCAAGCCAAGTCACACTAAGTTGCTTCGATTGGGGATGAGGAGTATTTAGATGCACAAGTAGAATAAATTGTCAAAGTATTTATTTTCATCTCTGGTGTTTCTCCACTCCCAGCAGGCTTGGAAAGTACCCCAACAGAGTCACTTCAGAAACATAAACATTTCTCCGCTTCGAGCAAGCATGGATAGTACCCTAGTGGAGGTTCTTGCTTCACCACTCTGTGCAGGAAACCTTTCTCTTCTTTCACCCTTTATTTCATGTTTTTTTCATTTTTTTTCATTTTTTTCAAATAAATGTGCATAGGCACTTATTTATTTAATGGGGTAGAAGAGGGATCCCTACTTATTGAGATCAGAAGAGGTTATTTCTTCATAGAAGTATGTTTATGTACACCTATGAAATAATTTTTAAGATTTTCCTCCCCTCCTTACTCTACTAAAATAGAGTAACAAGGATTAACTGAATATATATAACCGATTAGAGTAGGCAGAACCAATGAAAACCCAAACATCATGATTTCACCATGACTCTCTCCAATAAGGAATGTATTTTCCATATGAGTATCATTAGCCAAAACAAAACAATAAGATTTGCGCAAAGAGAGGGAATAGTCGGAAGACCAAGTGTTGGTAGAAGAACAACTTTCCTCTTGGGTTTCACCATGCTTGCTTTAGAAGGAAAACATGGAATCATGCGGAAACTAACCTAAGACTAAAAAAAACCAAACAAAGGAAAGAAGAAAACTAAAAAAAAAAGAATGAAAGAAAATCAAAGCAAAGAACAATTAAAATCAAACGCTACTCCTAATCCTAACCTAAGCATAAAGTAGGCCAACTCATGTAAAGTAATACTTCCAATGTAGCCACCGGCACATTATTAGGCATACGTGGGTGAGGGAATACAAGCCAAGAAATATATACATGAATAACAACATACAAGAAGGATATGCCAAAATGTCCAAAGTTTGAATGCTTACGTAGAAAAGAAATGGTGAAAAGCAAATGGAAAACATTATGCGGACGTATCATGGTGTCATGACACATTGTGAAACGAAGACTTGCAAACACAAAATTTTGAACCATGGAGGCAAGAAAACATATAGAAAGAAATAAATTTTTCTTTAGCTATGGTGCTCGCCAAGTATGACTCCTCTAACGATTGAGTGAAAGGATCATTAAAACCGGATGGAGAATATGAAAATTGTAAATCAAAAGTATTTTCAACTTGTACATGATAGTGATGAGGATCCTCAAGAGATTCAACCTTATTCTGATCAAAGGTGGAGATGACCTCAAGGCTATGAGAACATGACATAACCATCATCTCGGGTTGAAGTGCCTCGACAACTTGAGGAAGATCTAACTTATTGGAAGATAGATCATTAAAGATCAGTGGCTTGGAAAAATCAATAACAGGGAAATCAGAATCGTGACCAGCTAAAACAATCAAAAGGTCATGACAGACACGATCAGAAATTTTGATATCACAAAAGGAGGTATCCTCATGATCTGATTAATCATATAGAGGGGAATATGAAAAACGTGAAATTTCACCCTCTACGTTTCCAAAAATTTATGATGAAATGTTGAGAAGATCAGTGATAGAAGATTCATCATCTCCACATTTAAATGAAAAAGTGGCATTCCATGAATTCTTAGAATGATCGGAAGTATTAACAATGTCAGAAGTTGAATTTTCACACGATTCAACTAGAATGAAAGAATCACAGATAGTGTTAGGATAATGTTGACGAGTTGCAGAAGGAAGATAGTCATCCTTCATCGTAGATTCTTGTTCAATAATAAGCTCTGCTACATACTCATCGTAAATGATATTGCAATTTGGTTTCACAAAAGCAACTCCATCCAACACCTAATCCTCATGAACGTCATAGGAAGGATTTGAAATAGTAGAACACACAAACTTGGAATTTGGAGGATTAGAGGGGCCAAAGGCTAGAGGATGAGGATAAAACTCTTCAACACACTCATCAGGATTACAGTCCAAAACTGCACAGGGATCCTAAGTATGTGGGTTGGGAAAGGATGGTGGCTCTGGAATAAAATTCTTGAGGAAATTTTACAGCACATCCTACGGCAGTAAAGTTGTTAGATGAAAATCGGATGGGAGGTTTCCTGGAACAACACCTTTTTCCATCGTGGATTTAGAAGCTTTACACGTGAGGTTCACTGTGTCTGATTTAAGCAATCGTAATGTGTGCAAAGTAAGTGAAATCTGAACAAGATGTAAAAACATTCTGGTTAAGTAATCTCAATCAACTTCATATTCAGGAAATTCAAAACATATATGTAAGAAACTGATCCAGGAGGATCTAGATACTCCTCCCAAGAAGCGACAAAGTGAAGACCAACTCATTGAATTCTAGGGTTTTGTGAGGGTTTTTAATATATTTGTGCTCATAATTTTATTTTTTATTATAAAATATAAATTGAATACTTGAGAGGATTTTCCTCAAAATTCAAACTCTAAATTCAAATTCATGTTGAAGTTGACAATTTAAAGGGATTATTCTCATCCCTAAGGTTTTGGGGGTAAGGCCCTTGAAAGTAGAGATTGAGATATTTCCTCCATAGAAATCTCATGAGCATATTTTAAGGGATACGAGAATTAATTTATCCTTGGAATAAGGGACAAGGAGATATTCCCTCCTTATTTTTGGGCTCTTAAGATCTATATAATTTCTTTTATGTACTTGGTAAAGGGGGAGAGTAAGGAGAGATTTTGAGTGCTTGAAAGAGTCATTTTTTAGCAGAGCTTGGATAGCTCCATAAGTCTTTCAAAGTTTTTGATGTATAGTTGACAGTTCTCGGATGGCCACCTTGATGTAAAAATCGATGTACATGTATCTCTTTTCAGAAAAACAATAGATTGATTCATCCTGTTGGAGGCTAATCCGGAGAGGTAGCCCAGTGGTGGGGGTGAACTTCGTTATCAAACCTGTTGTGTGCACATTTTTATTCTTTATGGTTTGATTGAGTATTTTCTTACAGTCAATTTTTTTAGTTTCAAATAAGTGATGAAATTAACATATATATGTATGTCTCGTAACGTAATCTCTTAAGTTCAAATTGAGATTAAAACGAGTTTTATATTATACATGGTTTTAGTGGCTCTCAAGGGATTACAGATCATTTATGGTATCAGAGCGGTTCAGTGTCTGGCATAGTGGGTATACTTGTCAAATTCAATCCAGGCAAGGATAAATAAACGGTGAAGGAAGGTAATCTCTTAAGTTTTGAAATGTCTATTTCATCAAATGAATCTTCTTCCGATCATTTTCTTACAACTTTTTATAAGGATTCCAAAATGCTTAAAAAAATCTTAACCATGAAAAAAATGGTAGAAGAATTATATGTTGATAATAGAGAAAGCCAAAAGCTACAAAAACAGTTGAAATCACTCGAAGAGGAGAAGCAATAGCTTCAAGATAGATTGCAAGCATTGGAATTACAATTACAAGCTTCTGAAGAGGATTTAGCAAGATGTCAAAGTGATACATTCTATGAGGTAAGTAGTACATAATTAAATTATCGTGAAGAAAATGCTTGTTTGGGTTCATTTGAGAAACATACTCGAGGTATTCGCTCAACGCTATTAAATGAAATGGTTATGAAGGGAGACACCTTGGGCGCAATGGTCAAGGCATCATAAATCTCATTGAAGTGATAAGACAACCTCCACATTTAGGATTGGGTTATATATTCAGAGAATATGGAGAATGCTCCAAAGCTGTTGAGGTAAGAAGGAAACCGAATGTTGATTTTGTTCGAAAAGGAATTTTACAATTTAATATTGCAGGTGATAACGGTGAAAAGTCTACACAAGATCCTGAGCATATGCAAACACTTTTTCAAAATCCGAGTTCAAAGGAAATGGTGCAAAAAAAAATAGGAGTACATTAGACGAAAGCTGCTAAAAATGATTTCAAGTGTAATATTCCTCCAAAAAAAATGACATTTTGTACATTTTGCAGAAAGGAAAATCATTATTTGGCTGAGTGTTGGAAATTTAAGGCTTATGGCAGCAAACTTGACACGAGGAAAAGTAAGTCAAACAAAAAATATCCTTCGCTTCGGACGAAAAAGGCCAAGCAACAAAATCAGAAATCGTGGAGAAAAGTCGTGATTTATCCACCAAAGAAAGAAGAATCTGTTGTTAATATTCCAAATCAATTTCATCAAGAAAATGAACATGAAGAAAACAAGAATAGTTCATTTAGATGGCTTGGTAAGAAATGGATCGTGTTTCTTCTGAATTAAAATTTTGCTGAAACTTGTTTGTGAAAACTTCTATGACATTCAAAATATTTTCCAATTTCTGACTTCAAATCAAGTTGAAAGTCCCTCACCAGCTAATGTGGTTTTATAAGGGAAAAATACTACAGGAAACTCTCTAAGCCCTTTCAGGCTTACAAAGTAAAGTATACAGGAGAGATTTCAGGCTTATTCCTCCTACTCTGGGACTGGCCAGGACTAGTGCCTCTCAGGATGTCTCCTCAAATTAAAGGATGGAATTGCAAACAAAGTCTTTGATCCGTGATGTTGTTGATTTTCCAATTTGTGCATTTGGTGTTGCTGGTAAATGTCCTCGTGGTGACACATGCCCTCAGCTTCATGAAGATCTATGCTCTAGTTGTGATTAGCATTGTTTACATCCATACAGGCCAGTAGAAAGGGAGGAGCATATCAAGCAATGTCAGCGTAATAAAAAATGCTTGGAATTTTTGTGGAACAGCCATGAGATTGAGTGCAGTGTATGTTTAGATCGTGTAATATCAAAACCAATTGTTACTTAACGAAATTTTGGTTTAACATCCCAAGTGTCATCTGGTATTCAAACCAAGAGGAGAAACAGGGAGACTAGTGGGAAATCGGTGTCAAGTTCATGATGTTGTCTCTCCAATGTTACTATTAGTCTTCAATCAATCTACTGAGGTTCACCTATTCTCATACATTGTTCCTGCGAATATTTATCCATTTTTCTCCACAAAGTGACGTCGGTCTTCCAACATCAATCCATTCTGGTTTTCAATATGGTGCTAGTAAATTCCTGGAGTTGTAAGATGAAACTTCAAATCATGTTTAGGAAAATGGAACCAACAAAACTCAGGCAGAACGAGATTTACAATTGGATGCGCTCGTGAAGAAGCAGGAAGCTCCAATTTGTATGCCATAGTACCAATCTTTTGCAACACCTTGTAAGTACCATAGTACTTTGGAGATAATTTATTACCCTTCTTAGCTTGCTTGAGGGACATTTGTTTGTATGTTTGTAGCCATAAAAATACCCAGCCTCCCACATCAAAAATTCTCTCACTACGATGTTGATTTGCATGTTGTTTCATTCGATTTTGTGTCAAAATTAGGTTATCCTTTAAGAGTTGGATAACTTCTTGTTGATGCTCGATGTGATCCTCCACTGCTTGAACCCTAGAATTTTCCCTTGAAGAAGATGCGATGGACGGTGGTTGATATCCATAAAGTGCCATAAATGGGGTCATTTTTTCTGCATGAAGTGTTATACCACCATTCAGCGAGAGGTAACCACTTGACCCATTGTGCTTTCTTATCAGATACAAAACAACGAAGATATCCTTCCAAACATTTATTCACTATCTCTGTTTGACCATCAAATTGAGGATGATAATATGAGCTATAAGCTAGTTGAGTACCCAAACAAGAAAATAATTCCGTCCAAAAATTTCCTATAAAAATGGGATTTGTGTCACTTACAATAATCTTCAGGTTTCCATGTAGCTTTTGAATTGTTTCCATAAATGCATTAGCAACTGTACTCGCTTTAAATGGATGATATAATGCACAAAAATTTGCATACTTAGTAAGTCTATCAACTACCACCATGATGACACTCCTTCCTTCGGACTTAGGTAAATTTGTGATAAAATCCATTGAAATATCCTCCCAACGTTGACATGGAATGGATAAAGGTTGTAGAAGACCCGGGGTCTTAATTGTCTCAACTTTATTTTGCTGGCAAACCAAACATTCCATCACAAAATTTTGAATATCAGATTTAAGGCCATCCCAAAAAAATACTTTCTTCAACCTGCGGTAAGCTTTTAAAAATCTTGATTGTCCTCCTAAAGGAGAAGTGTGCAATTCCAAAATAATATTTTGTTTTAGTTGGGAATTCTTGCAAATATATAAGCAATATTTGTAACATAAGGAATCATTTTTCCAACTAAATGTATCAAATGTACTAGGATCTTGATGCAACTTTTGAATGAGTGTCCACACTTCTTCGTACTTCTTCCATTCGTCCCTTGCTTAAGTTATCCAATCTGGTTGGATAATTGAAATCGCATAAAGCAATGCTTCCACCTCTTCATCCTTTCTAGACAGTGCATCTGCAACAAAATTTAGCTTCCATTTTTTATAGATGATTTCAAAGTCATAACCCAACATCTTTGTGACCCATTTTTGCTGCTCTTCTGAACATAGTCTTTGTTCCAAAAAGTGTTTAAGACTATCATGATCAGTTTTTACCTTGAAGTATCTTCCCATTAGGTAAGGTCTCCATTTCTTTAGTGCATGCAATATTGCCAACATTTCCTTCTCATAAATAGCCTTTTGTAACTACTTTCCTTTGATTGAATTACTTTCAAAAGCAATGGGTCTTCCTTCTTGCATTAAAATAGCACCAATTCCATTTCCTGAGGTATCACATTCCACAATAAAGGTTTTTGTGAAGTCTGGCATAACTAAGACTGGTACTAGGCACATTTCCTCTTTAAGATGTTCAAAGGCCTTATTTGCTTCAGGAGCCCATGAAAATGAATATTTCTTCAATATTTTTGTTAGAGGTGTTGCTATTATCCCATAATTATTAACAAACTTGCAATAGTACCATGTTAACTTGAGAAATCCACACAACTTCTTTATGGTTGTGGGGACTTTCCATTCCTTAATGGCTTTAATTTTCTTAGGGTCTGCCCTTTAACACCCTCGTGAGATACAATATGACCCTATATTCCACCTCTTGTACTCCAAAGAAACATTTGGATGTTTTTGCATATAATTATTTCTCCTCCAATAGTTTGAGCACCCTATCAACATGTTGAACATGATCCTTCCAAGACCTGTTGTAGATTAGTATATCATCAAAAAATAATAGCACAAATTTTCTAAGGAAGGGTTTGAAAATGGAATTCATCAACCCTTGAAATGTAGAAGGTGCATTGGTAAGGCCAAAAGGCATGACCAAAAATTCTTGCCAATGAATTACATGATATGGTCGGTCCCATTTCTTCTTCTTCTAGGGTTGCTTCTTGGTGTATATCCTCCACTTTTGAAGGTTCTTGTTCATTTTCTTCCTCCTCTTCACAATCTATGTAAAATAATTTATTCTCAGTGCACTTACAACCTTTAGTGTATTTACTATCACAAATGTAGCAAAGCCCTTGTGCTCTTTCTTCTTCCAATTGTTTTGGTGTCAACCTTGTAGCTTGTGGAAGTCTAGGAGTAGCAACACTTCCATCTTTATATATGTGAGTGGTAGGCTTCCTTGTCGCCATAATTTTACATTCAAATTTTCTTGCCAAACTGAATGCCTTCTCCAATGAATCAGGTTCCCAAATGTGAAATTCATGTTGGATGTTATCCTTTAAAGTCCCTATGAAGACATCAATCATGTGTTCCTCTGGAATATCGGTTACCCTTATATTCAATTTTTGGAAGTCCTCAATGTGCTCCCCACTAAACCCTTTTGTTTGAGATTTATCAATTGGCTAAAGAAGGTGTTGCTCTTTGTGTCCTCATAATGTGCTATCATTTCCTCCATAAAAATTGACCAAGTGACAATTTTTTTACTAGAGAAAATCCATCGATACCATACAAAAGTATTTTGCTTTAAATGTAAAGTTGCAATGCGTACCTTTTGTGTGTTTTGCACATTATTGAGATCAAAATATTGCTCCATCTGTAGTATCCATGTTATGAGATACTTGCCATCAAACTTCCTCATATCCATTTTTGGAATATGGTGGTTCTTCCCTCCAGCATTAGAGTTTATGAAATCACAATTAACATTTACTTTGTTCTCATCATGAATTTCCTCTACTATATTTTCACCATTAGGAAACATTTCTTGTATCAACTTTGTCAAGCCTTCCATGTCTGCTTTTAGATCATTCTTCATGTTTTCCATTTTTTCATCAATCTTAGCTTCCATGTCATCCATCTTTGATTCCATGCCAGCTTCCATGCCATCCATCATAGCTTCCATGCCATTATTCAAAACATTCATATTAGATTCCACATCTTTCTTCAAACCATCCATCTTAGTTTTCATGCCTTTCTTCAAAACTTCCATGTCATTTTTTATTGCTCTTTGCGAGAGCAAAATTTGTTGCACTTGCTCTTGTAATTTTTATATATCATGTTGCCATTCTTCGTCTTCATGAGTCATAGTAGAGCCTTCTAAAGGCTTAATGGGTGTTGAATATTTTTAGGGGTATTTTAGAACCCAATACTGATATATATGCTCAATAGGAGCTTGGAATCACTTCAAACTGATTTTTTACACAAGACTTATGCAATTCGAAAAAAAAAATAATAATAAAATAATAAAATAAAATAAAATAAAAAATACACACCTTTTTCTTGCTTTTGAGGAGCTCGATATTGAAACTGAATTGTCTCTTTGATTTTGGATCTTCAATATCTGAAATTTAGCCCTGAGGTAGCCCTCTGAATCCTCTTTCGCATTCCATAGGTCTGACCTGATTTGGATTCTTCAAGACAAAGTTATGTCCAATATCCCACAATGACCTAATTATGGACTAGTTAAGTAGAGATAAATTATATGACTTTCCACGTGTCACGGTTTCCTTCTTTGGCTCTGAAATTGATAAAAAAGAAACTAAATTCCATGTGCCTGCAGCCACTCTTTACAAAATTCCAATCCGATGCTCAGAGAGAGAGTTATGAAGATTTTCTCACGATCACCTCTTTGAGATGAAATTCGGGAGCCTGAAAAAGCCCTAACTTCCACGTATCCTACCTCCCAAAATAATGTGAATCAATATCTAAAATTTTTCCACAATGTTCCTCGGGATTGCGGCTGCTCTGTGAAAATTTACGCTTTTGAACCCTCGTATAAAAAAATTTATAGCGAAAATTCTGTGATAACCTGTTTAGGTTAAATTCAGGAGCCTGCAAAAATCCCTAACTTCCACAGGCCATATCTCTAAAATTGTTGTGAACCAAGCTCTGAAATTTTGCGCAGATGTTACTCAGGATTTCAGCTTCGCTCTCTAAAAATTTCAACTTCTGAATCTATGTAGAAAAACAGTTATAGCGAAAATTCCATGATGACCTGTTTGGAGCAGCGAAACCCTAGAATCCAAAGCTCTGATACCAAATGTTGTGACCTAACAACGAAGCATCAGATACAACTGCAGATGTAAATGGAGAGGGTCCACCCAAAGTGATAACCGTTTCCAAGATAGGAATTGCAGATTTTCGGCGTATACAACTTGTTGTAAACTCTATTCCTGACGACAATCCATGGAGAGTTTTCATCTACATACAGAGTGGGATTTCGAGAGAGAAATTTTTCATTTGCAAGACCAAACCACGCATCACTTTTTCGGAACAATTATGAACAAACTAAATGCATGGCTGAGACGATGGGATTATAACATCAAAGGCGGATTTTTTGGAATATATTTATAAAAAAAATTTCCATGGTTCCACGATTTCATCACCAAAATGCGGATTTGGTGGCATATTTTTATGATCCAAAGATTAGCAAGTACGTTCTAAAAATCAACTTTTTGAATTTTCCTAGAATCAAGAGGACTCTACCAAGAAGTGTTGGCAGAGTTAGTGGGCAAGGAGAAGAATTCTATCATTGTCATGTCACAGGCCGACTTGCCTTATTAAAGGGGGAGAGTAAGGAGAGATTTTAAGTGCTTGAAAGAGTCATTTTCGAGCAGATCTTGGATAGCTTCATAAGTCTTTCAAAGTTTTTGATGTATAGTTAACATTTCTCAGCTATCCACCTTAATGTAAAAGTCGATGTACATATATCTCTTTTCATAAAGACAATAGATCGATTTGTCCTGTTGGAGGTGAATCTGGAGAGATAGCCCAGTGGAGCGGGTGAACTCCGTTATCAAACCTGTTGTGTGCACATTTTTATTCTTTATGGTTTGATTGAATATTTTCTTACAGTCAATTTTTTTAGTTTCAAATAAGTGATGAAATTAACATTTATATGCATGTCTCGTAATGCAATCTCTTAAGCTCAAATTGATATTAAAAAAAATTGTATATTATACATCATTTGAGTGGTTCTATAGGGATTACGGATCAAAAACGATGAAGAAAATGGTGTATATATATTCATCAGGTGATTTGTGAAATTCTAAAATTCTGTCACAGATACATTTATAATCAAACTCATCAAAAGCGTGAAACATTTATTTGAAAAACTGTTCGAAAGAGTGGATAGAAGCATCAGCCAATATGTAACACCATTTCCTTACGCACCCTTTGAACGTGAGAAATAACAACCAACAACCAAAATCCTCAAGTGGGATGTTGCACTCTGTGAAAAATTAAAGAAAACAATATGTATGCTCAACGATGGTTGTTTCACCTTCGCCATTGAATTTGAGATCCGACAAGTCATTGATGATATCCATCGGGACTTGAAAATTGAGTTTTCTAAACAAACATGTCGGGTGTATGATTTGGGAAGAAGTCATAAAAATGAGTGCAGAAATTCAAAACAGACTTAAAGGGCTTAGCTTGTCATCTGGCCCTCCTTCTAGCACCATAAATTTTGACGGTGTTGGATCCTCCAACATTCAGGGGATCTCCCCAATATGAAGTCCCAACTAGACCGCCCACCTTTTGGAGTAGGAGTCCTAGCAATGGGGTGTTTAATGATATGTGTTGGATTTCAAAATACATGGAGTGATGTATGGTGTCTTTGGTTAAAGTGTGTGACCCTGTGGAAAGTCAATATGATGCATGAGAATTTCTAACAGCAAAGGGGGAAAGGAAGTGTGCCCCTTGGAAACTTGTAATAGTACGCAGATTGAAAGGAACAAACGAATTGAAAAGACATCACACAAAATAGCAAGAAAAATAGTCCACAATTTAAAGATGACGAATTAAAACATAAGCATTCATTCAACATGGTTTGTAAAAATGAAAATTAAATATTTTATAAGCATATGTGTAAGTTAAAAATCATACAGGCGCAAACATAACCAAATTAACTACATTTGCAATATATGCATGAAGACGTGACATCTCTGATTGTATATTATAAGTGAAAGTTCCATTCATACATACAACATGATGAACCAATTTCCCCAATAGTGGAACTTCAAGTCAATAGCACCTGCTCCTCCCAAAGATATATACTCCCTCCATGCTACGGAGAAGCCAAGGCTGACACAAAAATACCAAGCCTTCTCTAAGCCTAAACCTAGCCAAAAGCTTGGCTCCCAAAAGCCTCTTACAAGAGTTATGAGGATGTATTTATAACCAAAGGGGGATGACTCTTGGCATGCTCCCTTGGTGACTATTGGACTCCCCTCATGACTCCTCACATTACATATAACTCTTTACATTCCATCATGAACAAATGGAATTTCACTCATTTAATAATTACAAATAATATTACAATTTCAATTCTTACCCATACAAGAAACAATATGGTAGAGACAACTTGACAGCCTAACAAGACAAAATACTATAATGTTGGTTTTGGGGTGAACTCGAGTTGGGCATCTTGTACTTTTCTCTGTCACATACTCATACCAAGCTTGGTACTATGCGATGGTCTCCTCAAACTGCGAGATATTGTTAGGCTGGAAGCGAACTCTTGCCTCTAATGCATCTAGGTACAATCTCTTGGAACTGGTCTTCACATCTTCTTCAATCAGTTGCAATATGGTTTTAATCTAAACCAGGACACCAATGTAGGTATGCAAGGTCTATCTTTTGATCTCCACGTCCTCTCAAGTGGCCTCCTACTCCAGTCACTTCAGGTACTGATCAATATCCTGAGGGACTTGTTGCTTGCGCTTAGCCTTGGTGAGTGTACCAATTGATGGGATCCAGTGGGTTCTCACCATGAAATCCAAGCTGTCATATATCCATCCATATGTGGCCTGAATGTTTCTGATGAACTAAGATATTTTCTTGTTGTTCTAGATTAACATATGAACTATGGCTTTCTCTAGCTCTGCCTATGGATTCATCTTCTTTACCAATGTGATTGGTGCAACCTTGTATCGCATTGTCCACTCATGCACAAAAGTCATGGAAATTTGTATATTCTTAAGGATTATGAAAAAACTCTCTGCTCTGTCATAGCAATTCACTTATGTGGACAACTTCCATATGGACGGTTACCAAATCCTCATAAATATCCCGCATAATGTCTCCAAGTGCGGATACTTCAGCAAGTATTTCTACTCTAATATCCTCGCAGTAGACTTATGGGAACAGTGTGCTCTGCGCTGTTGCACATAGTTGTTCATTTTCTTGCCAAAGTGCATGTGTGTTCTGTGCTAAATGCTTATTCTTAGCAACCAAACACTGGGTGTTAGATCTAGCTGCTCCTGCAAAGGCCCAACTAGCATCGATAAAGGAATTCAAATTCCTGTTGGTGTCGGCCATGATCACCCTTTCCCTCATGAACGCGAGTGATGAATGATCATCCAGGAAATTCTTTCTTCTCGCTTGTAAAATCTTCTTTTGTAACTCATCAAATGATAGATTGTACATGTCCATGACGGTATCATCATCAAGGGGAATCACCTCCCCTTCCTCACTTGGTGCTTGCTCTACGACTACAGGTGGTGGAGTCTAATCGGTGGGTTGAGGTGCACTGGGCATCAAGTCCACATATTAATTTAGTAGCTCCAATCCACTTCCATGTCAGTGATTTCAATCAATTTTCCAAGCTCTTGGGAAAACTCATGTTCATGCATTTGTTCGCTCACTCCTTTTTGTTGTCGGTTGATCCTGTTGTAGCCTAATTTGACTCAATTAAAAGTCAAGGGAGGTTCTGGGAAATTAAAGGTTATTGAAGAATAGTTGTTAAAATTTCAAGAAGACCTGTAATATGATCGAAAGGATAATCAAAAGCTCAATGAGGATTCATCATCACATGTGCACTCGAACCAAAACAAAAGAAGAAAAGGCATGAAGGATTCCTGAATGCGCAGGCAGGGTTAGGCTAGTTTGTGTTCAGAGTAGTGCACGAGGGCACGTGCAGTTCAATGGGTTAAGTCAAAAAAATGGAGAAAGTCATGAGCACATGGGTCAAGTCAGAAAACCAGAGTGAAGTAGAGATGGACGGTGAGGATCAAGTCACCGAAATGATAGCGAGCAATGAACGGACCAGATTACAGAAGACTATCGGCACATATCGCACATCTGTGATTTTTGTCTTTATTGCTAATTCTTTGCACGGTAAGAAATTTAAGTTGTGATGTGATAAAGACAAGAGGTGGTGATGCGATGCGAATTATATCGCATATCACAGTCAATAAGTTTTTCGGGCCGATCCATGAAATCATGAAATCAAAAATATTTTGAAATTCTTAAAACTTGTGAAGTGCGATAAAGAGCTCGGATGCGATGTAGTTTCAAAGGTGAACTCCAAAGGATTTCAAATCCATATGTAAATCATTTCCTGTGTTAAATCGCATCAAAGGAGGAAAAGGAGGATTATAACATAAAACCAGTGAAACGTCAAAATGCGATAGAAAGCGGGTGCGATGCATTCTTCAGAGGTGAATAGAATATATTTCAAGTCTAAGTATTGCAGTGGTTTATGAAGAAAAGGTTGAACACGGGAGTAGACTCTGGTGGAAAAAGACCCGACACTACGTACAAAAGTATTAAAAGCAGTTACGCCTTGATAATGGAAGAAAGTCTGAACGCGGGCAGAAAGACTCAGGTATGTGACCCAATGCAGAGAAAAGGAGGAGAGAAGACGGAACACAATAGGCACAAGCAAAAGAGGCAGAGCCGGGTAGTAGGTGACATGTTGATAGTGTTCGAAATGCATAAGCATGGGCAGAGATGGGTGGAGATGCATTTATGCAGACTGTTAGGACATCACAGCTGAAATGGAAGGAGACACATCAGCAACAAATCAGATTAAGAAAAAGGATTATATGCCAAACGCTATTTTGTTTTCTTTTTTAATATTGAAGCTACAATGGTGTCCTCAATTGCAATGTAATAAGTAGTTTAACAGCTTTGGGCATTCTAGGAGTTTCAAGAAGCTCAAGCAGTTACAAACTACTTTTGTTTTCATTTAAGGAAGAGAGAAAGGGAGAGGAAGGGTTCCGAGTTCTGGACCTCTTGGGGACTACATTTTGTACTTCTTTTTCTGATGGGTGAATGAAAGAAGCAACAATTTTCCTACAATTTTTCATGGTGTTTCGTGTTTCTTGTGCCATTTTATGTGATTTCTTCCTTGAATGAAGTGAAGTAAAGAAGCAGTTGGTATCTGATTTACGTTTGTAAGTAAGATTTAAATAGCCTTAATAAGCGCTCCTTCACTCCATCTCTTCTCCCTTCACAAATTCTCTCTGAAACTTAAAAGTAATAGATTCTTTGTTTACAGCATATTATTTCGAGTTTCCTCTCCCTTCACAAACTCTCTATGAAACTTTATAGTAATATATTTTGTGTTTATCGCATGTTATTTTGAGTTTCCTCTCTCTCCATGAATTTCCTCTGAAACTTAAAAGTAATAGATTATGTGTTTACAGCATATTACTTTGAGTTTCCCCTGCAGTTCTTCTTTCCCATTCATATATCAGCAGTCAATGGCATTGTGAATCTTTTATTTTTCCATATCATTAAGGGTTTTAGAAAACTAGTTTCAAGTGGGATGGAACCGAGACCTCATGATAAAATTATTTCCGTGACACACTTATGAAATATCTTAAGCACTGATTCCTTTCACAACCGAGGGCTTGTCTCTTAAGAGACAACATTTTCTGGCATCGTTGCCAAGGACGAAGGCACAAAGTTATTTTTCCCTGTATATTGAAATATATTTCTTGATGGCGAACAGGATTTAGATACAAATTTTGTTGTTTATTATTCACCTAGCGACTCCACTTATGAAGGTTTCATTAGATGAGGAATTCTGCAAGCAAGAAAATGAGAAAGCACCGTGGAAAATACAGATATCAGAGTTTGAATATTTTAAAGGATGTTTTATGTTATTGTGGTCTAGTTTCCCTTACATATCAAGAAGATTGTTTCTTGCTTTATATTCTCAGAATATTATAAGGCCCAAAATGTAAATTCTTTATTGGAGAAATAATATTTGCCTTCCGATTGTATTATTGATCTTGACACAAATTTATCTCCTAAATATGAGAGGAGAGATGAATGTTGCATTACAATTCCTGAAGATAATCTGTTACAGTCCAGGCATAAAGGTGAGGATTCATCATCTTTGAGTGATAATATTCTACCTCATCATAAATCCTCTTCTTTCCAGCTTGGAACCAAGGTTATTTTCAAACCCTTAGTGTTGTCCAAAATTCTCCATCAGTATCCTTCAAAACGATTCAAATTTTTGCCAAGTTTTTCTGGAGAGGAGGAGGATATTTCAACTGAACAACATATCTTAGAATTTGAGAACTTTCTAGACAAATTTAAAATTATTTATGAAGACGTGGCTTTAAGGATGTTTTGTCATTCATTAAAGCAGGGTGTTCAGTAATGGTTCCATTGTTTGGAAGCAAGTTCAATTAGTTCATGGAAAGGATTTCAAGATATATTTCTTAGATATTGGGGTGAGCATAACTCATATGAAAAACACCTTTTAGAATTATATTCTATTCAAAGGCAGACAAATGAATCAATTGCTGACTTTAATAGGAGGTTTGAAAAAAATTATTTCAACATGCCAAAATAAATTCGACCTCTTGAAGCTGCAGCTATGGTTTACTATTTGAGGGCTCTTTTTGTTGTCTTGGATTTTTATCTCAAGGAGAGAAAGACTTGCACTATAGAGATGATGTTTCTTTATGCACAATTAAATGAAGATAATGTGTGGGCTTGTGGAAATTTTTCCTGTCATATAGAAAGAACAAGTTTTTTTGAAGACAGGGGGGGGGCTGTCAAGAAAACATTGGAATAGTTTTACAAGAGAATGTGAATTCAGAGAGGAACAAGGATTTTCAAAAGGTGTTAGAGGATTCCTGTATTGCTGGAACACAATAATTTAAGCATCCTGAAGATTCTGGTCAAAAATCTGTCGCAAAAATTGAACTACATGCTGAAATCTTGGAAGATAATTACAATTTTCATAATTTTAATGATTTTTGTGAATAGAGAAGAAACTAGTGGAACTCCTCAAGTGTGTTTGCAGGAGGGGGAAGATCTTTGTCAAGAATTGGAATTATACGAATAATATCAGCATTATGAGGAACAAACCTTAGATTTCTCTTTAAATCCTAAATGGTTTTCAGCAAAAAACAACAATCAACCTTCTCACATACAACCTCAAATTGAGAAGTCAAACAGTGAAGGAAGTTGCCTTGTTCAAAGAGTTCTACATCAGCAAGATGTTCAAGAAAAGGAGGCAGCAGAAAATTGGTCCCATTAGATCTATGATCTAGTAGCAAACTATATGGAAACTTTATTTTGTCAGCAGCAAACATTTATGCAAAGGTATGTGCAAAGCTTTGTATCTGGAAAACTTTCATAGTATCTCCCTATTGTGATCTTCAAATTTCAACAGTATGCAAGCATTAGGTCTAACATGCAGGTGTTGGATTGGTGCCACTAGAAGGCTGACTTCACCTGATTGAGTTCAGACATGAACACATATGTAGGAGTAGTGCATAAATAATCTCAAAAGTTGAGCATTTTTAGTTGTAGTATTTCTAGTTCGGTATTTTCAGTTTATGAATAAAGGAAGGGGTCCAAAGTGTAGCAGGTTTCGGGAGGATTTCATACTGAATTAACTCTCATTTGGGATTTACTCCATGCCCAATAAAGGCTATTGATCTACAAGTTCTTAGCACTTGGCTACCAAAGTGTTGTCCCCAATTGGATCCAGATGTTGTAGCCTAATTTGACTCATCTAAAAGTCAAGAGAGGTTCTGAGAAATTCAAGGTTATTGAGGAACAGTTGTTAAAATTTCAAGAAGACTTGTAATATGCTCGAAAGGATAACCACAAGCTCAACAAGGATTCATCATCACATGTGCACTAGAACCAAAACCAAAGAAGCAAACGCGTGAAGGAGTCATGAACATGCGGCTAGAGTCGGGCTAGTTTGTGTTCAGAGCAGTGTACGAGGGAACATGTAGTTCAACGGGCCAAGTCGGAAAATGGAGAAATCCGTGAGCGCAAGGGTCAAGTCGGCAAACTGGAGTGAAGTAGAGATGGACGTTGAGGATTAAGTCGCAGAAATGATAGCGAGTGATGGACGAACCAGATCACATAAGACGGTTGGAGCATATTGCACATCGGCGATTTTTGTGTTTATTGCTAAGCCTTCACATGGTAAGAAATTTAAGTTGCGATGCGATAAAGACGGGAGGTGGAGATGTGAAGTATATCGCACATCGCTTGCGATAAGGTTTTTGGGTCGATTTGTGAAATCGGAAATATTGCGAAATTATTAAAACTTGCGAAGTGCGATAAAGAGCCCAGATGCGATGTAGTTTCAAGGTGAACTCCAAAGGATTTCTAATCTGGATGTAAATCATTTCCTGTGTTAAATTGCATCGGAGGAGGAAAAGGAGGATTATAACGTAAAACCGATGGAACATCGAAATGCGATAGAAAGCAGACGCAATGCATTTTTCAAAGGTGAATAGAATATATTTCAAGTCCAATTCTTGCTGTGGTTGATGAAGAAAAGGTTGAACGCAAGAGTAGACTTAGGTGGAAAAAGACTCAACACTACGTGCAGAAGTCTTAAAAGTGGTTAAACCTTGATAATGGAAGAAATTCTGAACGCGGGTAGAAAGACTCGGGTATGTGACCCGATGCAGAGCAAAGGAGGAGAGAAGATAGAACACATCAAGAACAAGTAGAAGAGGTAAAACCAGGTATCAGGTGACACGATGACAGTGTTCAAAACATAAAAGCATGGGCAGAGTCGGGTGGAGATGTGTTTATGCAGACTATTAGGAAATCACAGCCGAAACAGAAGGAGACACATCAGAAACAAATCAGATTCAGCAAAAGGATTATATATCAAGTGTTATTTTGTTTTCTTTTTTAATATAGAAGCTACAATGGTGTCCTCGATTGCAATGTAATAAGTAGTTTAACATTTTTGGGAAGTCTAGGAGTTTCAAGAAGTTCGAGCAGTTACAAGCTGCTTTTGTTTGTATTTAAGGAAGAGAGAAATAGAGAGGAAGGGTTCTGAGTTATGGACCTCTTGGGGACTACATTTTGTACTTATTTTTCTGATGGGTGAATGAAAGAATCAGCTAGCCTCCTGCAACAGTTGATGGTGATTCGTGTTTCTTGTGCCATTTTATGTGGTTTCTTCCTTGAATGAAGTGAAGTAAAGAAGAAATTGGTCTCTGATTTACGTTAGTAAGTAAGAGTTAAATAGCCTTAATAAGCTCTCCTTCACTCCATCTCTTCTCCCTTCACAAATTCTCTCTGAAACTTAAAAGTAATATATTTTGTGTTCACAACATATTATTTCGAGTTTCCCCTCTCTTCACAAACTCTCTCTGAAACTTTAAAGTAATAGATTCTGTGTTTACGGCATGTTGTTTTGAGTTTCCTCTCTCTCCATGAATTTCCTTTGAAACTTAAAAGTAATAGATTCTGTGTTTACAGCATATTACTTTGACTTTCCCTGCATTTATTCTTTTCCATTCATATATCAGCAGTCAATGGCATTATGAAATCTTTTATTTTTCCAGATCATTAAGGGTTTTAGAAAACTAGTTTCCAGTGGGATGGAACTGAGACCTCATGATAAAATTATTTTTGTGACACACTTTTAAAAATTCTTAAGCACTTATTCCTTTCACAATCGAGGGGTTGTTTCTTAAGATACAACAGATCCTATACATGTTATTCAACCTATATAGGTGTTATCTCTATTGTCGTGGAACCTTACCTTTCTTCCTCTTCTGACTTTTTTCTCTCTTTTTCTCTTCTTCTAAGCTCTCATTCTTCCTTCAACTCTTGTTCCACTCTCTACACTCTTTGTACTAATTCTTCTAAAGATTACTTCTCTCTCTTTCTCCATTGTGATCTTTGTTTCCTATGTCCCCTCTTTGCTTCGATTTCCAAAGCTACTTTCTCAATGAGAGTATTTTCTTTTATCTTCCATATTTGTTACTTTTTCATATGGTCTTCTACCTTCCTCTTCCCTTTTTCACGCGTCATACCGTTGCTTGTTGTTGTTGTCGTTGCTTGCAGAACTATTACCGCCTGTAGGACAACTTGAGAAGTCCCAATTGTAATGATCGGCTCAAGTGGTCGAGAAGAGTCATAATAGTTCTTCCATGGTTCCTCCTCCGGCCACTGATATATCTCGCTGACCAGTTGAAGTACACTCTTGCACAATGTTCTTTGAAAATTCCCCTTGGATCATACAGATTGTAACTCTTAGTGTTGAACTCAAATTTGATCACACATTTTCTTTCATCATCCATGACCTTGAGATTCTTAATCTCGTATAATCCGACCTGCAAAGGAAGAGTTGGACATGGTGCCTTCTTCTTCCTATGTAGTTCTATTGAAAATCCTGTGGAGAGGTAGCAAGTTATCTCTTTCATGAAAAACTTTTCGGTGGCATATCTCGGTAGAAGATGTGGCCGCTTCTGCTCACCGAACATTCTGATCAATGTGTCATCCTATAAGGCAAACCAATCAACAATCTCTAATATCACCTCCATAGTTGCTTGAGACATGCAAGGTGGGTCCTCCTGAGAGATGAGCCTGTAGATCAAGATAATTAAATGATCAATAAGTTTCTCCATGACTCTGCAATGGCTGCAATCTGAGAGTAGATTGCAATAGATATGTATGGCAGTGTTTCTCGGTGTCCATGTCTTGTTCATGCTAGGGACCTGGCTATGCGCATAGATTGCATCCAGTAAGTATGAAGACATGTAGAAGCGTGTTTGCTCGCCCTTAGTTGGATTGAGAGCTTTTGTCACATGAACTCTCAGCAGATGATACTATAGTTCTGACCAGTTAAACATCTTCCCCTTGTTCACTACCTGGTTCAACAAGATATCCCACCCCTTAGGAATGGTCTCTATGTCTGACTAGCCATAGATTCGGCGAGCTAGTATGACCAAAAGTTGATAGGATTTCCTGAGTTCTTTTGTCTTATACATGTGGGTGGTTGTCTATCTAAACTTGGTTGGACCCTTCACCCAGCTCTTGATGATATCTCTCTTGTTTGTGTAGTTGTGAGTAGCATATAACAGTGAGTCCATGTTCTTCACTAGCTCAGGAAGATGATACATTTGTTTGAATTCTGCTGCCAGGAATGTAGCAAGCTTCTCACCGCTAGTGTTTTTTAGTGTAATCGTTATCACATCAATGTTTGAAACAACCCAGCTGATCACATCCGGACTTGGGAAGGTTGGATACCTACATGAAACCTTATAGAGCCCTCAAGGCATAATGTTGAGATACACATGTTGGTCCTCTAAGTCTGACTGAAAGTGATTTGTGAATTCATCCTTGATTTGATGCTATGTCAATTTAGATCCTTTCTCTATGAATAGTTGAATGCCCCAGTAAACTGTCACATTAACCATGACTTTCTCAACTGCTTCCCTGGTACTACTTTCAATGGTTTCCTTTGAGGTAGCTCTCTTTGATGCCATTGTGGAATTTAGTGCTGGAGAGATGCTGAAAAACTGTTGTAATTGTGGGACAGAAAAGACATTGATGGAAATAAAATGTCGGCTATAAGAAAAACAAATTTCAAGACTTGTTCATGCAACACACCGGGAAACTGAAAGGAAGTATTTCATATTTTTTCTATGGGAAGGGGGTTTGGCTGGCTGGATAAATTGTGCACTGCCCAGTCCTAGCAGTCAGTGATGAAGCCTGTGGCTTGAAACTACACAATGCATAGTTCATCCCGGGCAGTGAGCCTGTAGAGACTGTGCATTGCACAGTTTCAGTGGCCAAGATTTTTGTATGAGCCCTAGTACTGTGCAATGCATAGTGTGCAGCCAGTCCTTCCCATTGTGTAGTTCCAGAAGCCAAGTTCAAATCTTAAGCTTCTAGATTGCACAATTCCCAGCTGGGAAAAATGGATTATGGCCAAGGGAAAGGCATATATTCCCAAAGGAATTATGAAAACAATAATATATGAGAGATGGTGAAGGCATGAGTGCATATCTGACAAAGTGTTGATAAAAAAAGAAAATCAAGTGAAAAAACTGAACAGAAAAGAAGTGAACGAGATCGGTGAGGAGAGTCACCACAATAGCGACCATCGGTGCAAAAATGCAGAAACTAATGCGACATTTGTGAAAGGAAAACAAAAACCTAAAACAAGACTTCTATAGGCTAAAGCATGTTAAAAAACTAGCATGCATGCAAAGAAACAAGCAAAAAAACACTCATGCAATCCAAACGGAAAAAAGAGACAGAAAATTTGACTAAAAGTGATAAATGCAAAACTCACCTAGAAAAAGCGACGACGATCACACCAAAGGTTCCTTGATCTCCTCAGGAATGCTAGAGCTCCAAGATTGAATGCAAGAATTATCTTTACGGGCATCAATTAAATAGATTTGAGAAATTAGGGTTTATGATGCAAGTGTGCTTTCTTTGGGTTGTTAAAAATAGATTCCTATATTTTAGGGATGCTTTTTCTCTTTTTTCCGAGGAAATTTTCCATGCACCTCATTGGGAAGGATTGCACAATTTCTAGGAACTGGTAGTTCCCGGTTCAATGCACTACGCAGTTTCTGAGCTCAGTGAGTGATTGCGCAATTTCTGATCTCAGTGAGTGATTGCGCAGTTTCTGAGCTTAATGTTGGGCTTCCTGTCATGAATGCGCAGTTACAGAGCTCAAGGTTGGGCTTCCAGTCATGACTTTGAAATTCTGATTAACAAGGACAAGACTGGCTTCAAGAATTGAGAAGTTTCTAGAGGCAAGCCCAGAACTGTTATGCAAGACTTAGGCAAGAGGTAAGCTTGTGACTTAGATAAATTTTCTAAGTGGACAATAAAAAGAACAGAAGAGAAACTAAAATACAAACATCACTGAAAGCACATATACCTAATAGCAGTGCAAGGTATGCTTCTATGAAGGGAAGTTAGGCTCCAAAATCTAAGCAATGGAAAAATTTTGGAGGGTGGTTGTAACTGCTACAAAAAGGCCCTAGGTTTGTAAAATCCAAGTAAGTCACAAAGGATGTGATTAAGGAAGCCTTAGGGTTTGTGGAAAAAACCCTAGAACTAAACTTAGATCGATGATTTTACTGCATGAATAAACCATAGCTCATGAAAGGAAAGTAACTTGATGATGGAAAGGGTGAAGAGTTTTGCATATAGATGAATTCTGCAAGATTGAAAGGATCAAGAGGGAGCTAACAAGTTCCCTTCAATCCTAAAAATATAATCATAATATATCTATCTTCCTTGATTATTATTGTTGTCAGTTTACTATTAGCTATCCTCTCCTAGTAAGGATTGTGGGTATATTGTGAAGGCCTGGCAAGGCCTTGGCAGAAAATTCAATTATTGGAAGAACGAAACAAAGTTTGTGTAAGAGGATTCTCCCACGAAGAGGGAGAGATAACATAACATTGATGGATATTTGATGAGTCCTAGTTGATCCTATTATTCTATGGATTATTCTAACAAAAGGGAAAGGACTCATGTGACAGAGGGAGAAACAATGGAAGGTGGATTTGTTTCCATGATATAGGGAGAATTCATGACATAGGGAGCTAATGAAATCATACTTAGTAAAAAAGGATGGAATATTGTTATAATATACAACAAGTCCACAGCCATTTCGATGAAGCTGAGTGGCAGGGGTAGTTGCTCTGATAGTCTTATCAAGATTTGTTTCAACGTTTGAAAAGTAGTTGTGATGATGTATTCAAGATGATCAATTTATGGTTGAGCCATGACATGTGATACAACATGTGTTGAATTACAATTATGGTACTATTTATTGAGATATGTTTCAAATGATAAAGTACAACAATTGGATATAACATATTCATATAAAATATATATTGTAGATTGTTTGGCTAATTTCGAAGCAAGTTAGCTTCAAGATTGTTTGATCAAGTGTGGGAAACAACCATAATGATAGGTCATAACACATGGTACAAAAGAATCAGTGAGGCTCATATGTATTTATATGGTAGATTTAGTTAAAACCTTTATCGTTGGATGAATTTGGCGTACTTATAAGACAATCTTGGATAAATTGAGAATGGCTTCCTTGGTGAAAGGAAGTATTAATGATGTAGCATCCATGAGCCTATATTTATCCCTTGTTCATGGGGTTTTACCTTATTTCCATGGATTTTGGTTGGGAAATTGGATCTATAAGCATCAAACCTATATTTCTCCCTTGGTCATGGGGTTTGACCTAGAAGTCATGGAGTTTGGATAGGAGAAGGGCTCTACGAGTATTGAGGCCTGGATTACTCCCTTAGATCATGGAGTTTGACTGGAAGACCATTATTTATTGTCAGGGAGATTGACTCTATTAACATTGTGATTGGGATTCCTCCCTTAGGTTGTGGGGTTTGAACGAGATACCATATGTTCAGGAATATTTTCTTTGAGATTAATATTCCTCTCTTAGGTCATGGATTTTGACTGGGAGACCTTTGTTTATGGTCAAGGATATTGACCCTGAGTACTCTCTTAGGTCATTGGATTTGACCAGGAGACCATTATTATGGTCGAAAAGATTGATATTGATTACTTCTTTAGGTCATGGGGTTTGATCGGGAGACCATTGGTATGATTGGGGAGATTGAATTTTATTACTCCCTTAGGTCATGGAGTTTGATAAGGAAACCATTGTTCATGGTTGGAGAGATTGGCCTCATAAATAGCAAAATTCTCCCTCTATCAATGTGGTTTTTACCTTATTACCTTGGGGTTTGGCTAGTGGGTTGAGCTTGTGTTTATTGTTGTTGTTGGCGTTGGATGCTTTCCACATGGTTCTGGTCTTGAACATGTGGTGGATGAATTCATTCAACCTTTTCTTGGAAAACAGAATTTTTTCAATAAAAGAAAATTTGTGGAAGTCATTATGAATACCTACCTAGCTAAGAGGGAGTGTTGGAGTTTTGTAGCTTCAGTTGGTCTTCATTATTTGTATTAGCCCTCCAAAATTGAAAAGTTTAAATTGACTTCAAGTCGACTTTAAAAAAATAAAATTTTAATTTTTATAATATGAATTTCCTCCCAAAAAATTTGAATTCGACCCAACATAGAGTTATGTCGGCTCCTCCAAAAATTTGCACCTCTTGAGGCTTCATTGATCACTATAAATAAGGTCAATCATCTTCCTCATTTGCACAATAATTTGAATCACTTTTGAGATCAAATTTGAATTATCTTAGGTGGATTTTCAGGACTAATGGAGGATAGATCTGAGGAACTTATTTCTGGGCATATTTGGATAGTAGACCGAGTTTATGAAAGGATGAATTCTATGAGCAGAAAATTGGCGTGACTTATGGAAAGATTAACCAGACTAAGTTTACATAAGGATGAATTCTCTGAGTAGAAGATTGACGTGGATTATGGAAAATTTTACAAGGTTTGGTCTATGTTAAATTTTATGGTCGTGACGACCTACTTTAATTTGAAATTTCATATTGTATCTCTTTTTGAATGAACGATTTACTCAAAGAAAAAGTTGTTGGGTTTTTCCCTTGGTTTGGGGTTTTCCTAACGTAAATTTGTGTCTCTTATGTTTGGTTGTATATTCTTGTTCTTACTAGAATCATTGTCTATTTTTTATTATTTTCTTATATAATTGCTTAATGATGAACATGGTATAAGTTGAATTGAACTAGGAATCATTGTAAGTAATTATCAATTAGAAAATCTATGTAAAATAAACACTTCGTCCTATCAGAATATGAAGATCTTTGAACAACTTGAGATGGATATTTGTGATGTATTCATAGTAGAAATCCTTGACCAAAACCTACTCCCAAAGGTATGATAATATTAGTTATTACTTGATTTCCTTCCACATATTATGTGAAAGGATAGTCTGGGAAGAGATTTCCTTCCACATCCCCTATTCTACCCATGCTTATTGGAATGATGATTTTGATTGTAATGACAGCCTTGAAGGACCATGTCTAGTTGGACCTCTTATTAAACATGTGATAATTATAATGAATTAATTAACACAACTGGAGGTTGTAAAACCTTACATATCCTTGGCTTGAGGGAAAATTGCTTTCTCAACTATTTTAACCAGAAATCACTTTAATGTCTAAAGCATGCTTCCTCACTTGTCCTGTTTGAAAAGCCAAAAACCATACTAGATGAATAAATACCAAGGTTTCTTGTCTAATTAGTGATTCATCTTTTGGGAAGGTGTTATGTGATGTGATGGAGTCTAAACTAAAGCTAGTGAAGCACTTGGATGAGTGTTACAAAGTGAATTAGTGGGAAAAACGCCTTCACCTAAAGAGTGAGGAGGTACTGTAGCAGACCAAACCACCTCCTGATAGATGAAGGGACACAATTGGACTAGGCAGTACAAAAGAGATAGGGGATGCCCATTCCTGATGGATATCATTGATATATCAAGAAGAGGTCAAGAAAAAGAGTGAATTCGGTCCTTGGTAGCCATAGGAAAGAGGGATAGATGCATATATAGTGAAAGGTATAAGAGGGTAATGATGAACACTCTGATATTTTGAGTGCTCAGACTTAGCTAGCTTGTGTTCCCCTGTTTTCTTATACATTTCCATTTAATTTATGGCCTATTCTCTATGACTTGGGTGATCATCTGTGTGGCTAAGTTTTATAACTAGTGAATTATTATCTAATCCTAGGTGGCATTTGTAAACTTCAGTGTGTGAATATACCATTAAGTGTTGGATGTTGAGTTGGTGAAGCACTGCAACAGTTGAATCCATCTCCTAAATTCATGTTCAACCCATTGGTGTGAACCCTTTCTCTATGCAATCATTTCCTCATACCCTGGATCTAGCTCGGGGGTGGCCAACTGCACAAAAGGTTTCATTTTAGATGGCCTATGGTTGAGTGGAGAGTGGATGTCCCTCCTTTCTTTTCCCACCATTTAAAACTATTCATATAATTATTCTTGGTTATACATGACATTAGGTTACAAGATATGATATACCTTATTGTGTTTATGGATAATGACCAATCCTATGTCATTCACGTAAGAATTCTTAATTTACTATCTAACCATGGTTGACTAGATAACTTATATATCTATGGTGATTGTGAGTTACTTGATTTATGTGCATGTAGCCTTCTTAGTAATTTTCAATGTGTATGGATTATTTATACCTCTAGAAGGTTGTTGATATCTTGATTTGATCATAGTGAATGCTTTGCTTTATATTCCTTCTTGTTCATGACAAATCTATGGATATATGTGTTGCTAATACATATTTATTTTCATGAATATGCATGGTTTCTTTATATGCTTCAACTAATATGGTATGGTAGGTGAGTTCTATAATATAACATATTATGCATATCATGGATTAATTACTTGTTGAAGTTTGTGGACTCCCTCTCAAGAGGAGGAAGTAGTCAGATGCATGGATACTTGAAGTTCCTTACTTGGTATGATATAGCATGTGATTTCATTTATCTGATATGTTTATAAAGAGAAAAGGTATTTTCATGGTCATGAATGACTAATTGATGCACTTAGATAGAGTGTTGCAGTATGTGAAATTCCATTTTCTAATATGTTATGAGTATCATGGATCTCTGTTGGTTTAAGATTGTTGATTTTCTTCTCTGGTAAAGGAATGAGAATGAAGTACTCTATGATATATGAGTGGATATAATAGTGTTGTTTGGGATCCATTATATATTTTGAAACGATGTTGTGTATCTCAATTTACAGAGTAGTATTAGCTATAACTTGTCTTGTTGAAATTTTTGATAACAATTATGTTGATGGGTCCAATGATTGTAATATGGCTAGGTATAATATTTGGGACATGTGTTTGGTCGGGTGAACTTTGGGTCTAGAAAATGTATCTGGCAGAAGTTCAATCGGTCTTACTTTGTGCATTTCTAGAAATGAGTTGCATTTCCATTTCTTTGTATTTCTACAAAGAATGCAAAGTATTCATGCTGGGCCCTACTGGGGTAAATACTTGTCCAGGGTTAGATTGAAGTGCATATTATTTGGGATGGACCCCACTAGGATAAAATATTTTTGTAAGGCTAGATTGAAGTGTGGAGTATCCAAGATGGACCCTGCCAAGGTAAATATTTGTCTAAGATTGTTGTCCAGGTAGATCCCCTCTGTGGATAGAGGCGATCCCTCTATCCCTAGGGTGGTTCTAGCAACTACGAGAACATACTAACATCTACCTTCATAGATTGTAAATGAAATTCAGATCAATTAATATGACCTACCTTGTTCTGATGCTATGTTGTCGTCTTCCGTCGAAGCTTCTTGATTCGTCGCTCTTCTCAAGCTCGATACACGCTGTTGCCAACTTTCGATTACCTATACAGACAGTTAAGACACCACGACAAGCGTAAAACCATGAAAAACGTAAAACAATTAAAACCTATCTAACTGATCAAGGAATGCTATAAATATCATTATAAATGTAAACAAGAGTGGAAGATAAACATCAGATGCATTTTATCATGATAAAGACAAGGGGAGTTTACAACCAAACCTTGATGTTGAGGCTCTCCTTTGGCAGGTATGTATCTAAGCACGTTTGCAACACCCTCACACACAAAGGTCCAAGATCACACTATGTTCTCAACACACACAAACAATCACACTCTGCACTATTCTCCCGAAGCTATGATTGCTTCTTCTCTATGCTAACTTTTTCAGCTATCTGTTCAACTAGCACATCAATGGAACATGGTTATATTTATAGAGGAGAGGAGGAGGTTGGGATCCCTACAATAGTGGAAGGGAGACCTTATCCCTTGGGAGGTTTCCCCATAAGGTGGAAACAAGAGGCCAAAGGAGGGAGGTCGTGGTTATTCAGTCGAACCACTCCCTATGACTCATCCACGAAGTTGTTGTGATCGAAACTTCGCCTCTATTTTCAAAAAAAAATCCATAAACAGATCGACATGGGTGCTTAACTAGGACAGAGCGCCAACTGGTGCAGGCTCAGTGTTAATTTTCCAGCTCGGCACGGTAGTGTAACTGGCTACTCGCATCAAGGAAAAAACAGGTGTTTTTAGTGGTCTTCTCAGGAAATGGTCAACAGAGGGAATGTTGTCCTTATGGCAAGGAATGCAATGATGGTATTTGTAAGGCATGACACTTCTGATTAGTCACAAAAATGACCCTCCAATGTGTGAGATAGGGATTGCGGGACAGTGACAAAATACTGTGTAACAGATGCCCCCTAAAGTATGAAATTCGAACATGAGTGAGGGGTGAAATGCTTTACAAGTACGTGCAAGGAACCAGAAGCTGCTGTCAGGAGACCTGCAAATCAAGCATAGATACATATACATAACTGAAATATCTAATGAAAATACATGAATCCATGGTATAGGCACAGCTATCCATCAAGAAGAGGATCATGTGAATGGATCCTCGACATGGACGCAGTCATCCGAATAAAGGGATCATATGAAATAGATCCATGATATGGGCGCAAACATCCATATAGAGAGGATCAAAATAGGAGAACCCACGATATGGTCGCAGCCAAACGTCTAAAGAATCATGTATATAATCATGAATGACTCATCACTCCTCGCAACCTGGACTTTTGTGATCGAAGCCCAGGGTCTTGCGCTCCAACACCACCCGATCAAAGTACAAATTCCAACATGTGAATAGACGTGTTGAAGTCGAACATGTGAGAAAATCACTTGATTACCGGTCAATGATGTGAATAGTTAACAAGTGTGAGAGAAACCACCCATAATGTCAATGGCTGTCAAGGTACTACTAGTACAATCCACGAAATGTGAACAGTGATCTGAAGTCGAACACCCATGAAATCACCCGATTGAAGGCCAATGATGTGAACCTGTCGTCGAATGTGAATAACTTGCCATTAGGGCATGCAAGCTCTAAGGTACCAGAAAGGAGTCTCTAGATCAACTTCCTGGATAATGAGTTGAAGTCGACAGGAAGCGATCTATCGAAGGAGGGTCATAATGAATCCCACATCATCGACATGAAACAGAGAAGATAATATGAGTGTGAATCAGGACTAAAACAGAGGATCACGGAATGTACAAACTGCAGAAGGATTTTCTCTTGAACATATCGGTGACATGACTAGAATTTGGCAGTATTTGACTCAAATAGGATCAGAGGTCATGTTGACAAGATTTATAATCAAATGAGAGGAAAAAATATTTCCCAAACCCATGGAGGAAAAGTGACAGAATGAAGATATCCCAACCCGACACGAACTACAGACAAGTGTCATGTTCAAGAGTGACATACTGCCGACACAACTGACGAATAACTTCCATTTTCCCCCACCATTTCTGGTGAGTACCTCTTTATTTTTACACAATATTGAAGAGGATACCATATGCTTGTCATATAAGTTTGTCCTTCGGACAAATCCATCCTAGTAAATTTTACGAGCCCTAGGAAGGAGGAACTCGAATAATTTCATGGTGACTATTTCTGATGTCATTAGGGTTTAACGAGTCTGACAAAGGAAGAACTCGGCATCTTTTCATGTTTAGAGAGTTTGAAAAGAAGGCAAAAAAGAAAACTCCAGCAGTTCCTTTTCATAAATAGTCCCTCAAATCCGAAAAGGTAGAAAACAATATCTGAAATAACCTCTTAGTCGCGATAGGCTAAGGTATTCCTTTTTCGTAAATAGTCCATCCCAGCTCGAGAAAGGGTTAAATGTATACTGGGTGGATATCGTTTCGCAACCATTTAACGAGTTCAAAACGACAAGAATTTGGGCAATATTTTCAATTTTAGAGAGTTAGAAAAGAGTTGAAATATGACTCCTCCTGGAGGAACGAGTGGTATAAAGGGTAACAACTGGTTCCGGAAATGGTGGAACTGCTCAGAACAAGTAAAGGTCAAGAGGATGGCTCATAATACCACTCATTGCAGCAGTTCCTCAGGAATGGGTAAAACAATCAAGTGAAGGCGTATGATTGGCCAAGCAGATGGGGACGATGGAATGAAAAAACCAAGGCTCATCTGGAAAAATAGGTTGATAAAATGGAAATCACGAGAGGTAAAATAAGAATGGTTTCATTTTTACACAAGCTTGAAATCAGGAAACTCTGCTTGAAGTTGGTTTCATTTTTACACAAGCTTGAAACAAAGATAAACTATGCTTGAAACCAGTTTCATTTTTACACAAGCTTGAAACGGAAACAAACTATGCTTGAATTAATAAGCATGCCCCCAGCATGGTGACTCAATTCAAGGTACATTCCCCCCCAATATTCAGTCCATATTAAAGGCAGATGGAGTGAAGGTTCAAAATACGAGATCAAGAGAAAGACTCAACTGGGATTTTACGAGATCTGATCAAAGACTCGAATTGAACGAGAACGTGTTTCATTGTTTTAACGAAGTTGACACATTAAAATAACTATCCTCGAACGAGCTTGTTTCATTTTTAAAGGAGCTTGACACAAGAAAACGAACTCTGCTCTGACAACCTTGTTTCATTTTTTAAGGAGCTTGACACAAGAAAACGAACTATGCTCTGACTACCTCATCATGTTGAATAAGAATTCACGGCTTCCAAGAGGTTCTCATACGATGGGAGAACAACATCTCAGAAATCAGGACCTAATGCCCCCAGCACACGATGCACAACGGCACTATCACTGAATGCGGGCACGGGACAGGTAGCCACATAATTAACCTGCGGCGGGGAAGATACAACCGGCGGATAAAGTCCTGGAAGGGACAATGGTGAACCAGATGTCATGTTAGGACCAAATAATGAATGCTGATCAATGGTCACGATTCAACCTTTGTGTGGAAAATAAATCACACGAAAAATGGAAGAGACAATTGCCCCCATGACATAAGTATAGTCGCACCCCAAGAGAAAATTGAAATCCAAGGGGCCTGGAACAACCATCAAGTCTATATAAATGGTTTTCCCTCCCAAAGTAATAGGCAACTTCAGAAGGATCCCTAACAGTTGACTGGTTCCTCTGTTAAAACCCAACAGATTCTGCGTAACAGGCATAAGCGGTGGAGAACCAAAAGCTTGCCAAGTAGTGGAAGATAAAACACTAACAGACGTGCCTTCGTCTATAATGGTGCTAGGTACAACCACATCAAAGGTCTATACCGTGATCTCAAAAGGCACATAAGAAGGAAGGTGGTATCCTGAAAATCAACTCCAATCGAAGGAAGCGATCAAACTACTTGGAGGGGGTACCATCGAACTAAGATGGTTCTCCCTTGGCGTTACTGGAGCAAGAGGAGCATCTTCCTCAATCTCCATCTCGGGAGTGGGGGGGGGGACTTCTTGAACTACAAGGATGGAAGAATATTTCTCCAAGTCCGAAGAATCTGAAGAAATAAGAGGAACGTGAGGGGGATGAGATCCACTCTCGACGGAAAAGACCTAATGAACCATAGGCGGGATTAAGTCGACCGATTCCACAACCAATGGTTGGTCGGGAATGGATTGCTAAATTTAAATTTCTGGGGGAGCAGGATCAACCAAGGATGGCACTTGATCAATCGTGGAATCAACTAGTGGAGCACTCGAAGAAAGTTTTTGGTAACCAGTCGAAAGGCAGGGCGTAGAAACAGGAGGGTTGTCCAACACTCTCTTGGCTTCATCCATGTATGGACAAAGGTGAATGGGATGATGCCTTTCACACAACTTACAAGGATTGGTAATCTTACCCTATTTCTTATGAGTCTTATCAACACTAGTCGAAG
Source organism: Pinus albicaulis (assembly GCA_034641835.2). NCBI lineage: Eukaryota > Viridiplantae > Streptophyta > Pinopsida > Pinales > Pinaceae > Pinus > Pinus albicaulis. The sequence goes on from CM076570.1 coordinate 776,281,072, forward strand.
ATGTGCTACCAATATGACTTGCGAAAGCCAAAGGCAATGGCAGACGACCATCAGACCATGCTTCAAGTACCTTGGGAATGCTAGGGCAGTCTCGAAGAAGGTGGTCACCTTTGCACAACATGCAAGGGAATTTTACTTTCTGTGGAAGGTTGGATGGTTTCTTAGGCACAATAGCCACAGATCTAGCCTCTCCTTTATCTGACTTCTTCTTCTTCGTCTTCTTCTTCTTCTTAGCCACCTGGTTACTAGAATCCAGAATTTCAACAGGAAAAGTAGAAGAGGAGGACGAAGAAACAGACGAAGAAGGGGAGAGGTCCACTTTAGAATCAACAGGATGTTGTTCAGGTGGAGGAGATGGTTGTACAGTGGATGGAACACTTGAGACTACAGAGGTCGAGAATAACCAAACAGGCAACCCAACAGTTAACCCAGGCAGGGATAATGTTGCCATATGAGGAGCACCAACATTCCCAAAAGCAGGAAAAGGACCAGGATTCCCTTCGGAGTGGATTCCTTGGTTGGTAAACTCTGGGAAGGTTGTCATTAGAAACAACGATAAAACAACACTAAGGAAACTAACTTTAACCAGGAATATTTCGTGGGCAGTTAATTTTAAGACACTGAAACCAAAATCTATCGTTTCATCTTTTAAGAGTCAAGAAATAGGCAAAAGGTGACTCTATCACTCTCATGTTGAAACAAGCATGAAAGGACAAGTGCTCAATGATATTTTCAAATTTATGGAGTCAGTAAAGATCAAAAATGACTACTCAGGTACTCTAAAGCAAGAGGGTGTACCAAGTTTTCGTGAACTGCCATATACACCTTGGTAATCAAATGAAAGAAGAATTGACCAAGGAATTAACGTACGTGCAGGTAGTCTCCCCGAATGCTGTGTTCGGTGTATCATGGTTACAAGGCAACAGACTCGGCTTCCTATGGATAAAAGGATTGTAACCTAGAGGGGTCTCCCATTATATACTCGACGGTACAGGGAGCACAAGTCCGTACTAGCGTTGTCCGAAGCCAGAAGGCGAGCGACAGCTACTAGGTTTAACGATGCTGGAACATGTCACTAGCCTAGACCTCTAAATGTTTTTTTAGGTTTCATTGTTGCCTTAGGTTAATTGAATAAATTGTATGGTTGATCTTCAATTATGTCTCGGTTTCAAGGCCCTACCGCATGTCATCTGACAATCTCCTATATGCAGCTATATGAGGAAAGAAAGCTTTCAATTCGATGAATGTTATCTAGTTAAGGGAAGAGCTTCAAACAATGATGCAAAAAACAACAACACCGCAAACAAAATTTTTCCAAACTATATGACTTTCACTATCCAAAAGTAATCTAAAACATTCAATGATGCAAATTATGCAATGTAATCTATGAAAAATCCTCTTTTTTGAAAACTATGAAATTGTATCTATGCACAATTTCCTTTTTCTTTTCAAAGAATAAGAATGCACTCGATGCATTTTCAACAAAATGAGAATCTACTTAATGCATGCTTTTAATGAAAGAGAATGCACTCAATGCGATTTTTAGCTTTCAATCACTAAACAATGTAATCTAATTTCAATGATAAATCTCAAAAAGACTTTTCAATGCAATGTGATCTAATGCATTTTAACGAAAAAGAAAACTTTGAGACGAAAACTAAATGAACGCAAATTTTCTTAATGAAGGATGAATGCAAAAGAGATGCAAACAAACACTAAGAATGCAATCGTTGTTTTAAACACTCTGTAACGAAATTCCTTGAAAGGCTACAAGACATATGAGGTCAAGCACAAAAAGGACTTCCAAAGCATGAGCTCAAAACAAGGCATTCATTCCCTTTTACATCAAGCAATCATAGAAAGAAGACTTTTCAGCTGAACAATGAGAAATGTAATCTATGCTCACAAGTGAAAAAGTAGAGGGGAGAACGATTAAATCATACAGAGAAAAAGACTGGAAGGAAAGACACACTAGTGGAGGAATTAGGGAAAAAACTCAATTTTTCACTCACCCTGAAATTGGCACGACTTTTGGGGGTGAAACTAGCGCCAACTGGCGTGACTTGCTCACTGAAAACTAACGCCAATGGCCAATTGGCACGTGTTGCTAACTGACAACAAGCGCCAATCGGCGCTACTGTCAGAAAAATAAAAGTGTCAATTCCTGAACAAGAAAAAACAAATAATTTCTCCCAAAAAAGACCAGACTCACCAATTCAAGCAAAAACTAAAAGATCATAATTGATGAAAAACATAGGAACAAACAGGGAAATGGTCATTCAACTAAATCCATCGAATGACTAAGACCTCAAAGAGTGACAAACTCAAAGGAAACTCCCCAGCAGAGTCGCCAATTTGTTGTTCAGGTAAATCCCCTCTGTGGACAGAGGCAATCCCTCTATCCCTAGGGTGGGTCTAGCAACTACGGGAACATACTAACATCTACCTTCCTGGATTGTAAATGAAATTCAGATCAAGGAAGATGACCTACCTCGTTCTGATGCTATGTTTTCGTCTTCCGTCGAGGCTTCTTGATCCGTCGCTCTTCTCAAGCTCGATACACGTTGCTGCCAACGTTCGATTACCTGTACAAACAATCAAGACACCACGAAAAGCGTAAAACCATGACAAGCATAAAACAATTACAACCTATCTAACTGATCAAGGAATGCTATAAATATCATTATAAATGTAAACAAGAGTGGAAGATAAACATCAGATGCATTTTATTATGATAAAGACAAGGGGAGTTTACAACCAAGCCTTGATGTTGAGGCTCCCCTTTGGAAGGTCTATATCCAAGCACGTTTGCAACACCCTCACACAAAAAGGTCCAAGATCACACTATGTTCTCAACACACACAAACAATCACACTCTGCACTATTCTCCCGAAGTTATGATTGCTTCTTCTCTATGATAACTTTTTCAACTATCTGTTCAACTAGCACATCAATGGAACATGGCCATATTTATAGAGGAGAGGAGGAGGTTGGGATCCCTACAATAGTGGAAGGGAGGCCTTATCCCTTAGGAGGTTTCCCCATAAGGTGGAAACAAGAGGCCAAAGGAGGGAGGTCATGGTTATTCAGTCGAACCACTCCCTATGACTCATCCACGAAGTTGTTGTGATCGAAAATTCGCCTCTATTCTTAAAAAACTTTCCATAAATAGATCGGCGCGGGTGCCTAACTAGGAAAGAGCGCAAACAGGCGCGGGCTCAGTGTTAATTTCCCAGCTCGGCGTGGGAGTGTAATTGGCTATTCGTGCCAAGGCAAAAACAGGTGTTTTTAGTGGTCTGCTCAGGAAATGGTCAACATAGGGAATGTTGTCCTTATGGCAAGGAATGCAATGATGGTATTTGCAAGACATGACACTTCTAATTAGTCACAGAAATGACCCTCCAATGTGCGATATGGGTATTGCAGGGACAGTGACAAATTACTGTGTAACAAATACTGCATTGAAATACAAAGTATCTAGGATGGGCTCCGCATGGAGGATTATAAATGCAAGGCTAGATAATCCTTTGGTAAAAGAATGAGAATGATGTAATGTATGATATATCATTGGATTTAATATTGTTTTTTGGGATCCATTCTATAGTTTGAAATGATGTTGTGTATCTGAATTTACAGAGTAGTATTAGTTATAAATTAGCTTGTTGAAATGTCTGATAACAAGCATGTTGATGGGTCCATTGATTGTATAATGGCTAGGTATAATATTTGGGCCATGTATTTAGGTCATATGAACTTTGGGTCTAGAAAATGTATCTGGGAGTCCAGAATTTCAATTTGTCTTGCCTTTTGAATTTTTAGAAATGAGTTGGATTTCCATTTATTTGGATTTCTACAAAGAATGCAAAGTATTCTGGATAGCTCCCACTTGGGTAAATATTTGTGCAAGGCTATATTGAAGTGCATATTTTTCAATATGGACCCCACTAGGGTAAAATATTTATGCAAGACTAGATTGAAGTGTAGAGTATCCAAGATGGGCCTTGCTAAGGTAAAAATTTGTGTAAGACTACATTGAAGTGCAGAGTATCTAGTATGGGCCCTGCATGGAGGATTATAAACACAAGGCTGGACAATCCATGAAAGTGGAATTGTATATGGGGGTTTGGAGAATATGACAAATAATTTTTTTTGGTGCAACTGGATTTTCCCCAGAATCAGATATAATGGGAAATTGTTGCATTACATGAAGGGGTCAGACCCTATGGGACGAACAACCTAGGATAAGGAGGAAAACTCCATGAATACACGACTATGTCCATGTGGATTTCATGTCATGTGTCACGAGTGATGTGGCATTATTCAAGTTGACGTGGAAGAGACATGTGTCACACATGCCATGCCATATGGTAGTGTTTTACTGAAATGGCAAGAGTTAATTGGTTAAATTTTAAAAGGGCATAACTTTCAATATGGGAGACAAGTCGATATTAAATTTATATCACTAGAAATCTCTTGACAAGTTGTACACGATGGTGGTATTTATTTTAGGTTTTGAAAAAGTTGGTAAAAGAGGATTTGTGTAACCCCATATTTATAATAGACTTTTAGGATCAAGTTAGATCATAAGTAACACCTTCCACAGCCTGAGATAATACACAGAGGTATCAGAGTGCCTAGGTTCATCACTCAGATTGAATGGGCCATGAAAGAGAAAGTTAGAATCAGAGCTAAGGTTCAGTAGTAAACCTGGTTGGTCTCAAGTATAAGAAATAATTTAAGTTTTAAAATTAATATCTATTCCTGTGTACTTACATGAAATTATTTTGTCGTATATACCAATACACATATGTTACTTGAATATTTATTTGAGTTTTATGCAGCAATATAAACATGCAGGATGTTGACTAGACTCCCTAGAGTAGCCCAACAAATTTGTAAAATTTTATGGTTGAGTGATGCAGCCATAACTAAGGGGAATCTCTTATCTCTTTATAGTTATAGTTTTCTTTAATATTTGAGAAGTTGTCATATGTTGATGAATAATAGCATATGCATGATAAAATTTCAAGAAATGAAATAGTTTGGAGATGCATGTCCAATGAATAGATATCAACTAATGATATGTTGGAGATTGAAATCAATATTAGCTATACAATCATCATGATGTGTTGGCATGGCATGGTTGCATTCCACTATTGTAATACTCCACTATAAATATTTTAAATAATAAAATTTTAAGAAAAATGGAAAATGCTTAAAACAATTGGTAATTTTGTATTAGAAAGAGGCTAAGGTTGAACAATAAAATTAATGATTAAATAAATATTTGAAAGAAATATTCTCAAATAATAAATAATTTTGAGTATGTTATACCATGTTTAATTATGCTTGAATATGGTTGAACTTATTTGATTATGGCTAAATTTTGTTAATAATGTTTAATGATGGGTAATTATGGTCAATCATAGACAATTATGGTTGGCCATGTTTAAAAGGTATTCTTAACTAAATTGTGCATTTGGACCATTAAATGGGAAGCCACAAATAATGGTTGATTATGAAACTATAATCAACCTTAATTGATATTGTTGAACCACAATAAACCATATTACAACATAATTAATGATAGTCAAATTATAAAACTACAAAAGTTATAATATTTACAAATATTATTATTTTTTATGGTAGTGAGAATATTTGTATTAATTGAAAAATCTATATTCAAATCAAAACTGTACATCGAGAGTTACATTATGATTTTCTTCCATCTTCAATATCATCTACAAACACCTGAACCAAAATTATCCTCTAACGAGGAATACAATTGATACCAAGAATATATGGGTCTTTGGAGGTGAATACCTTCCAATAGAGCACCAAAATTAAACAAAATGTGTAGTACATATAACCTACTTCAAAATATAATCCTTGATTACAACACATTTCCCTAGATCCACTTTATCATTCAAGTTTGGACACTTAACATTAGAGTTGTTGGAACTAACTAAATATTTCATATTTAATACCAAATCTTTGACCAGATATCTCAATTTAGTCTCATAGAGTAGGAGAATTATATGGGGTTTTCCTTTTTGAACTAATGATTCAACCTTTGACATTATTTTATCCGGCCCCAACCCCCTACCATTCCAAGAGATTAGTTTCACTATTTTCCATTAAATTTTGTGTCCCCTTGATTGGGGGTTTAACTTCCCCCTTTCCTTGTATTATGTCCATGTGATGTGTTTATCCATAATACCTTGTATTCCATATTCTTTATCATTTTTAGCTTTTTCAATTCAAACCTCTCTATTATTTTTTCTTCCCACCTTGTGATGAATGTGATCTTGTTCCTTCTCTTTATCTTTCTGTGATTTTCATCATCTGAACTAGAACGCGAGGGGCCAATTTGAGCTTCCCTAGGAGAGTGGAAGTCGCCCTCATCTAAGGAAGAGTCGATTTTTCCTGACACATGGATAGGTGCATCCTCAAGGGGGAAATTTCATCCTCGAGAAGACGGTGAGAGTCATTGGAATCCTTACTAGGAGAGTGAGGGACATTTCTTGAAGGGGTCTTTCCTTCTTCTTCAACCAAGTTGAGCACTTTGAAACTATTTTTATTAGCCTTCATTTCACGTTGATTTCTACTACCCTATCCTAGAGTTCATTTCACTTAGGATGGAGGGGTTGGGCCCTTGCCTTTGTTCCCTATTGGATCACATGGTTGGTTATTATTATGTTTGGATGGTACTCTTGGAATTTTGGGTTGTTTCCATTTATTATGTTCTTCCACCTAATTCAATTGCTCCTCAATATTATTTTTACAACTTCTAGCAAAGTGTTTGTATTCATGACAAACCTTCCACATAAAAGGAAGTTGGTCATAATCCACCTCCTGGATATGGGACTGGTTATTTAGGTTGAGATTTATTGCACGGAAGCCCTTTGTCTATATCCACTTACACACATATCCTAGCAAAGGAAAACAAACCTCTTATGGCTTGGAACGATCAATATACCTACATAGGGTGTTTCTGGTACTTTTAAAAGTGATATCATTCCAACAATGCAAAGGAAGGAAGGGGAGTTTAACCTAGACCAAAATTGTTGAAGGAACATCACATTCTAGGTTTAAATCCAAGCTTCATCAATCTAAATAGAGACCATGGGTGTCCATGAAATAAGGTCCACTTCGTAAGATAAAGTCTCGGTCTTCGTTATTCTCGAAGAAGAAGATATAAAACCCTCTCCCACAGAAAGAAGAGAAAACTTATCCCTATATCAGTGGTTTCCAAGTTTTGTTTAACCATTGTTCAAGGAGCGCAAAGAAGGCCATATCATCATGAATTGGCACACTAAACCTCATTCTGCAAGTTGAAGAGCCATCGTTCTAGACTAAGCATTAACATATACCTTCGGAATATCCTTAAGATTTTTGACAAGGTGTGAGGGCTTTGTATTCTATAATTTCAACCCATTGAATATCAAAGAATTGAAGGAAGTTATATCAGAGATTGGTGGAGGAGGAGGGGAATCAGGGCCACCCGATCTAGTGGCAATCAAGCTGCAAGATACTTGATGAGCATCGCCAAAATATTAATATTAATTTACTTTTATTTAGTTATTTTTAGTCGTTACTCGAATATTTTTATTAGTCAGAATCTACATCTAAGGCTCATGGCGGAAATACATCTAAGCACAAGGATTAAAGAGAGCCAAATTTGGAGAAGACAATCCTAAGGCCATATCCTCCATACCAAATGCAAGAAGTATTATAGAAACTTGAAACTTCCTAATTGTATGCACTTGGTAGAAAAGACCCAAAAAACTAGAGACTTTGTGACACGTACAATTTAACCTGGAGTCTTATCACCACTAAATGGAGGTAAGTCCTCATGTGTCCCTTTATGGAAATACATGTTTAGATTTGGCATATTGGGAGAACAAGGTTGAGGAATTATGGATGTCGAGTTGAATTTAGGAATTGTATACCAAGGTGTCCATTGATCACCTTCCTTGATTTCTTCTAGTTGACTGCACATGTTACCCAATTTCATCCCCTATCCATTGGAGTAATTTCCTATGTTTAATTATCATTTCCATGAATGATACAAATTGAGATACTAATTTATCTACGCATATATTAATATGCCTAACAAACTCATGTAGATCCTCAAATGATTCAACAAAACGATGGGATGAATTTTGTTGGCCCAAGGATTTTCAAGAAGCCATAGTGAGGAGAGGATGCCCAAATATCGTTCCTTCCACCAAGAAAAGCATTGATATACCTAGGGTCAATTTTATTGGGAAAAGAGACTACTGAAAAAACCCCATATGCAAAAAAAATTACATGTCACATCATTTAATTGCGGTGACGAAGTCCACCTTAATGACTTTTAACACTTCATAATTCTCCTGCTACATGGCCCATACCTCTATTTCCACCATAATTAATAATTAATCCCATCATGAAATGAGATATGAATCATGTCAACCCATCTAAACAAACACCCTATGAAAATTTCCATTTTTTGAGGTATTTAATATACACCTGCCTCCATTGAGTTAACTAGGGGATGGGATGATCCTAAACTTTGGATTAAATTATGAGTTGGCCTTCATATCCTTTAATAACTTCATTTGTGAAGTGATCCATAATGGAGTTGTTCACATGAAGGACATGGTATTAGTCCATAGATGGAATAGATATTAATCCTAAACAAATATTGTGAAATATTGAACTCAATTTAGGATCTAGAGGAGAGGAACCAACCTATAGATAATAAATTGTATTCTTGGAGTCTCTGATAATTAATCAATTTATATGGATTTAATGTTGTCAAAGGTTGACACCTTAAAGGAGCACATAGGTTTCAACTTGATTATTGGATGTCAAACCCATATTCCAAGTGAAAGAAAACTCAATTGTCCCACCAAAACAAATGATAAATCCACCCTCGTGTTTGCCACCCCTTACTTATATTCATTTTTCATTTAAAAAAATTACAATAAAATATTTATGATGAAATTTGGACTCAAAATTCTTATAGTAAATAACCCATTCCATAACATGTACCTTCGATTGGTTGGATAATTTCATTAATTACTAAAACACTAAATATAAAATACAAAAATACAAAAGTGAAACACTAAATAAAAAAAATACAAAAAGTAAATTTAAAGAATATTTTCAACCATACTAAATCAGTAAAGTGAGGAGTAATCCAAGCAAGCCCCAAGATCAAAGCTTTCGTCTCTCACTATAACACCACCAAGGGTATATCCAAAAACGTGCAAACCAGATGTATCAATAACTTATGACTTAACAAGATCCAAGATATCCATAACTAAAAAGGGTGCCTATTGTTTGAGCCTTATCATAAGGGACCAATATATACCTTTACGGAAATTTATCCTAGATATACAAATCAAGTTACCTCACAAAACATGCACTTTCAAGATTTTACAAATATAAATAATTAAAAAATATATACTTTACAAAATAACTTCAAATATTGGCATTAGTATAAAAAGAGTGACACAACTTAAAATAATGTGTCTCGTACAAAAAATCCGGTGGAATCACTTGCAACGATCAATTTATATCCAAAATTGATATATAATATTTCCAATATTTTAATTATTGTTTTCTCTTTTATGTTTTTTTTTAGCGGCAAAGGGGTCAATTCTATTAACTACAAAAATTGGAATTTACATAGAGGATCAAAAAATTCAAGTGACTTGATCTAGAGGATCGAATTGGCGATGGCGATGATTAGGGTTTCTGGATCTCACACTGTCACCGTCACGGTGCTCTTTGCTGCAGTGAATGATGCAGTTGCTGCTCCCACCATTCTACAGCGGGGCGACGTCGTGCATAGACATAAGGGCCCGATCCGGCCGCGAGGGGCCATCATCCACGTAAATAAGAGCTAGATATTTGCGGTAGCAGAAGTTGCAGGCACGGTTCCCTTTGATCTGCAGCGACGCGCCATCAATCACATTAAGGAGGGCTTGATCCTCCCACGAGGAGCCAGATCCAAGAGCCAAATCCAAAATCACGATTTTTCTCTACTTCAAGGCAGACACATGGTTGTAGGAAACATTTGTTGCAAACATGCAAACCCTCCTTCTACCACAGCCCTGCAACTATTCAGCCTCCAGGATCTACATGCAGGTAGATCAATGGAGTCGCCGCAGGATGGGCAGATCCAGCTTCAATGGCATGCACCCACCAGCAAGAACAGTGTTCATAACATTGAAAGGGCCTTAGCATGTGACTCTCAATGCCCAGCTAACATTAAGCCCCTACACATCCTCGAGAAGCAGGAACTCCAAGGACCAAGCATGCTCCCGTCTCAGACCTGCTTGGGTAGACAAGTTTTCTCAGATCTCTCCTCCCCTTATTTTCAGATCCGGATTTTTCTCCTCACAGGAAAAACCATGCTTTATAGGGTGCGTTCAACGGATCTAGTGTTGAACCTCACGCATGACCTTAAACTCATGTTGGGGATCCCCTCCTCTCTTCAGAGGCTACTATTTGAAGGTAAACAACTAGAGGTCTCTCTTCCCCTCTCTTTTTATAGTATTGAAAGAAATGCTTTGCTAGTCTTAACCCTTCGGCTGAGAGGGGGAGAAGCCGAGTAGCCATCTTGTACTCCTGCTTTCTCCTACAAGGACGCAGTCCATGCACAGCCACCCAAGAAAACTTCTCAACCCTTAGTGGCTCCCAAGCTCAATATAGTTGATAAACTGGAGGAAGTTCCCTCCATAGAAATCTCCCATCCATCTTTAGATGATCAACTTCAAAAGTATGTAGAATCCACCATCATTTACCGATTTAATGGACTATGGCCTCGCATAGTAGATCTATACCAATGGATTCACTCCACTTGGACCAACAACTGCAAGGTTATCTTTTTCTCCAAGGGCTTCTTCATAGTAGTGTTTGCTTTCAGCGAAGGCTATCAAAAAGCCTTAACAGGAGGCCCATGGTTTTGGGGAACTGCAGGGCTTTTCCTCACCCCCTGGTTCCCAGATTTTAACCCCTCTTCGGTAGTCATCACCAAGCTTCCTATTTGGGTCAAACTACCAAACCTACCGGCACATCTTTGGCACTTCTCTGCCTTCCAAGGGATTGGAAACTCCTTGAGTTGTTTTCTGGCTACGGATCCCTCTAGGGGAGAGAAGGGTTTATACACATATGGAAGAATTTGTGCTGAGCACAGGTCTTCCCAATCAAATTATCCTCAAGGTGGGGGAATTCCTTTAGACTCAAACCTTGGATTATGAGAACACGGCGTTTAGATTTCGTCATTTCCATCAAACAGGGCATCTTCAGAACACCTATACCGTATTTCTTGCCCAAAAGAAAAAATGACTTAAAAACCCGAAATCTAAAAGTTGGAAACCATGTGATCCCCCCCCTTGGATGACATTGATTCATTCAGCTCGGATGAGGAGGAGACTTATGCTGAGGATGAGGCAGAGATGCAAGAGAAGGAAACAAACATTGCAGATCCTGCAGGGCCCAATGCTTCATCGATGACACAAAAACGTTCTAATAAATCTGCCTCCTCTGACTTGGATAAGGAGACTCCTCCTTTTATCATCAACAATCTTCGAATGGTTTCCACCCTGGCCCCCTGATGTTTGGGTCAAAGTTTCAAAAAAAAATGGAAATAAATGTCGTATTGAGGACTCTAACCATTCCGGGCATTCTCTTATGTTTATCACTCATGTTTCCTAGGTATCTCGTCTAGTTCCTTCTTGTTCTCTCTTGGCTACGATATGGGACCAAGGTTGATTGTTCATTTCCAACTCCCTCGCTATCTAGTTTCTCTTGCTTGTATCTCCATTTTTACTATACGCTTTTAATAGAATTAGTCTTATTCAGGCCAAAAAAAAAAAATCAAGTCAGTCTCTCGCATGGGAGACCATGCCATAGCCAGAAATAGCCTCTCCTTAAGGAGGAAAGGCACAACTGAGAGTTATAAGAGAAAAAAACCCAAACTAAAACTGAGACGCTGGATTAAATTGCCTTGAACAAGAGTAATTGAACAAACAAAATTATAAGCCACAATGATATCCCATTCATGTTGAGGGATCTGAGTATGAGATTGCAACTTGGATGGATTCTTTTGGATCCTATAAATTTCTTACTACCACTAGAGGAATGTTGAGATGTTTCTCAATCTTCTCCATCCTCTTTAAAAAAAAAAAAAAAATCAAGTTAGTCTCTCGCATGGGAGAGCATGCCATAGCCAGAAACATACTCTCCTTAAGGAGGAGAGACACAACTGAGAGTTAGAAGAGAAAAAAACCCAAATTAAAACTAAGAAACTAGATTAACTTTCCTTGAAAAAGATTAATTCAACAAACAAAATCATAAACCACAATGATATCCCATTCATGTTGAGGGATCTGAGTCTGAGATTGCAACCTGGATGGATTCTTTTGGATCCTATAAATTTCTTACTACCACTAGAGGAATGTTGAGATGTTTCTTAATCTTCTCCATCCACTTATTTAGATCCCTCAAGTGCTTGTGCAGGCATTCTAGTGAGTGGAGAATGTGCATGTGAGTTTCATGATGATCCAATAGAGTATTCCTCCATAGAAATTCATTTTCTAGTAAAGGTCCACCATATGCATGACTGGTTGAATTAGCCCCTCATATGACCTAGGTCTAGGATCCAATCATCCGAGTCATTCATAACCTCGGTGTTTGAGATGGGGATCCTATGAGAAGTGGATTTCCCCTCCACCTAGGTGAATTATTCATGTATATGGGCCAGTGTGAGCTCATGGTAACGAGAGGAAAAATCCTCTATATAATGGTGTATACGTATGTGACCTCGATGGGCCTTCTCTTGATGGTAAATTCCCCCCTTCTAACGCAAGCCCTCTTTCGTGGAATGGTCAACCAAGCAACTAGATCCCATGATTCAAACCATGTCTCAAATTTTCCAAGTAGACCACTGAATAAAAGAGATTTCCAAACACTACATGGGCTAATTTCCCTTTTATGTTGTTTTTAACAATAATGTGTGGGGCATCAAGGAGATCATAATGATTTCGGTGAAGCTGAAAAATAAAAACACGACTTCTCTCCTGGACGGGTGGAATTTCCTCCACTGTTTGACTCCTTAGAAGTGCAGATCATCCAAGTGACATTTTTAGTTGAGCAACTAGCTCAAGATCGTCATGATAACAGGAATGAGATAATAGCCTTCATGAACGACCTCCATAACAACCAATGGAACATGATGGATCAAAAGGCCTCCCTCTGTCATGGACAAAAGTGCCTACAGGAGCAACTGGATCACCTAGAGGGGAGAGGGTAACACAAAGAGGCTCATGTGAACGAAGCTTTCCATCAACAACATGATAAATGTCCTGTGGACCATGATCTAGGAAATAATGTGGATTGATCATGATAGTGGGTTGTATTAAGATACTTGGTATCTTTTGGGCAAGATGGGAAATATGTTTAAAGAATAGTATTTTTTGTTATTTTGGTAAAATGTTTTTTCCTTTACCACCTGGCCAACAAGTCCATTAGGAATGGGTTCGATGGTTTGATTTTCAAAAACTCTCAATGATGTATCGTTTATCATAATTAATACATATTTTTTATTTACAATTTTATTTTATTTTTATTTTTATTTTTTTTTGAACAAATTCGGTTGTATTATATTATCTAAAAAGAAAAAGGAGAAGAAATTCCTTATTACAAAATTTCCCCGATTTTGATACATAATAGTTTTTTCTGTTGGGGAATCATTACTTCATGAGTACTGCTAATGCTGCTATTTTTTCTCCTCCTCTTTGAAGCAGAGGCTATTACATTTGTGCTATATTGCCAGACAAACTAATCTAAGAGCAACATACATTTAACTTTCATATTTAAACTATATTTACTGCTAGAATCCTAGACAAAAGCATGAAATTTATGATGGGGAGGAGGGTCATTTGTTCACAATGTTCTCACTGCCTGTCTATCTGCTTCCTTGATCTTGAGAGGTGGAACCTTGTTCTGAATTTTTGTTGAGAGCTTCTCTTATGAATTTGAGAGACTCTTCTAGATGGTTACATTGATTCTTGACTATCATTACATCTTTATTGCAGGTATCCCATTGAGAGCGATGGACGACCATCTCTGCTTTAGTTTGGGCCTTGTCTTGCTGAATTTGATTTCTCAGGCTTTTTATCACCACTCTATGAGATTTAAAGAATGCACATGGGTGTTTTCTATCTTCTAATGGGTCCATTTGCTGAAGGAGAATGGAGACACTTTCGATGTAGTCTTCTCTTTTTGCTGTTTCTGTAGCTTTTGATGTTGTTGCGCGCTTTTCCAATTTTTGAGCTACTATACCTTTGTTTTTTCAAAGAAGGTATGTTGCCTTATCTATTGAGGAAGGCACAGATTTTTCCCGAAGGGAAAAGCTGTAAAACAGAGGTCAAAAATAGAAAGGATTGGAGCTCTAGATGAAGGGAATGAGAGGGTATGAGGGGGGCAATGAGGGGGAGGAGGAGATTAATGGAGGTGTTGTGAGAGCGCGTGGACCATCACCCTGCACGAAGCGAGCGGTGAAGGGAGGGGGGTAGGAACGATTGGGAGGAGTGAGGGGATGGAGCTGAGGAGTCGAAAATGAGAGGATCATTGTGAAAGCCCAAACAGAAGCACGAGATTTATAACAGCTTCGAGGGGCATCTTTGTATGGAGAGATCACGAGAATTGTCATGTGAGGTAGAGCAAGAGTACTAAAGGATGAGATGTAGTAAATATTTAGGGAATCGGGCGTGATAGATCTATTGGGATTGGGCTGGGATATTTCAAAGATAATAATCATGATATGACTGCTCTTTTTCTAAGCTGTGTAAGGATGATGGTGCTTTGTAATCATGTTAAAGAGAGAAATATTCATGGGATAGGGACGAGAGATGTAATTCCATCAATTATGACTTGACCAATACTTCTTTGAACTCCCTCATTGGCTTGAGAGTCTGCTTGCTTTTTGTTTAATGTGATAATATTCAACCACTTCTATATGCTTTATCGTATTCTTGACTCTTTGCAGAATTTGATTGAGGGCTGCACTTTTTGGAGGATTCTTACTAACCATTGTCTAGATGATGAGTAAATAATCTGCAAAGATAATTACATTATTTATTTTCATGTCTCTTAAGATTTTCATGCCTAACAGTAAGCCATAAGCTTCAGCTTTGTTATTTGACATTTGTCCTAATCCCCAGTTGTAAGTGATTTGCCTTGATTTGTCTTGAAGTATGATGAAGCCTCCTGACCCAGCTTTGCTTGAATTTTTCTTTGACGCTCCATCAAAGAAGAGACAGGCTCTATTGAGAGATTTGATCCAACTTTGAAATTCAGTCTCTGATTTCCTAATTTTCCATATTTGTTTTTCCCTTGCATTCTTTTGGCGAGGGCTGAAGCTGATATTATTGATGGTGAAGCCAATCTAACTTCTCTCATCATTCTGAAGTTGGACCATGCCTATTTCGTTGAGCCCTTTGGCTGATATAAATTCAATCATCAATCCCCAGGATTTTGAGATTATTGTGTTTACTGTGAGGATTTTATTTTTGAAAATTTTCCCCTTTTTGGCTAGCCATATTTGCCAACAGAGAAAGGAAGGAAGACTGCTCCAAAATCTATGTATTGTGGATTTGTTTTTGAATGAATATGGAAAGCTACCTTTCCATTTACTAATAAATTGGTTTAGAGGAAGTCTATAATTCATATTTACTTCAATAGGTGCCACCATTGTCTCCCAACAATTTCTAGAAAGGGGACATTCTAGAAAAATATGCTGGATCGTTTCCTCCGCCTTCATACAAAGAGGGCATTGTAAGGGGCCACAAATTCCTCTCTTTTTTACATTCTTTGTTGTTAATGATTTACTGTGAAGCAGATTCCATAAGAAGATTTTTATCTTGGGGAGGGTGTCCACCTTCCAGACCTGCCATTCCTGCTGCCTCTGATGCTTGTGGATTTTTTCATATCCAGTCTTGACTAAATACTCTCCTCCTGTTGGTTTCTAGTAGTAGACATATTTGGAGTTTTTGTCAATTGGTGCTGCTCCAGCAAGAAGGGATATCATGATGTTCCATTGATTTTTTAAATCATTGGGCAGATTGGGTTTGGCCATTGCTTCCATACCCCATCTAACTCCCAAATGGAAATATCCTTCAATTTTTTGTATCCTTCCCTTATCATCCACCTCTTTATATATTTGATGTATGGATTACTGTCTAAGGGAGGATTTCCCATTATAATTTCTTTCCATAAATTGATCTGTTCTCCATTTCCTGGCATCATTGAGATGTGGTCTTTGATTGTATGAATTGCTCCTATGATTACTTTCCAAATTTGTGTGCGAGGCCTTGTTGGAGAGATTTTATCTAGAATAGTGGTTCTAGAAGCATTAAGGTATTTTTCCTCTAAGGCTTCCTTCCATAATAGGTTTTCTCCAGTTAGGAACCTCCATGCTATCTTTCTTCCCAAGGCCAGATTCATTAGCCTTGGGATTTTTATGGAGAGACCTCTGTTTTTATGAGCTGTAACTTGTTTCCAGTTTATGAGACTGGATTTTTTTTCTCTCTTTCTTCCTTGCCATAAGAAGCTCCTAATAATAAATTCAATTTGCTTATGGATGCTTGTAGGGGCTGTAATTAGGGAAAATTTATATAAAGGCGGAGCTTCTAGAATGGATTTAATGAGGATGATTCGTCCCACTTGGTTTAGCCAGAGAATGCCCCATGCTTGATTTTTGTCTTCATCCTCTCGACATATTTTCTCTAGATTTCAGTCTTCATGTTTTTCTTGGTGATGGGCAGCCCAAGGTATGGAAAATGTTCCCAATTATTTTGATAAAGAATATCCAAAATTTGAGACATCTGCTGAATAATTCTAATGGGTATATTCCAGCTATAAATACAACTTTTACCTTTGTTAACAAATCCACCTGAGACATCCATGAAGTTTTCAAGAATGGCTTTGAATCTTCTAGCAACTATGTAAGATGCTCCTCCCAAAAATAGAGTGTCATCAGCAAACAAGGAGTGGTTTATTCTTTTGGTTCCACTGCTGATAGAGAGACCTGTCAAGGTGGAATTTCTTCTGTTGGGCTCAAATTTCTTGCTGAGAGAATCAGCCATAAGGATTTAAAGAAAGGGGGACAGGGGGCAGCCCTGCCTAAGGCCCCTTAAGCTTTTAAAGAATTCATAGGGTCTGTCATTCACGAGGGGGGCTATCCAATGGCCAAAAATGCATGCCTTGATTAAATTAACGAAGTCATCAGAAAAACCAAATATTTTTAAAACAACAGCAAGGAAAGAGATATTAACTTTGTCAAATGCATTAGCCATATCAATTTTGAGAATGGATCCTCTTTCATTTTTAGAAATACTTGTATGGAGAGCTTCTTGAACTAGGATAATGTTGTCAACTATCTGGCGGTTGGGAACAAAACCACCTTGGTTTTCTGAAATAAGGGAGCGAAGGAGAGGTTTAAGCCTACTAGCAAGGATTTTGGAAATGATCTTATAGGAGGAATTGCAAAGGGAGATTGGCCGAAATTGGTTGAGGGTGGAAGGGCGAGGGTATTTAGGAATGAGGGCTAGAAATGTGGAGTTGGTGAATCCCCCGATATTTTTCTTCCTAAAGACATATCTTATCATCTTTATTAAATCCTTTTCGATGAGATGCCAGAATGTGCGATAGAAAGCGATGGGAAAGCCATCTGGACCCGGTGCTTTGTCCGGCTGCAAATCCCAAACAGTTGCCTTGACTTCTTCTTCTGTAACTGCTTTGGAGAGGGAATTATTTATTTCAGCATCAATTAACATTGGAATATGTTTTAAAAATTCCTTTGGGTTTGCTTGGCTATCTACAGTTGTTAATAGGGATTTGAAGTGTCGAAATACCTCTTCTTTAATTTCTTCTTGACCCTTTATTTCTTGTCCTCCTTCTCCCACTATTTTTTCTATGTTATTCTTTATCATTCTTGTCTTCGCTGAGTTATGAAAAAAAGTTGTGTTCTTATCTCCTGCTTGTATCCAATGTTGCCTAGATTTTAGTCTCCATGTTTCTTCCTCCTGTCTATTATTCCTGTAAATCTTCCATTGAATTTATTTTTCCTTTTCCTGCTTCTCAACTGTGTTGTCAGTGTTTTCCAATTCTTCTTGATTTTTTTTTAATTCTTGCTTTAAGGTCTCTTTCTCTCTGTGAGGCTCCTTGTAGTTGGTCTTGGCCCAATATTTAAGTTCAACTTTGATGAATTTTAACTTTGATTCCAAAATGTATGTTGGAGAACCACTAATATATTTTTTTCCATTCTTTTTCCACCTCTTGTTTGACTTCTTCATGGCTACCCCAAAGCTTTGTATCTGAAAGGGAGAGGGCCGAAATTTTCAGCCATGCCAAGTTCGATGAGAACTGGTTTGTGATCTGAAGCTGCCGAAGGAATAATTCTTGAGGATACTCTGCTATAGTTGACCGCCATTTTGTCCCGAATGAGAATCTTGTCCAACCTTTCTTTGATATTTTCCTTCCATATTCTTTTGTTTTCCCATGTGTATTTTCCGTTTTTATGAGGAATGTCAAGAAGGTTGCATTGCTCCATAATTTATTCTAGAGTCTCTCTGTTTGGATCAAATAGAAAGGATACCCCTCTCTTTTCCTCCGCCTTAAGAATAAGGTTGATATCTCCTCCTACAATGAGGTTTTCTTCAAGATCCTCCATTGTGTTTTCTCTTAAGGTCTGCCAACAAGTCTCTTTGTCCCTATAATGATTTGAGAATAAATGTTGTAGATGCTGATTTTATTTCCATTTTCTGCATTTTCCAAAATTGTATTTATCCAATACTCTTTTTTTGTATTTTGCTGCATGTGCCATTTTCCTTTTTTCCATATTATACATATTCCTCCTGAAGATCCACTTGTTGAAATTTCTTTCCCTTCATACTTTTTTATTTTTTCCTACTATTGTGTCCACTTCTTGACTGCTGATTTTTGTCTCTTGGATTAAGAGGAAGTCTGGTTTTTCTGATTTTATGAGGTCTCTTAGGAAATTTAACTTGGAGGTATGACCCAACCCTCTACAATTCTAAGAGACAACTATCATTATTTATTGATGGTGGTAGTTGAGGGCCCTTACCTTTGTGGTCCTGTTGAGTTTTCTCTTTATTCTTGGAGCCTTTTTCTAGGAAGCTTTCTAGAGCCTATTGCGTTCCCAAGGATAGATCTTTGGCTGCTGCCTCGTCTCTTATTTCCCGATGATATTTCCTTCCAAATTTATTTTTGTTTTCAATGTTAAGAGGAGTTTATTTTGATTTATTGCGAGTGAGGACTCGATCTAAGATGTGGAGGGGATTGGAGAGGGAGGGAGGGTCCTCTTGTTGAGAGAAGAAACCTTGGTGGGGGGGGGGGGGAGCCTGGTGGGGGAGGGGAGTGTGAAATCAAAGGGATGGGGTTAGGGGAGAAAAAAAAAACATGGAGTTTTTAATATACTAATCAATACTCAATTTTGAGTTTAGATTTTTAAGAGGACATTCTAATATGTTAATTTATATTCGATTTTTAGTTTGAAATATTTTTTCCCCTAAAAAAATCTTTATATTTCCAAACATAAAAATACACATTGTAAGGACCTGTCAAAGGTATGATCTAGTCACTAATCCAAAGATTGGATTTGTTCCTTTCTAGAAACCTCTAACATTGTTCATTGTTTTACGAAAAAATTGTAAAAATAAATAAATAAAGAATGATTACATCCGCTAATCCATATGGCCTAAAAAAATTGTACAAATAAAAAACTTCATATTAGAGGTACTACGAAACAACTCCTACAAGTTGCTCATTCACAAATACGTAGTATTCCAAACCTCCAGGAAGGATTTGTATAGCTTCCTTATACAGTCGGTTTACTAGAGAATTCAATTCCCTATGGATATGATTACAGGTGAACCATTCCAAATTTCTCATGGCATGTTATATCCCCTAAATAGTATGAGAAAGATGTGAGGCAATAATATTAACTTGACCATTCCCCTAATCCACTACAAACTTGGAGTCTCCCAAGATTTGAAGGTTTTTCACCTCCTTTATATTTTCCACAAAAACAAATGCCCATAAGGCTGAAAATTTGGCCCTCCTAATTGTGCCTCAACTAGTCACATACTTAATGATAAAATTATATTGTTAATTCTGAAACAAAACAACATTTTCTCCGCATGTTGGAGGATTACCTTTGTTAGATCCATTAAAAAATCCCCAAGGAATTGATTTATCAAGATCATGAAATGTAGGAATTTTTTTTTTTTTATTCTTAATCTCATCCATGAAAACTATGCATGTATTTTTAATAACACTCGAAAAAATATCCACAAGAATATGTTTGTTTGGAGGAAAATTTTTATCCTACTAATAGGACATATCTCCCTAGACTCGAACACCAAGTCTAGAAACAAACAAACAAACAAAATGTATGAAAACATTCCATAATTTATCATTAAATCATAGATGTAAATGGGATGCAAACCTCATACCTTTTTCTGAAATGCTTGATGATGATCCTCGTTTTTGTCCTTTGTAACTTTCAACCTTTCTCTCTTTATGCTCCAAGAAGATACCTACAAAGACAGAAACAAACAAGTGATTAAAGCATATAACACCTCAATGATTCAATCATAAACTATGTAAGTGATCAAGGAATCTTACAATAAACATCATGACAAATGTATATGGTAAATAAACTTATATTTGTATTAAGAATGAAGAAGCCTTGATGTTGGAAGCCTTCTTCCAAAGATCCTCAATCCAAACCCTTGCAATAAAAAGAGTCTCCAATAGATACTTGGACAACATATAGTTATAGTTCAGAAGTCAAAAATGGCAACCCATTTCTCTTTGAGTGCATTGTACTTATAAGGAAAGAGTGGAAGTTCAGAGATCCATAAAGGGAGGAAGTATATCCACAACGAATGGGATGGATCCACTATGGTAGGAAGGAGGTCCATGATAAAGGGAACTCAAGCCCAATCTCCACCACTTTGGAATAAATACCAATCTCGAGGCTTCTAGAATAGGAATCTTCTTTTACTTCTTTTTTTACCTTAGTAATAACAACATTGCGCCTTTAACATAGGAAAATTGCGATGAAATCACTTTGTGTTTACTCTACAACATGCGACATCACAAGTTCTGAACTGAAGACATGCGATGACCTCCAAAATTAGGTTTTTTTAGGTATTTGTTCCAAGATTATTATACTTCATGGAGAGGTATTTCATGGGAATTCATGACAATAATTCATCGGATTGCGAAAGATTAAGATTTAGCATCGTTTGCATGGATGTAACAAATTGATATGTAATAGATTGTCCCCTAAAGCACAAAGTCAAGAAGGGTATGATGGCTGAAGTGATTTTATCATGCAAAGGTAGGAATCAAATAGTCACCGGTTGAAGACATGCAAGTCAATAATCAAGGAACTATAGTACAATATCATCATATGATCATCATTTGGGTAGGCATTCCCATACTTAGAGTACAATTATATCAAAATTAAAGTATGGAAATATGTAAATATCCATATCAAGATGAGGTATACATATACATTGGGATCCATGTTACAACCATGAATTCTCAAAACTCCATGCAACCTGGATATATTAGACAAAATCTAGGGTCTTCATTTCTATAAATATGTAGCATGAATATAACCCATGAATAAATATCTTGAATTCCAACATGGTAGAAACCATTTGATTACCAACCGATGATGAGGATCGTTGATAGATGTGAGAGGAACCACCAATAATGACAATGGTTCTCACGGTACTTCAGTACAACCTATGAGGTGTGAAAAAATGTTTTGAGGTCGAACACCCATATAATCATCCGATTGAAGATCAATTATGAGAACATGTCATCGAAAGTGAGGAAACCTTCCATTAAGGCATGTAGGCTCCAAGGTAATGAAGGGGATTTCTAGATCAACTTCCTAAATTATGCGTTGAATTTAATAGGAAGTGACATGTCGTAAGAGGGCCTACGACACGAAACAAATATCAAGTTTTGAAAAACAAACAAGGAGTGATTTAGGACTGAATCAGGGATGGTCGATGCTATAGAAGTATTTTAAAGACTGAAAAGTGATTTTAACTGAGGTTGAAATTCTCTTGAACATATTGGCGACACGAAAATTAACTTGGAAACATTTAACTAAAATTAATACCAAATACCAATGTGAATACTTTCACTAAGATATCATCACATGAGATGCAAATGCATTTCCCAACCCCAGGTTCGAAGGTTAAGGTTTTCCAACAAACCCCAGGTTTGAAGGTTCTGGATAGTAGACCATTCCAATTTAGGTTCCCCCATTCATTGCCAAGCCTACTTAGGTAGTACATTCACATTAGATCCTAGGTCTAGAATTACCTGGTCCATCTCATAATCACCAATCTGCGCAGTTAATCGCATTTCGCGCCCAATGCGCCTCTTCTGATCGTAAAGTTTGTGCACATCCTTAATATTCATGGTTGGGGCTACTTTTTCTGTGCAACCGTTGGGTAGGGCTTGGAGGTTGTCTACCGCTTGCTAGTTGCGCAGCAGCTTCATGCACACCTGCAAGAATGATTTGACCCCATCTTTGATTCCACTGTTTGGAGCCGATGTTTCATTTTTAACCTAGTCTTGTCGGGCTGCGACAGGGGTATCCTTCTCCTTCTGGGGGCCCACACCTTCTGGTTCAGCAGCTGCTTTATGGATCAGAGACTTTGTCTCCGCTCTTTCCACAGACCCTTCGGTGGCCATACCACTGCGTGTTATTACATTCATGCTCAGATCCTCTTCACGAGGTTCCGCCTTCACTCGTTGTACATTCTGTGTAGGAGTCTACTGATTTTCCTGTACCTTGGCCATCAGAATCAGGAAATCCTCGATCACATGGTTCAACTGTCTACAATATCTGCAGGATTGCCGAGTTGGGTTCGTGCAGTCCCTCGCAAAGTGACCTATTTCCCTGCAATTATAGCAGATTAACTGGCCTCTACCCCTCCCTGTGTTTCCTCCTCATCCCTCTCCTCTGCCCCTGGCCGGGGACCCTCCTATTCCTATGGGGGCTCTAGGTGATGAGGGGTCCAACTGTACCCTATATAGGTTTCCCCGGTCGATCATCAAATCATACGTTCAGCAATTTTGTTCGTCATGTCCTACAGACCTACAAAACCTACACCATTGTTGTTTTATGTCAGGGATATATGCGGCAAGGCAAGGGCAGTGGTTGGTATCGTGCAGTCCAGCAACGCGATAGTCATCGCACCATAGCATTGGCCCACTCGATCCCACAGCGAACTAGATCCCCCAGCCTAGATGTAGTCTACTAGCAGCTGACAGTTATCTTTGGTGTGGCCATTCACCTTGCATTGTATGCACCATCTTTCAGGGTTGGCCTCTGTCCCTCGCTCCTTGCGTAGATTCTGAACCTCCATGTGCATTTCTTATAGTTGGCCTTGCATCTGTTGTACTCCTAACTGGGTATCATCTCTTGGTTCAGCTTCCAACTTCATGGAAACCTCCAGGGCCTTCTCTTGCATTTCAATAGCTTAGTGACCCATAGGTACACGCATGTGGGGCAACAACATAGCAATGAACCACTCCGTGTGCTGCCTATCATCATACTGGAATCCTCCTTCTCTGATCACTTTCTTTAATCGTTGATCAGCTTCCCATACGGACTCAGACGGTCCTTGCTTGAAATCCTTCAATTCATTTACTATCTGAGAGTAGGACTTAGGTTTCTTGAACTGATGTTTCAACACATTCTTAATTTCCTCAATAATTGCATTCGCATGTTAGTAAATGTATCCCATGTACCAGTCCAGGGCTCTCCCTTCAAAAGCAAGGGATAACTGTGCTAGTTTCACTGCATCGTTTACTACATTATGTGCAGTCCATACCGATCTTGAGACAAACCAGAAACGATCCATGTTCTCATCGCCCAAGCCTTTGAAAGTATGTAGCTTCACGTGCGTAGCCATATCATCTTCTGGTGGGGGTGGAGGTGAGTTTTTACCCCAATGAGGGCTTGTCAATGGCATCAATGGAGGGCTATGCATAGCAAAATTTCTTACTGGACTGTAGACAGATCAATCCCCCTCTTGGTTAGTTCTGTAGTGCTTATCACTGCATGTTGTGCCCTCGCTCTGGTCGGAGCTCATTCACTCCGTATGGCTACACAAAATGCTTTTTTCGCACAACAAGATCTTAATCAGTAATGGCAAAGTCTTCAAAAACTTACCCCGAAACCCCTTAAAGAACCTCCGCTCTGCTTCTAAGTAAGATACGAATTGATCGATTGCAAATTCAGTCACAAATCCTCCTATCACACTATCTACCCAGTGATCTACCAGGCGATTAATGGTGTTTTTGGTCTCTTCCAGCTGTCGGATTCATTCTGGGGTCCACTAGGTGACCCGCTCGTCTTTCCAACACTTTTGAAATTAGACTAGCCTTGCAAGCCACTCCTAGAGCTCGATCGCAATTGTTACAAAGAAGATCGCGTAGATGTCCATGAAAATGTACTTATTCTTCCACTCTTCGGTGGTCAACTTCTTACAGTGGTTTTCTTTTACTGTGAACTCCTGAACTTGTTTTTCAAACCATTCATTGATTTATTTTCTTTCAGATTTCCAATACGGCCTTGGCATTACCCGATCTCTCTCAAAATAGTTCCGGTGCTGGCAATGGAACCATTTTTTGGCTCAAGGGGTCCTGACCCAAGTTCAAAGGTTAAGGTTTACCAACAAACCCCTATACTACTAGCCCTTTCGACAGTGACCTGCTTGCACAGGCCAAAGTCTCACCCGAAGTAGTATGGGAGGGTGCTCGAACTAGGTTTCCGCACCCTGGGAAAGAGCAAGTCAAGCCGGTCCGCAATTATCAGATCTATATGACCAGAGGTTATTCGCAGGAGTTCCAATAAATAATCAGAATACAGTTATCAGATCTAATTAACAGGCTCACATGCATGTGCATACTATCAACTATAATCACAGAAAATTATATTCGCAACAGATTAACAGATCACAGATGAATTTACCATAAACATAGACAGTTCGTAGCTTACCAACAAATCATATAACTCAAGTCCACATCAACCTAATAGATCAGGTCCATATAACATAAAATATCCGCAATACTTTTGCACATCTATATTATTACCCAAAAATCCTCTTACATTCCCAAATTACCACCTGTGCACACAGCCAGCAAGGTCCGCACACAACAAGATAGAGGATATTTGTGCACACAGCTAGCAGGAGTCCTAACCCAAACAACCCTACCACAGATCTAACAATTCGTACTTCGCATCAATCTCTATTCGTTCCTACCTATAACTCAAAAAAGGTTCATCTATTTATAACGATTTAGCCTACGCATCCAATGGTTCGTAAACCATGGTTTGCAAACTCTTGGTCTACCCTTGACCCATTTACAATTCATTAGGGGCTTTGACCCACCCCAAAACCCCTGCGTTAGACTAACCAATACAAAATTATGCAAAAATGGACAAAATTCATAGCCTTTAGGAGGCCCTGCTCCAACAAAGTGTCATGTTCAAAAGAAACATACTGCCTTTTCAAATACAAAAGATGAATGTTTATTTCCAATTTTCCTCCACCATTACTCGCAAGTACCTCTTTATTTTTACAGAAGCTTGAGGTAGTATAACCTATGCTTGTCATATAAGCTCATCCTTCGGATGAGTCATTAAGAATATTTTTAACGAACCCTACGAAGGAGTGGCTCGGTCTCATAATGATTAATGAGTCCTAAAATGTTCACATTTTACGAGTCCAACGAAGGGGTAACTCGACTTATTTTTCATGTTTAGAGAGTCTAAAAAAGAAACACAAAGGAAACTCCATAAGGTCCTTTTTTATAAATTTAGTCTCTCGAGATTGAAAAAGTATAAAATAATACAAGAGAGAACTTTTTTAGTCATGATTAACTAAAGTATTCCTTTTTCATAAATAGTATACTCAGTCTCGAAAAGGGTTAAACTTATATTGGGTAAATGTTTCTTCGAATAATTTTATGAGTGTGAATTAAACAAGCTTACTCGGCAACCTTTTCATATCTTGAGAGTCAAAAAATGGCTTCAAGGGGTTCCTTTTTCATACAGTTTTGACGAGCCCGAAAAAGTGATAAAAGTATACTCATTTCCTTCTCATAGTTTAATGAGGTTGAGAATGGAAAAGAGATTACTTGTCAAATTTTAATTTAATTAACAAGCGGGAAAAGATGCAAAGAACTTGTAATTTTCATATGTGTTTTACGAGAATGAAAAGACAACAAAAGGAGCTTAGGAGTTTCATCATTTTTAATGAGTGTTTAAAATAACAACCAAAACCGACTCAGTAATTTATTCTCATGTATTTATGAGCACGAGGAGGAATAAATATTAACCTCGAGATAAGTTTTATTTTTAAACAAGCTTGAAACAGAGAGAAAAATGTGCTTGAGATAAGTTTCATTTTTACACAAGCTTGAAACAAAGAAAAAACCATGTTTGAAGGTTGGGACTGTGCCCATCATAATGGCAGAGGCTAGTACGTAATATCCCAAAATGGGAAAGACAAGAATATAGAACATATGCACAATTCCAAATAAGAATAAACATATCAAACTGGAAAAATGTCAGAATACATCAAAACATCATACATATGAGCAAAAACAGTTGAGCCATATAATTATGTATCAACAGCAAATGAATATACACAGTGCTCCAAAAAGGGATTACTAAAGCCATCCAAAGATGGTTGAAACAACTCTACTGAAAACTAGCACTAGAAAGTAAAAATTGTTGCTGCTGAGAAGAATATCTATGTGCGAGAGGCTTCTAGAGTGTTGAGAAAGATCCAATATTTTAACCACGGAATCTACTCGAAAAACCCAAAAAAACCCAGAAATGTTTTGGCCAGATTTGCTTATGGAATTTCGACCCTTTTTGGGTTGCACGTTGCACTCTTGCTAGCTGAGTTACACACTCCCTGGAGACCAATGCTGATATGGGGCTGAAATAATGATCTATCAGCTGCAATATCACCCACTCAACTCACTAACTGAAGGGTTGGTCCCTTCTCCTGATTCTCAAGCTCAAAACTTGAGATCTAGATCCTCCACTAAATATGCAACTACTGCATGCACAATTGTTGGGAAATAATGCATTGTCTAGGATGGTTGATGATGTAGCTTGTTGATAGATAATAAAATTCTAATCCCGGGCTGTTGAAGTGATCCTTAGAGTGAAGGATTAATGCCTCACAGGATTCTAAGCTGAGTTGCTTGGAACTTCCTCTTCTCCTCAAACCAACACTACAGAATTACGCAATTCCTGCAGGAAATGTTGCTGCATAGGAGAATATATGGATGGCCTGATGTTGGATATGTCAATGTAACTCCCAAAATATTTGAATGGATCTAGTGTGAAGGGTTGATCCCTCCACAAGCTTCTCAGCTGAAGTATTGAGAACAACCTTCCAACTCTCAAACCCAAGTTCAAGAATGTGTAATTCTTATAGCTGGAAGTGCAGATGAGAGTGGCTAAAAGTGGCATTGATTTTCGGATGATGAATGCTACCCAAGAAAACCGTCACAGAGTATGCACTCGAAGTCCCTCGTGGGTAAGGGTGGGATTCCCGCTCGGTAACACCCGGTGCTAAACAACACAACAGACTTAGCTAAAACGCTTAAGCGTGCAAAGAAATGTCTTACGACACTCAATAATAAAATTTTAGAGTCCCCTACTTTGTTTCCCTCATCTTCCTTTCATGGTTGTGAGCCTTCTCTAACCTTGGAAAACATCATAACTATGTTGCAGATGTGGCCACTAGCCTCCATAAAGACTATGTTTTCCTCCATGATTTCCATCACTGCTGCAATTACTCTCCACTTCATCCATCATGTTTGCATTTAATGCACCACTTCCTCCATCACTTCATCATTATTTCTCCATGATATTTCATTTATTCCTCCATTATCTCCATCATCTTCCTCCTTATTGCTCTATGACCTCCACTCTTTCTCCATTATTATGTTGCTCAACTACTCCATAATGCTACTCCACTACTCAATTAACCCACATTCACACTATAGAAGTAGATTTTATTCATCTATCAGGTTTATGGGTCCCTCTGCCCTTTTATTTACTTAACTAAATAAGAAAAGTAAGAACTCTAATATTCAAATTAGTTGATGGAAAATTTGGAATATTACATAGTAGCTTAGTTCCATCATGATGACCAAAGACACATGCCCCCTACACTTTATGGAGGGAGGTTTGTTTCATTTTTTAACGAGCTTGACATAGGAAAGGAACTATGCTATGAGGAGATGTTTCATTTTTTAATGAGCTTGACACAGAGAAGGAACTCTGCTCATGATACCTTCTTCATGACTTCCAAGAGAACAAACCTCTGGAAGGAATACATGTCAAGGGACACAACTCGATCATGGATTCCAAGAGGTCTTCATCAAATGGAAGAATAATTCTCTGGAAGGAATACATGTGAAGGGGTTCAATTATAGAAATATTAAACTCCAATGCCCCCATTTAAATTTTCACCGTGTCAACTACCAGATCTAAGTCAAAAAAATTCGAGCATACAATGAGAGGCTCCTTTTCATTGGTAAGTGAAGGCATGGGACAAGTTGCAACATAATTACCCTGTGGTGGGGGGGATACCACTTGCATATAGGGAAAATCAAGGGATTTTGGATGGTTGGTAGTCATATTAGGGCTAACAAATGAAATTTGGTCAACAATCACAATATTCATATTATGAGGGAAAGACATCACTCAAAAGAGTGTGGACACAACAACTTTTATGGCATAAACATAGTCTTTCCCAAGGAGAAAATTGAAATCTAAGGGGCCTTGGACTACCATAACATCAATACCAATAATTTTTCTTTCTAAGGTAATGGAAAGTTTGGGAAGGATCCCTAAAGGTTCATTAGCTCTTTTGTTAAAAGCCAACAGATTCTCAGTAGCATACACAAGCTGAGGAGAACCCAAAGCTTTCCAAGTGGTTGAGGATAGAATGCTAATAGAAGCACCTTCATCTATAAAAGTGTGGTGTATGTTCTTATAACAAGCCTTTAAAATGATTTGGAAAGGGATCCAAGAAGGGATATGAGGCTTTGTCAATCTATTCCAATCAAAGTAAATGACCTCATTACTTGGAGGGGGTTTCATGGAAACAAAAATAAATTCCCCCTTGTTAGGAAATATTTGAATCAACAAGAATAACCTGAGTGGTATTAACTTCACTCTCTAAGGGAAGAGTGAGATCAGCCGAAAATGGAATCAAATCGACCACTTCATCTACCAATGGTTCATCAATTTGAGTGATATGGGCTTCACTCTCCAAGGGACTTGGAATTGGATCAATCACTTTTTTGAATGATGATATGTTGGGAGAAATCTTATGGTAACCAATTGGAAGTTTCTACTGAGAAACAATAAGTTTTTCCAACAATTTCAAGGCTTCATCAATATGAGGGTAAAGATAAGTTTGATGACTCCCTTCTCATAACCTACAAGGAAACCTAACTTTAACCTTTTTCTCTAGAACCTTATAATCACTAGTTGATGAACCAATAGTAAGTTTATGAGAATCCTTAGACCAAAATTCTAAGACATTACCAATACCAGGAAAATCGATAATAATATGGTCATCATTACAAATCTTGCAAGGGAATTTTAGCTTGCGATGTATGTTGGAGGGTTCCTCAACATTATCAACATTCACAACAATCATGGGTTGGTTATCCCCTTGTTTATTTTGATTCTTCTTCTTCTTCTTATTTTTCTTCTTCTTCTTATCCTCCTGGTTACTAGCGTTAATAATTTCACCAGGTGAAGAAGAAGAAAGGGAAGAAGACATGATGGGCGAAGAAGGTAAAGGGTCAACATGAGGTTGGTATTTTTGAGGTGGAGTAGTTTGGGTATTTGGGACCAATTAAGTTGAAAACAACCATACTGGTAAACCTATCATGAGTTCAGGAAGGGAAAAGGAAAAGGAATAGGGTCCCTCTTAAAATGGGCTTCTTGATTGGAAAACTAAGAAACCATGATATTCAACCTAAGGTCTACTAAAGAGTAAAAAAAATAACACTTGCTAATAAATATGAGGATTCAAACTATGCAAACAAATTTTTTATAGTGAAATCGCTAGTTAGTGATGGAATCCAACATTGTAGAGATCAATGTGAAAATTGGTTATAGATAGAGTGGGTGGAACTAGTTATGTTTATAACCTACTTAATGGTCATGACCTGGTGCAAGTAACTTAACGTAGAGAAAATTACCCTCCAAGAAGGCCTGAGTGAGTCTAGCCAACGTATTTTATAGGTACAATAGGGACTTCCCCCACGCTTCCACCTTGGGTAAAAGCCCTAATTTTATGGTCACTAAGCTTACCACGTAAAACAACCTGGCCTGGGGGGATAGTCAACATTCTGATGTACACGCAAGGGTAGGAAATCATAAGGAATGTAATCCCCTTGGGAGTTTGATCGTAAGTTATCCCCAAGTGCCTTTTGAAATCGTTTTTTATATGCACAAATAAACGCTATCGTAACCAATGAAGCAGGGTCGATTACTTCATTCGTTCCAATATGAGCTTGTGCTTGAATCATGTGTAAGAGGAGCTTCCCATAGTCAAATTATTGCAAATGGATTTACTCCCTACCACAAGCTTCTATGTTTGTTTGCAGCTTTGGAAAGTTCATTTTCACTCCTATTCCAAAGCCCTACAATTGAACTAATGTAGGTGTGACTATGATAGAAAAAAAAAAAAAAAAAAAATCTAGTTAATTTTATTAATCGTTGATTATTAAGTTTTTATTAACTCAATAGGGTCCGATGAAACCAATGATATTATGACTTGACTCCAAATCTAGCGCAACAAATATGAAAATGTAATATTTTTCAATTTAATGAATACTAATTAGGGTAAGGAGTGAGAGGTTTCAAGAAAAGAAACAAGTGTAACATTCTAAGAAAGAAACTTGAACTACTATTTTAATGCAAATCAAAGAAACTATATAATACATGATTCTTGGCGATGTGTCCATTTACTAACACCAGTTGGTTTTGGTGTAACAACAATCGTGATTCCAACAAGTCAGATCCAAAGGTCAGTGAGTTCAAATCACGCCTAGCTCACGTTGGGGGGAGATTTTGGGACATTGGATAAAGCAACACCACTCGTGTGTTTCACGACATGTGCTTAACTGCCTCTCGTGAATCTGTTAAATTCATCAATGTGTTCGTTTACTAACGCCTGTTGGTTTTGGTGTAACAACAATTGTGATTTCAACACCTCCCCTCGCCCTACACCCTCGACCATGAGTCAGAATTTTTTTTAATGCAACTTACTTAAAAATGGAAGCTAAAAACTACTTCACCCATGAACTCCAATACAAGATTTTCCTTTTTTGAAAATAAGATATTATATGGAAATAAATAAGAACTCTTTTCAAAAAACACTCCAACAAACAAACCTTTGACAAAGTAATTAAATGTAGAAGAAGATCATAAATACTTCAATCAACAAATAAAAACTATTTACACCAAACAAATGTAAATAAAAACTTTTCACAAACAAAAATATTTTCCAAAACAAGCCAAAAATTAAGTTTTCGACCTATAGCAGATCGAGAACAAACTCGAAAACCAAACTAATCTTCAGATCGAAGATCAAACAGAGAATGAGTTTGGAAAATTTCAATTTTTCTTCAACCATCGTAGGTCAACAGTAGACACCAATGTGATAGTCACAATTGTTAAGCATAAAAGTATTATGACATCACATTGTCTCTCACAGCAAGCCATGATGGGTTCAAAAAATTAGAAATAAATAAATAATATACAAAAAAAATAATAAATAAATAAAATTAAAATAAAAAATTTCAAAACATCTCATAGATATGGGTTTTCAAAATCAATAAAGGGTTCACCAGAGACTCGGAACACAGTTCAATTTTTTTTTTAAAAAGGGAAACTAAAAACGATATCACTGCCCAATGGATTCACAAATTTGTTTGATGGACAAATCTTATCCTGCTGATAGGACAAATCTCCCTAGAATCATAAACAAAGTCTAGAAACAAACAAACAAACATATGAAAACATTTTGTAATTTATCATTAAATCATAGATGTAAATGGGATGCAAAGCTCATACCTTTTTTTGAAATGCTTGATGATGATCCCCATAATTGTCCTTTGTAGATTTGAACCTTTCTCTCTTGATGCTCCAAGAAGAGACCTATAAAGACATAAAAAAACAAGTGATCAAAGCATATAACACATCAATAATTAAATCATAAATTATCTAAGTGATGAAGGAATCTTACAATAAACATCATGAAAAATGTATATGGGAAAGAAACATATATTTGTATGAAGAATGAGGAAAATGAGAATTACAATGAAGCCTTGATGTTGGATGCCTCCTTCCCATGATCATCAAATCAAACCCTTACAACCAACGAAGTCTCCAATAGATACTTATACAACATATAGGTATAGTTCAGAAGTCAGAAATGGAAACCCAGTTCTCTTTGAGTGCATTGTAATTATAGGGAAAGAGTGGAAGTTGAGAGATCCATAAAGGGAGGAAGTAGATCCACAATGAATGGGATGGATCCACAATGGTAGGAAGGAGGTCTAGGATAAAGGGAGCTTAAGCCCAATCTCCACCACTTTGGAATGGATAACTCTCTCTCGAGGCTTCTAGAAAAGGAATCTTCTTTTACTTTTTATTTTTTACCTCTGTAAGAAGGCCATCACGCCTTTAACATAGGAAAATTGTGATGACATCGCTCTATGTTTACTTTGCAACATGCAACATCGCAAGTTGTGAACTAAATACCCATGATGACCTTAAAAAATAGCGGTTTTTAGGTATTTATTCCAAGATTATTATACTTCATGGAGAGTTATTTCTTCCATGTTTCATGGTAATTCATGACAATAATTCATAGAATAGAGAAATATCTGGATTTGGCATCATTTCCATGGATGTAAAAAATTGATGTGTAACAATGGTTTTCCTAAAACATGGCCAAGTTGTTGGCCCACCAAATGGAGTGAACAGAAGTTGTAGGGAAAGTAGGGAAAGTCAAGACTATTATGTTGTTTTACCCTTCCAAAAGGAACTCGTCCAAATATTCTTTAACCAAGAAGCAATTATATGGTTAAGAAAAGATTTAGACAATGAACAAACCTGTTGGGAAAATAAACAACGGATGAAAATATGTTGTTTCATTTCTTGTTTCATTTGTAGAGGGAGCACCAACCAAGGCCCAACCATCCTATCTTTAAACAATTGTCCCATGTAAGAAGTTTATTGGACAAATATAGCCACAAAAGTAACATATGCTTGAGGAGGCCTTTATATTTCCACAGGGAACACCACCATCATGGTGGTGGACCATTTGGTTGATCTTCCATCAGGACTTTATAATTGAGCTTGGCTGTGAAAACTCCCATCGATGGATTTCTATTTCATATGAGTTGGTACTCATATTAATTTTAAAGTTTTATCATGGAAGTGATTGGAGCCCCGACAACATTTGACCACTCCTTGGAACTGGGACTGCATTGTTGCTGAAGGTAGCTACTTGGCCTAACACCATATAGTGGAAAATGCAGCACAAAATGCTCTCCTCTGATTTCTTAAACAATATCTCCAAGCAAGAATGGGGAATTCCCGCATGAGAAAACCCTTGCACTAAACAGTGCAGCAAACTCATCTAAACAACCAAAGTATGCAAAGAAGTCTAAACAGACCACATACAAAATATATTCTTCAATCATGCCCCATCTGGTTTCCATTTCCTTCATTATATAGTTGATGAGCTTTCTCACCAAGGGTCCCACCCAATTATGAGCTTGCTTCCATGCTAAGGCTCCTCCACCAAAATTACGTTGTCTCCATTAGTCTTGCTCATATTTTTATAGTGTTGTTTGATTTAGTCAATCTTGACTGGATCAATCTTGATTGGATCAACCTTGATTGGATCTTCATGCATTGTCTCTTTTCACACTCAAGGTGTCTTCATTTTGACTAGCTAGATTGATCTTCATTCACATTGAGCTGTCTTTATTTAGGATCCACTTTTCAAATATTAATGTTGTTGACTTGGTCAAACTTGACTTTATCCACACATTTTAGACCCTATTCACACATGTGGATGCTTGATCTGGTTATTAACATGATCCCTTTTCACATTATGA
Source organism: Pinus albicaulis (assembly GCA_034641835.2). Lineage (NCBI taxonomy): Eukaryota > Viridiplantae > Streptophyta > Pinopsida > Pinales > Pinaceae > Pinus > Pinus albicaulis. Next base: position 776,315,377 of record CM076570.1, read on the forward strand.
GAGATTTTATTCCTACTTAAGCAACTTACGAGCCTCCTTGCCCATTTATTCATCTAACTAGATTTTAAAATAAAAATTAATATCCCCATTAGCTGCATGCTAATTTAGGAATATTACAGTCTTCCCCTCCCAAATTTTGCTTATCCTCAAGAAACTGCAAGGGTGCTGCAAATCTCCCCTCCTCCTCTTGTGGCCTCCTCATCTAATAGTCTCCACCATTACTTCAGATTTTCTGCAATAATTTTTTCTCCCAATGGTTCCTCCCAAGTGTGCAAGTTGGCCTTTGGTGGAAAAACCAAATGGCTCTCATCATGAAAGAATGGAAGGTCTATGTGGAAACCTTCTTGCTTATCAATGGCCTTCTCAAGATAGAATCGATGACAATCATGGGGAATTCCATCATCAATGAAGGACTCCCATCTCCATGCTATCCTCCAAATGAAATGAATCACCTCCCAGCTTGGTAATTCATAGAAACGCTCCTCCCAAATGCTCATGAGAGGTATGTCCCAAGTGCTCCAAATAAACATATGGCCTACCTCATAAAGAAACAAGTGATCTACTATGGTAGCCATATCTTTTCCCATGCTCCCCTTGAAACATGTAGTGAAAAAAGTGTGGGAAATTCCTTCCCCCAAGGACACATTCAACCAATATGTCTCTCCTCCAACCATGTCCTCAACAAAGATAAGAACATTTTCAGCATATGGAATCATAATTAGAGTCATGCTAGCTGCCATATGTAGTAGAGGAGAAGGACAATGGTCCCTCATGTGCAACCAACACAGTTTTATTCCTAACTGCCATAGGATATGATATGACAAGTGTTTTTCCCAACACTTGTTTGTTGCCCCATCCTTCTTGCATGCTTGGAGAAGGTGTATGATGTTTGGCGTTAATGAATCACACCATGAAGAATACATCATCTCTCCAATATCTTCCAAGGAATGACCAACATCACCATTGTTCATGGCCCAAGGTGGATCATGAAGCCCATAAGAAAATGTGTGCCCTCTTGGAGCAAGGCCCTGCACATGAGTGTTAGGAAAATACAAGCATATAGTAGATACATTATGATGTTCAGAAATACAAGTTTCACCATACACTTGATAAAAATCAGTGAGGTAGCTCATGGATGAGCTCCTTCTTACACCCAATGAATAAGGAGGTAGTGATGATAACTCTTCCCAAGAGCTTTGTTCCTCCTCAACTAGAAAATGATCCATGCACTTCCTCATATGAGAGTGCATCTCCCCTTTGAAGTTCTACCACATGAATCCATATAAGATAGTACGGTATGCTTTAATGAAACCAGTGGGCTTGGAAAGCAAGATCTCATAGGCTGCATTAAGTAGTTTATACTTGAGCTTGGAATATTTAGTTAAGTAGATTTGATCATGGAAGTAAATGATTCCATCAACTACTTTATACCTCCCATCCTTCACTTTCCCATCAAGAACCTTACATGTGAAGAGGTCATTGGAATATTCCATCAAAATTTGGGACTCCCAATAAGGATCTAGGCTCCCCAACATTGACAGTGCTGTAGAAATCTGAAATGCAACCCCTATCATGACATGGCTCTCCTCTTTGACATGCTTGATGCCAAAGTCACATGTTGGAGTACTTTCAACTTTCTTTGGCTGCCTCTTTTGTAGCTGATCTTTCTCAAGACAAGATTGAAGTTCATGGAATTCAACCTTCTTTTGAAAGGTTCCTTTCCAAAACTTCCATAGTTTTGCCCATGCATACAAGAGTGGTAGTACCCTCTTATCATATTCAGAAATATTCATTATGTATAGAAGTATCTTTTGCTGCTCCAAGGCTATGGAGTGGCATTTTGATACCATGATCATGTTAACACAAATTTCTGAATTCTTCTTTTCCAGCGAAAATAGATGAGTGGAAGATAGCAAAGTCAATTTCAGAAAATTTCTCAGCTCTCCTTGGAATCTATCGTTAGTTCTCAACACTGTGGTAGCTCCCTTAAAGGCTCCTTCTTTAGCCAAATATGTCACTGCTACACATAGTTGAGAGAAAACTTTAGTTTTCCTCCAATCAGGAGGTCTCCCTGCTGGAATGCCTCCATGCAAAGAGACATCAAGGAATAGAGCAGGATGTGTATGTGTGTGGACAGATTTGTCCTTGCCTTCCTTGCATAGATCCTCTTGCCTTCTTTGTGTATCAACCTTCTGAAATAAAGAGGGGTGTATTCTCCTCATCATGTGATACTTACCCTCCCCTTTATCTTCTTCTATCTTCAAGATCTCACCATTTGATAATGATGGCACATGTTGCAAATGGATTGTGCCATGATCTCCATATGTGTGATTCTTAGGAACTCCTTGCAAGAGTGCAAGAGTTTCTCTCCTTGGAGTAAGTACTCCATCTTCCTCTTCATGAGGTTCTAGATATGCTCTTGTCACGACTGCGTTGTTATCTCCAGCCTTCTCTTCCTCCTCTTCAATAGTTGAAAATACCTCATCATCAATAAGAGACCTTAGATCTTGGTCTTCTTTTGAAGGAGGAATCTCCATGTCTTCTTCTTGAGAAGAAAGCTCTTCATGCAATGGGGAATTTTCCCTTGGCAATATATCATACAAGTTTCCATCCCCTTCAATGGTTTTATGAAATGGAGCTAAGTTTATGGACCCTTCCAACCCATGCAAAATTTTTGTTTGATTTTGTTTGATAAACTCCATAGAACGTGCTTCATAAGATTTTTCATCAAACCTTTCCACTACTCTTCTAATGAACTTTGCATAAGCAGATGTATTTGCATTCTTTAAGGAAAAATATTCAAACAACCACCAAGCATAAGCCTTACCCTCAAGATGCAGCGCTGCTACTTTGATGGCTTTCTCTTCTGAAACTTGATGTTGTTGCACATAGGTGTCTAGCTCCTTCACCCAAGCCCTAGCTGGACATTTAGGTGATCCATCAAAAGTAGATAGAAAGAATCTACCCACACCATGTTGCTTGCTCCTTGTGCTTCTTTCCTCCTTGATATTGCAAAACCCTTGGAAGTTCAAGTGATCTTTTAACCCTCTTAGATTGAGCTTCATACTCTTGCAAATAAACACCAAGAGTCTCCTTCTTTGGCACATCTCCTTTCTCCATCTTCTTTGTCATGAACAAGTGGTTGATAGAGTGTTGTAAATCTGATGATGTGGCTGAATGCTCACACCCATAATATGAGGAATTAGATATTTCCTCATGTATAGATCTTGTAGATCTTGTTGAGGGACTTCCATGTCTTTCCCTCCTCATTTCTTTGATGTCTTTGCTTATACCCTGCAGAGTTTGAGAGAGAAGTTTTGAGAACCTCTTTCCTCCAGACAATAAGGGTTTTCTTTAATCTCTCTTGCAGATCTTCTCCTTCCCATGAGAAGACTCCATAATGGTTGAAGAACACAGGCTGAGCCAAGATTAAGGCTCTAATACCACTATAATATCCCCAAATGGGAAAACTCAGTAATACAAGCATGAAAAATGCATTTTTCAGAAATATAAGCATAAACAGAAAAATTCAGCCCATGAGTCCATTAGATCTGACATTATTACACTAAGATCTAAGAGGAGATCAGAAAAAATGACTTTTGCCTCGTTAAACGGGCCTCCCATGCTCAAAACAGCCCAAAAATACTGAAACCCCAAGACTACTGCATACAGAAATTACTGCAGAAAGAGGCAGCACAGATTATTGAGGGTTATACTCAGAAAATAGAGAGACAAATCATATCTAATTATTTATTAATCAATAGAGCACAAAAACAGAGATCTAATCTCTTTTTACATAGATCCAAGATGACCCGCAAGGGTTTCTTGAAAAAAATGATATACATGAAATATCTGCTACAGATCTATGGTTGAATCACACTGTATGGCTGAAGCACTCCATAAATATGGTTGATCATGCAAATAAATGGTTGTAGCTCCTTTTTCTATCTTTTTCGAAAGAAGGCTAATCCTCCTCCTGGGAAACTAGCTCTCAAAACAAGGGATTAAACCCCTCCACTGCAATACATTAAGAAATAACACAGTTTCTAAAAGGGACTGTGTTGTTACTAAAGGTAACTTCTTGGCCTAACACCAGATAGTGGAAAATGCAGCACGAAATTCTCTCCTCAGATTTCTTAAACAAGATCTCCAAGCAAGAATGGGGAATTCTCGCATGAGAAAACCCTTGCACTAAACAGTGCAGCAAACTCAGCTAAACAACCAAAGTATGCAAAGAAGTCTAAATAGACCACATACAAAATATATTCTTCAATCATGCCCCATATGGTTGCCATTTCCTTCATTATATAGTTGATGAGCTTCCTCACCAAGGGTCCCACCCAATTATGAGGTTGCTTCCATGCTAAGGCTCCTCCACCAAAATTACGCTGTCTCCATTAGTCTTGCTCATATTTTTATAGCGTTGTTTGATTTAGTCAATCTTGACTGGATCAATCTTGATCGGATCAACCTTGACTGGATCTTCATGCATTGTCTCTTTTCACACTCAAGGTGTCTTCATTTTGACTAGCTAGATTGATCTTCATTCACATTAAGATGTCTTTATTTAGGATCCACTTTTCAAATATTAATGATGTTGAATTGGTCAAACTTGACATTGTCCACAAATTTTAGACCTTGTTCACACATGTGGATGCTTGATCTGGTTATTAACATGATCCCTTTTCACGTTATGATGGATTTTATTCCTACTTAAGTAACTTATGAGCCTCCTTGCCCATTTATTCATCTAACTAGATTTTAAAAGCAAAATTAATATCCCCATTAGCTGCATGCTAATTTAGGAATATTACACCCTAACCACCACATAATTTTAGCTTTGGAATTGTCTTCCAACTAACTAAGGAGAAACCTTCTAAATTCTTAAAACAAGGCTGGAGAAATTTAAAATGGATTCTTCTTATTTTATTCAAGGTTCCTTTTGGGGTGGATGTGATTGAAGACCAATAAACATGAATTCCTTCCAACACATACTTAATGAGGACATTCCTGCCTCCTCTAGATAGGAGGTGATTGGTCCAAACATGAGTATGAGCTTCTATTTTTTTGATCATCTAGTTCTAGTTACTCTTCATGTAGGATTTTTGCTTTATAAAAATCCTATATATTTCAATCCTTCCTGCACGTCAATCATTTTGAATGGAAATGCTTGCAAAAGAGAAGTCCTAACATTATTAGAACTATTATTGAAAGACTATGAACTTATCCATATTCGCCTTCATTCCAATGACCAAATCACCAAGGGTCCAATATATTTTCATGCACAAAATATAGACTTCTGAACCTTCCAAGAAAATAAGAACATCATCCACAAACAATATATGTGAAATATAGGACTGGTATGCAACTTTCACACCTTTGATTTCACCTGAAAGAATAACATTTTTATCAAATAGATAAGGACTTTACCTACTAGAATAAAGAGTAACATGGAAAGGGGACACCATTTCTCAAGTCCACTAGAAGATTTGAAAAATTCAATGGATGACCATTTATAAGCACATCAAAATTGGAAATAGACATGAAATCGAGGATCAAGTTAATCACTCCAATGTTCATGCATAAATGACTTATACATAAACTAATGAAGGACCACCCAACACGACCATAGGCTTTTGATAAGTCAATATTAAGAGCAATGGAAGAGATCATCATATTTTTATAAAGTGTAAGGTTTTCAATGCTAGGGCCACAACATTGTGGATTTTTGGGTTTTGGAGGAAGCCAAATTTCTCCTTTGAGTTGTAATCATTTATGATGGGATTTAGACTCATTGAAATAATCTCAGCTGTCAATTATAAATTTGATTATGAGGTGAAATAGGGTTTAAACAATTGAATGATACAACATATTGGGATTTCGAAATCAAGCAAATAAAATTTGATTTTATGGCATCATGCATGTCGACCTTGCTTTGGGATTCCCTTACTTATTGAAAATGTAGCAAGTAAAGGCCTTCTATATTGTGCCTAAGCCAGTGAAGACCTTGAATTGTCTTTCTCTCAGAATGAGTGCAAGCTCATGAGTTATACTTTAGTTAGGATGAGTTTATTTCTAGTTTATTAGAATAATCATCAATATGGAATGCATAGAATTGAATCTTTGATTAAGTGGATTCTTCATTAGTTTGAGTACAAAATGAGATGGAAGTTACAAGTTCAATTAGAACAAGTTAATCTCCAATTTCAATTGGAGATAGAATGAATTAAGAACTCTAATTTTTATTGGAGAGATAACGAGTTAAGAACTCCAATTTTGATTGGAGAAAGGACGAGAAGAACTTCAGTTAGATCTCAATCCAAACTTGAATTCTAAAATAGAATTGGGCCTCCTTCCATGCTCGAATTGGATCTATAAAGAGGAGGAAAAAGGGATATGAAATCATAAGTTATATACACAAAGTTGGGAGATAATATAGTCCATGAGTTTGTGAGATCATCTTTGGTTATGGAGAGTGCATATTTGAAGCTTTTGTCATAAGAAATAGGTGATCACAAGTGTGCAAGGATTTAGGAAGATTGCCCACATACTTAAGAGCTTGTGTCCTCAGAAATAGGAGACCACAAGTGCACAATAGAATAGGAGGATGTGTGCTACAAAATAGAAGTCAAGCTTGCACTAGGAAATAAGAGGATTTGCACAAGGATTTAGGAGGTTGCTAGTGCACAAAGATCAAGGAGTAGGGATAAGGGATTGTAAGGGAAAGTGAAGGAGGCAACAGGGGAACAATTGTGTGCTAGAGGGTCGAGATGAATTGTATCAGTTGATATTAGTGAGAAGAAGTAATATGCTTTCTCAAAGACAATTGCTTTGTAATAGATCCAGTTGCTCAAGAATAATAAATTAAATACCACGACAAGGGTAGAAATTTTTCCCTATTGGGTTTCCTAAGTAAACAAACATGTCAATTTGTGTGATTTTTTTTTTCTTTTCTTTTTATCTTTGGTGTTTTTATTCCTTTGCTTCTAATTTTTTAAGAAACTTTGTATCTAGGTGAATGTAAATTTGGTTTTATCTTTCAGTTGCCTAGTTTTCGGTAATTCATTAAGTAGTTGCAAATTTTCATGGAAATTTAACATGGCATCAGAGCAAAGATCAGTATAGATACCAGCACTATATTGACCAGTTAGTGGTCAACGCAAATCAAGCATAAGGCTAGTGCTAGAGTTTGAAGAGTAGAGCAGAGAAATTTCTTGGATAACATTATGGTGTTCCTAGGACTAAGGTCAGATCACAGTTTAGAGGGAGCCTCAAATTTTAGTGCATGTAAAGAGTGGATCTCAGTGGTGTTGGAAGATAATGGGGTGATATAATTTGTGAAGAATCAAATAGTTCCACCTTAAGATCCCAAATAGTTGGCCCAACATAACAAGAATGACACTAAGGCAAGGAGACTTATTCTTGATGGGATCAGAGACCATATTATCCCTCATCTCCATGAGAAGAAGACAACATATGATATTTTTAAAGCCATCTTAGATTTGCATCAGGGTTCTAGTGATGTCAGGAAGCTTTCTCTCAAGAAGAAGCTAAAAATTATCCATATGAGCAAAGGAGAACCCATCATCACACATATTTCTAAGTTCACTCGAGTTCAAGATAAGTTAGGTGATGTGGGTGTGACTGTACCAGACAGTGACCTTGTGAGTATCACTCTTCTTTGACCTCATAAGTCTTGGTATAGTTTATAGGATGTAGTAAGTGGCAAAGGTAATATTCCCAACTGGTAAATACTATAGAGTGACTGCATTCAGGAGGAGATCTAGAGAGGGATGAGAACTAGTAGAGAAGCTCCAACATAGGACAAGGAGAAATTTTACCTGGCGGGCAAAGGTAGAAAATCCAAGGGAAAGAAGGGACAAGGAGAGGATGAGTCTAGTTAGAAAGAAGAAGAAGGATCTGAGCAAGCTCAAGTGCTTTGATTTCCATGAGTATGGGAACTATGCTACAAAGTGTCCTAATCGGAAGAAGGAGTCTAGTAAGGATCATGTGGTTGCAGCAGCTAAGGTAGATGAGTTTTCTTCTCAGTTCAAGAAATACTTCTCATGGATGGCTTACATGGAAAGCTCAATAGGCAACAATGCATGGTGTATTGATTAAGGATCATCCTTCCATATGACCAAGAACAAGGAATATTTCAGCCACCTAAAGGAGGACATGCAGTTTCAAATTGAGCTAGGAGATGATGGCAAGTATGCAATTAGGGGAGTTGGTATTGCCATTTTTTAGAGGAATTCAAGTATCTCTCTCCTTCTCAAAGATGTCATTTATGTTCCAGGATTGAAGAAGAACCTTTTTTCAGTGGCTAGACTTGAGGAAAAGGGTTATGATGTCATATTTAGTAGAGGTAAGGTTTACTTCAAGCACTTATATTTTGGATGTATGAAGTAGATAGCTGTGAGGATGAATAATTTTTATATAATGCAAGTTGATACAAGTTGAGACAAGTGTAGCCTTGAGTGGCAAGGCAAGAAGTGCACAAAGAAGAGACATGAGGTTTGAGAAGTGTAGAGATCTAAGGAATTTTTTAGAGCGAGAGAAGGTTAGAGTACCTAAGAAGGAGCTACTCACTCCCAAGAGGGAGCCTAAGCCAGTATCACAGATTGAGCCTTAGTCAAGTGTCAAGTGGACCAAGGTGCAGGATGATGAGGAGGAGAGACTAGGATGAGTGGAGGCAACCACTCAGATAGTAACTCCAAAGACAGGGAGGATTAGATCCAAGTGGGATGAGAAGTTGACTTAGGAGGCCCGAGAGCTAGTTCAGTCTCTGAGCTCTATGCTCAAGCAAAGCAAGCAGCCACATAGGTATACCAGGTATATGGAATTTATGACTGAGTTGATAAACTTAGAACCAGAGGGAAAATCAATAGTAGGCTTAGATGAGGTGTACAAGGTGGATAATAGGAGCATGGTTGGAAGGAACAGGTCTTTAGATCAGATTTTGCAGCAGGAAGTAGGGAAGTCTTGTAGTTTAGAGGGAGAAGCTATAGTAGCAGATAACATGATGGTGTTGGAGACAGATCTAGGTGGAGGAGGTTCTTCCAAAAGTACCTTCCTTGCTAAGAGGGAGTGTTGAAAATGTAGTGAGTAAAGGTCTTATAGATTATGGCTTAGTCAATGAAGACATTGAATTTCCTTTCTCTCAGTATGAGTGTGAGCTCATGAGTTAGACTTCAGTTAGGATGAGTTTATTTCCAGTTTACTGGAATAATCATCAAGATGGAATGCATAGAGTTGGAGCTTCAATTAAGTGGATTCTTCATCATTTTTACTATAGAACGAGGTGGTTGTTACAAATTTAGTTAGAACAAGTTAGTCTCCAGTGTTGATTGGAGAGAGAATGAGTTAATATATCCATTGTTGATTAGAGAGAGAATTAGTTAAGAACTCTAGTGTTTATTGGAGAATTCTTAGTTAGCTCTCACTCAAAATTTGGCTTCTAAAATAGAACTGGGCATCCTTACATGCTTGAATTCAGTCTATAAAGAGGAGGATGAAGGCATAAGAAATCATAAGCTTTGCACACAAGGTTGCAAGATAAGGCAGTTCACGGGTTTGTGAAATCATTATTGATTGTGGAGAGTACAGATTTGAAGCTTGTGTCCTAATAAATAGGAGATCACAAATGAACAAGGATTTAGGAAGATTGTGCATATATTTAGATCTTGGGTCATAATAAATAAGAGACCACAAGTGCACAAGAGAATAGGAGGATTCGTGCTACAAAATAGGAACTAGGCTTGTGCTAGGAAATAGGAGGATTTGCACAAGGATTTAGTAGGTTAATAGAGCACAAAGATCAAGGAGTTGGGATAAGGGATTGCAAGGGAAAGTCAAGGAGGAAGTAGGGGAACAATTCCATGCTAGAGGGCCAAGATCAAGCAATGATCAGGATAATACAAGATCAATTGTATTAGTTGATATTAGTGCAAAGAAGTAGTACACTTTCTCAAAGAAAAATTGTTTTGTAATAGATCCAATTGCTCAAGAAAAATAAATAAAACACCACAACAAGGATAACAGGTTTTACCTATTGGATTTCCTAAGTAAAAAAATGTGTCAACTTGTGTTATGTGTTTTTATCTCTAGTGTTTTTTTTCTGTTGCTTCTAGTTTGTTGAGAGACTATGTATCTTGGTGAAAGTACATTTGGCTTTAGTTTCAATTGCCTAGTTTTCAGTAATTTACTAAGTAGTTGCAAAGTTTTGTGGAAATTTAACATGGTATTAGAGAAAAGATCAGTAAAAATACTAGCACCATATTAACCAGTTAGTGGACAACACAAATCAAGCATAAGGCTAGTGCTAGAGTTTGAAGAGAAAAGCACAATAATTCCTTGGATAGGAGTATGGCGTTCTTAGGACTAAGGTCATATCATAGTTTAGAGGGAGCATCAAATTTCTATGCATGGAAGGAGCGAATATTAGTGGTGTTGGAAGATAATGGGGTGATAGAATTTGTGAACAATCAAATAGTTCCACCTCAATATCCCCAACAGTTGGCCTAGCATACCAAGAATAACACCAAGGGGAGGAGAATTATTCTTGAGGGGATCAGAGACCATATTATCCCTAATCTCCATGAGAAGAAGATAAAATATGAGATGTTTAAAGACATCTTATATATGTATCAGGGTTCCAATGATGTCAGGAAACTTTCTCGCAAGGAGAAGCTAAGAAGTATCAAGATGAGAAAAGGAGATCTATTGGAGAATTTTATCTGAATTGGGAGTCAGGTGTGGGGAAACACATGGAGCCAAAGGGGAAGGAGAAACCATCGAAAAAAAAAATTCTGCAAGGATAAGGGTGGAAAAATTATGAACAAGGGTGGAGCCTAAAACTATACCTTTGTGATTTTTTTTCATGGTCAACTTCATCTTGCATCGAAGGATCAAAGGACGTGACACCAATATTTTGAGAAGATTCGTATGGGTGACTTGCATTTTTACAAACCCATATCTTGTTCACAAGCTTTATTCCATCGACATTCCACTCACATTCATCGGAAAGGTGGTTTACATGTATGCATGCATAAAATATAATAAGGACCCTCCAATAGTCGATAATATGAAGCCATTTGTAACACTTAACACACAACTCAACTTCTTCGACCAATCCTTCGCAAACATCAGGCCTCTATTTGTATCCATGCATAATGTCTATCCAATTTGGACAAATACCCATCCTCCATGTAGATAATACGACCTAATTGATTTCCAATGGATTTTAGTGCCTCTTTAGTCCAAAAAATAAGAGGTAATCCAAGGAGAATGGCCCAAATATTTTCACGAGCTTGTGAATCTCTAATGGGGTCAAAATTTATATTCCATATTTGCAACAAAAGCCCTCATTTACCCCAATTCCATTCATGGATCATGATCTTCAACACCGCGTTCTCATAGGGAAATATAGCACAAAACCACCCTCGAATGAGGATATGAATAATTGGCATTGAGCCAACCATAAGCTCCCAATTATCCTTAACCTAAATCATGACAGACTATGGGTTAATTAATTTTCCTATGAATCTACCCATGATAGCATGTTCAATTAGCATGGGAACCTCCTATAAACCAATAAATTCACCCATTGTAAGGGTCAACATCCTACATGGTTTTAGAGTATTTTTATGCATAGAAAATCACAAGGATTCAAATCAGTCTTGGATTCATTAGGTTGTGATGGGCACAAATTATAAAGGTGAGGCGAAAGGAGGGGGTTTACCATTAATGGGAGGGGAAAATTTGAATGGAATAATAATGGGAAGAGTACTTGAGCTGACATCAGACACATATAACAAGGGTGAGATCCTCTGATGGAATTCTTCACTTATGGGAAATATGCCCAACGGACATGGACTTTCCAACCCAAAATCCACCAGTTCAATCTATGATGACATTTGATCAATTCGAATTAATATGTTCAAGCCCAAAAAAAACATAGCCCAAAGACACACCACCTCTCACATATAATCATAGCGGGGACCAACTATAGAAAACCCACTAGAGAATAGGTGGCTACAGAACTTGGAGCAGAGGCCACAAGGCCAAAAAGGAAAAATAACCCTAAGACGGAAGATAGAACCCCCCCTCCCCATGCTTCAATTTTAGTTTGAAATATAACATTAACATTTCTAATATATTAATTAATATTCAATTTGAGTTTGGAATTTTTTTCCAAAGGAACGCATAAGATATTCCTATTATAATAAAATCTGGTTTCTGGGCATGAAGTCTTACATAGATCTTCATGTTCTACCATTAAAATACTTTCACAAATCCAAGATGTTGCTAATCTATTCTTATGGCAGTTTCTCCCAACTCTTCTATATAAATGGATGTTATATTCTTTATAATATACTCCTAATAATAACCTGTACCTACATAACATAATTTTTTTTGAAAGTATGGGGATTTATCTATCAATTAATGGTCCTACTTTGATGGCTTCTCCTTCAGTGCAATATCTTTAGTCTTACTCTGATGTTCCTGGCCCCTCATCTTGTTTAGCCTTATTTTTCACTGGTTCTTTGCTAGTCTCAAACTCATCCAATTCAGGCTTTATTTCACAGTTGAAGGATTTCTCAATCTTTGCAATTCGAGAGTCCATTTTTTCCATCTTTGTTCTAACCTTAGCTTGGAAAATTTCCAGTTTTCTCTACAACAACTCATGTTTGGTGTCCATTAATAACTAATATGTCCTTTACTCCTTTTCCTTTGCAACACTCCTTTGTTTTAGAGTATTCAATATCCCTTATTTGGGTCCTCCATGAGAGATGGGTTAATCTCCTCACTTCAAACTCTTGATCTTCCAATGCTCATGACTATTAACACTCATCAGGAATGTAGAGGAAGTTTGAATATGAACAATACTTAGTCATATATATCCTCCGTCTCTTTTGATCTACCACCTTGTCGCATTAAATTTCCAGGCTTCCAAATCCATGTCTGAATCACAGTTTCTTCCTCGAAATGACCATTGCATGTTGTGGAGGGACAATAGAATTAACTCTAGATTGAACAAAATTGAATGCATTGCAAGAGCATGAACACCCCTCACCATTGTATACATATTCCCACTTTAAAGCATTATGACATGTGGTCGCATGTGGAGTTAATAGAAGGTGTCAGTCCATTCTTACTAGGGAGATTTAGATTTTGGGTTTTTTAAATGGTATTTTTAATATATTAATTTATATTAGTTTAGATGAAAGAGATACACTTATATTTATTAAATATAATTTAATCAATGAATCAACAATTAATTTATGTAATTTTTTTTATTTTCATTTAATATGAAGATGTGAAAATTATCTAAATATTGGATTTATTAAAAATTTTAAATACCAAATACAATTAAGATATGAATTTAACATCAAAATTTAAAACACATACTATAATTAAAATACAATTTTTTGCGTCGAGAGGCACTCGCCAACCTAGTATGGAATAGATGTTGTAATTTCTATCCCGTTATGCAAACATTTTGACTCGATTAGATTACATAGAAATTAAATTAAATTAAATTAATAATTAAAATTAAATTGAGGTAAATACAGTTGGTGGTTTTGGGCTCCAGGATTTGATAACCCATGGTGTTTTAAATGGCATTCTTATGTAAGAAGATATATATAGTAACCTAGAGGAACTTGGAATCTCACGTGACACGAGGCTGCCAATAAACCTCTAGGGGTCTACGCCATATCTTCCTCTCCATAAACTAGGTCACAACCAAGGGGATTTGAACTTTGGATCTCTTAGCTACCACAAACTCACATTACTTCAATCATAAATTTAGAGTCCTTCAGGGACTACCTGTTTGCTGTGTTTTATAGCCTAAATTTGTCTTAAATCCAAATCTACTAAGCGCCAAGAGGGATCAAACCCTTTTAGAGTTCTAATTGTTTTTGTGCCAAAAGGTGCTCTCCAGCCCATTATGCAAGAGATTTTTTCCCCTAGAAAAAATCATTATATTTCAAGAGGAAATATACATCATAAGGACCTGTAGGCATGTCTTGAGCTATAACAACTTCATATATCAACAACAAAAAACAAATAGAGATTACCAAAATGATTATCCAAATTTATCTTTTGACTTGTACTAATTGTCCCATTTCTTTGATCCCATGTAAAATACTTCAATTTAATCATGATGGCCTCAAGGGCCTAGCCTTCCTTGAATTCATGAATCTCAAGTCTGCCCATTGGACCTTGGATAACACATTTTGAAAATTTATTTGCCAGACTTTTTAGTTCCCTATAGATGTGTTTGCATGTGTACCATTCCAATTTTTGGATCTCCCTTTTGACATCTTTGAGGAGATGGCACAGGTGGGGTACAAAGATGCCTATTTTTTCATCAATCCAAACAACACCATCTTTGAGTCCCAAAAGTTTTTTGTTATTGTGTAAACCAGCGCCCATATGGCTAAAAATTTATTCCTATAGTTGGATCTCATTCCCGGAGAATATCATATGTGCATGTAATGGAGTCTTCTAAAAAATAAAATTTCACCAGCACCATAGATGGAAGGTTGTCCCTAGATTGCTCCATCAAAAAATCCCCAGGGGATATCAACCTCCAGAACATGCATTATTGGGACTCTTGTTTTCTTCTACTTTTTCTCACTTTGAAAGCTTTACATATTGAATCGACAAAAGAAGTAGGGAATACAAGTAGTTCACAAATTGATGGGTCTAATACCCACTCAAGAACACAATCCCCCAATGTGGTTTTACCCCAACTAGCCTAGCCAGGATTAAAAGAGGCTTTTGCTAGAGACCAAACCTTATGTCAGTAGGGACATTCAACAAATAAATGAAAAACTATTTCTACATTTTTGCAACACAACGAGCATCGGCTCAGGCCCAACCATCCTCTTCTCAATCCATTATCCCAAGTTAATAAAAAGTTGTGTGGAGCTAACCATAGTGGAATCTTGCACTTTGGGGGGCTATGGTGTTTCTAGATGAAGCACCACAACCAAATTGGATTGTGAATGATTTCCTCTTCCATCTCTGTCGTACATCCTAATTTTGTTGTGAAAATATCAATGTTGGTGGTTTTTTACCAATTCATACCATCTTCATCCTATTCATACAACCTTGTCATAGTGTTAACTAAAAGATCAACTTGACACCTGTTATTACAAGGGATTCCACGGTTTTCCATCCTTAACTTCCCCAAATCAATATTGGTTGCGAGTGAGTGTCAACCAAGTGGATGATGTCATTTGAGTATAAAGTTCTTATCAGGTTTTCTGATAATTGTATATGTCACTTGCATCGGCCCAAGGATCTTGGTTGATCTCGATCCTCTTACCATCCCCAGCCTTCCAAACTAACCTGTTACCAATCAACGTAAAAGTTGAGGACATTGCTTTCCACACTATGGGGCAATTCAAAACCTACTTCCCTATATCCTTGATCCATTTTATGATTGTCTTTCCATTGAAGTATTTATTTCTCATGGCGTGTCCCCACAAAGATCCGAAATTTAGCATATGTCATAGAATTTTATCCACCAGGGATTAGTTGAAGAGGTAGATATTTTTAAGTCCCCAACCACCCATGTGTTTTCACTTGGTGATTATGTCCCATATGACCAGCAATGTACCTTTAGAGGAACGACATTCTCACCAAAGGAACTTGAGACTAATTTTCCTAATTTTATTAAAGATCCCTTTCAGAATATTCACTATGGATTTCCAACATATAACAATGCTTTAAACAACTAACATAATTAGCACTAATATTTTGCCTCTCTATAATAGTTTGTTTGACCATATATTAATTTGAGCTTCTACTTTCTTCACCATCCACAACCAATCCGAGTTTTTATATACTTTGGGATTTAAATAAAAACCCAGATATTTGAAGTCAACCTTAAAGTCAACACAACTAAAAGGCATGCATCCCTTTACGTATTATATTATTGTTGGGAATATGTTCCATGAAGAGATGATATAATTTTCTTCGTTTATCTTCATAACTATGACCTTCTTGAAATGATTCAAGATATGACTTAATGTGTTTATGGTAGAGAAAACAAATTCCATTAAAAAAAAACAAAATTAATTAAATTATTAATTAAAACATTTTTACTCAATCAAATTACAAAAAAATACAATTAAATTAAACATATATATATATATATATATATATATATATATATATATATATATATATATATATATATATATATATATATATATATATAATTGAATAATTAAACCAACCTAAATGCATCTTAACTTCGGATCTATCAAGTGTCAAGAGGGATTAAATCTCTTGAGGTAGAAACCTTTCCTCAAGTTTTACACTCAAAAAGAAGTTTACACCTTGACAAATTTGATCCCTCTCAACCCTTAATCAATCCGGGGTTGAGATGAATCTAGGCTAATCTTATCAAAAAAACACCTATACAAATTAATATGATCTCTCTCGTAGGAAAGTCCTTCATAAATTCACAAGACAATATTATGGTGAAATGAAAGCTATGAGCATTCACATGTACCATGTCTGATAAATTTAAGGAACCAAATTCTAAAAATTTTGTCACCAAGTTTCAGGCTATATTTATTGAAATGTTCAAAATAAAGCATAATTTTCTAATAAATTTAAGAAACCAAATTATATAAAAAAAAAAAAAAAAATCTCATTATTTTTAAAGTTTAAAGCTATATTTATTGAATTTTTTCAAATAGAGCATAGTTATGTATGTATTGGGCCAAAGTGCTTATTTAAAAGGGTTTTAACGCTTAAGATTTATTACTAAGCATTTAAGAAGTGAGGTAATTAATTAATAAAAATGATTTTTTTTTAATTATATTTAAAATTGTATTTATTAATTCCCTGATGGAGTGTGTAATGTGTCAAGTGTGTGCGAGATGGACAAACAAGAGGTACGAAGCTTGGCTCTAGGTGACTCCATTCGGCGAGCATGACACGTGGTGAGGGAAAATACGATGTCCACCCCAAGTGGCATGGGAGGAACTGAAACATTAAGAAGACAGTCATGATTTATAAAAATCATATGTTCATCATTTCAAGCTGCATTTGGCTGTTGGGTATGGGAGTGTGGATTACAACGATTGGGGTAGCTAAATATGCACAAGCATTCTCCTTGTGCATGCCTGTTGGTTCTGGCTTGAACGGAGTGAGTGGTATTGATGAAGGGTGGTTTGTGGTTATAATGTGTTTGGTCCTTGTGAGGGTGAGAACGGTCTAGGATCCTGGATATTGGGTTTGTGACTGTGTCACAGTGGATGTTGTCGCAGAGAATTTTCTTGGCTTGGAATTTAATTGTGGTTATGAAGTTCAATTCTGGTTTTCTTCTTTCATTGTCTCTTCCTTTTTTGTTGGTTGCCTTAAGTCACCTTGCAGGGTCGCATCCCCTCAATCGTTTGCTAGTGTGGAGACGTGGTCACTCTAATTCGACTAAGAGGAATCTAGAAATACTATGATCAAGGAGATAGGTGGTTGGTGGGCTCAGTGTAACCAATTGATCAAGTTCTCCAAGATAATTGGTGGGGAAAGACTCCAACTTGGCAGGGAAAGCCTACTTGTGCTTTGTGTGTTTGCAACATTTTAGTGGCCCCTCCTTTGGGCGGGATTAAGGGGCGTAGTCGTCCAGCTATACAGTACTTGAAGCGACTTTCCATCATGTTGAGGCAAAGAGGGAGGGCTCAGCATGGAGTTGGCCACCATGGGAAGGTTGAGGACAAGGTCATGCGGGCGAAGGAGTGAGAAGAGGAGTGAAGAGCTATGCAGGAGGAGGTTTCCTAGGGTTTCCCCGTCGATAGGGAGCATGGTTTAGCCTCTGAAATTACAATCAATCGTTGAGAAATTGTGTGGCATTCAGGAAATCTTGGAAATTCTCTGGGAACAAAGGTATGACGAAAGAAATTTAATAGCCTACATAAATGATTTGCAATTCTCTCAAGGAGAAACCTTGGATCACATAGCTACAATTCGTTGTAGCCAACATGGTCTAATGAAAGGCCGGTTGAAATTGAAACAAGGTTGGCACACATTGATTTTCATGTTCACGAGGGGCACAATCAACCCGCGGCCCCTGGAAACATTTAGGGGCCTATCCTCCAATTTATTATGATTGTTGCAGGGTGTTTTTTGGTCATGTCTGTATTTTGGGCGATAGGCCTAGTTTGTCTTTGGGGTTCTTGCAAAAAAATCTCTCTCTTTCCATATTTTACATTGTTCTCCTGGCCAACAAATCTGGTCAGAGTGAGGCTGGGAGAACAAAGATATTTTTGCATAGATGTAATCATTTTTTGATGAATTAATATAAACTCTTCGATTGAAAAATAAAATAAAAATTTATTGATTAATTGAAAATGTTAATGTATAAAACAAGGGGATATCTAGTGCTTAGGTAGAATCCCTTATTGCCTTCCTCCTTACTCTTTTCTTCTTTGGTCACCAGATTATATATCTTAGACCCTTTGGGGCACTCACTTACTCCGTGGCACCAATTGTTGGATTTGAGCCCCTTATTTGGCTCATAGTTTCTTTGGATGCTTCATTTTGGGTTCTCAATGACCTAAATCCATTTTGGGTGGATTAGCTTGGGGGTCTACTTGGTCAAAGATTTTTTAACCATTCATGAATTCCTAGTGCCAAGTGAACCCAAGATTCCTTGGAAAATACCATGACTTTCATTCATGGTTCAGGGGATAGAGGATGTATTTCAAAAAAAATACCGAAGTTGGTTTTTGAAAAACTCATGGCTACTAGTTTTCCATTGGAAAAATCAAATCAACAACAAAAATATAGATTATTTATCCATAATGTCTAAGATATAATCAGTGATATACATATATATATATATATATATATATATATATATATATATATATATATATATATATATATATATATATATATATATATATATATGTGTAGTCTTAAATAAGATTTATACGATATCCTTTATTCCAGACTTTTTAAAAGCAAAAATATTAGAGGCTGTGTTAGAAAATATTGCATGTCGGCGTTAACTATCAATCAATGGAAAGGGAAACTGTAAAATCAAGATATTATTATGTGGTTCTGGGTATCATATGTCATCATGCTTGGAAATAGCTTGAAAGGAAGAAGACTGTAACAACCCTGGTGAAAATTCCATGTATTAAATGTTACAAATAATAACCATGGTTGATGGGACACTTATTCCAAGTTGAATGTTGGGAAAAACATCCTAGGGGGTGTTGATTTGGTTTATTATGGCTAAGGAAATTGGCAAAGGCTATGGCTAAGGCATTAAAGAGGAAAAAAGTATTGTTGGGCACATTTATTTATGAAAATAATGGAAATTAGGAGAAAAGGGAGGTAAAAGGTCACAGGTTGCAAGTGAGGAGGAAATTGAAGGAAAATAATATAAAATGAAGGAAATGGAGGCCTATTCTATAAAAAGGATTATGAGGATTAGTTGGTACCTTTTGTAAGTGCATTTTTGGAGCTCTCTCATTATTCTCTCTCTCTCTCTCTCACACACACACACACACACTCACTCACTCTTAGACACCTGATTTTTTTTTATCACTTTGGAATTTTGATAAAGAAAGGCAAGAAAGCAGGAAAGAGGAGGAAGCAAGCAAGGAGGATTAAGAATCAAGCAGCCAAAACAGGATTCTTGGTAGGTATAGATTTGCATGGGTATTTTCCTTGCTATTTTTTGCATGCATGGTATTGCATGTGGCTCTTTGCTATCTTGGCATGGGTTTTTCCAGGTGTGACAATGTATTTAGCCTAGCCTTTCCATTTCTGAATAACCATGATGTTGTGGTATTCTCATGTTTTGTTTTAGTTGGATCACCGGATGGATTCAAGGTTGAGTGAGGTGGATATTCGAATGATATAGAACTGGTTTGTTTGTTGCCTCGGTTTAGGGCCTAGTAACCCTTGATTCAGACTATGGGTTGCGGTAAAGCCTAAGAGGTGGTGGTTTACTCTCCATTATAGGCTTGGGAATCCCAAGTTTCGAATTGTGATAAAGCCTAAGAGACTAGGAGACAGGAAAATTCCTCACAGTTTAGGTGGAGAGAAACCGGTGATATCCATGCTTGTGTTTGCCTATGATCGGGGTAGATCATGGTAAAGCCAGTTATGACATGTTTATTGATGAGGGTGAGGTGGTTTAGTCTCGGGATGCCCTGGTTGATTCTTTCAGTTTAAGTCCCACATTCATGCTTGGAATATGGCACGGGGGTGATTGGCTGAAGTAGATTTGGCTCAGCCAATCTATGGCCAGGTGGAACATGGAAGTCCCATCTCTAGTTGGTTTTTACATTCAGTAATGAATATCTCATTTCTTTGGTATTCAACATGAAAATATACTATTTTATGTATGAATTTCATTTCTATTGTATTCATGGTATTTTTGTTGTTAATTTTTTGGATATAAGCAAGTATTTGATAAGTGATGATCTATGGTTCTATTCAAGTTTTTGCTTGTAAGTGATTATCCCATGTATATATAATGAAATTTATTATGATAGCTTATGATGGATAGGATCAATGCTTCTTAGCCATTCTTAGATAAGAAAGAGACCCCTTGGTTTAAATTTGTTGTTTATGCCTATAGATGTTATGTTTGTGACATGTTTGATGAAATGCATGTCATGGTTGGGTGGGGTCGGATGAGTTCTGGTTGATGTGATTGCTTCCATATGTTTGTTTTAATTTTATTTACCCTCTCCTGAAGTTACAGGAAGTTCTGGGCAGTGACCTGGGCTCAAGCGCTGAAAATGTGGCACAGGTCTCGGAGCTACAAGCGTAAAATTCATTGTTTGGGCCTTAGCCTCTACTTTGACAAGGCTAGCTCGCAACTGTAGCGTTTATAGCCGCTACCTTTCCCATAAAATCCCGTGTCCTAGCCTCAAAGTGGCTAAAAATCAATTCCCCTTCAGGAAACAGGGCTTTGGAAGGTTGGGTTACCTCCTAGCGATGTCAATGTTGCAATGTAAGGTGTGTTTTTGGTGTTTCCATCGGTTCCACTTCCTTAACGCCATCTAGGAGGTTGAACCTCATATTAGCAGCCTCTCGTCATATGTTTACCCCGGTTGGCAGATTACTTGGGTGGATGTGGGAAGAGGGTGTTACAAAGTGGTATTAGAGCATGGTTCAACTTTCAGGCTTGATTGGGTGGTGCGTTGGGCATGCTTTTATATTAATTGCTTATGTGTTTTCACACCTATGTTGTATGTGGTTGTTTCGTCTGTGTTGTGTTGGCCATGGTGATAGTGGTGTCGCCATGGAAGTGCTTATGGTGTCGTTGTAAAAATGTTGTCATGTGTGTGTGACTGATGGTGTGTTGTTCTTGTTCATGTATTTTGCACGCACTCTTGTTTACATGTTGTACGTATTGTGTGTGCATTTCTTGTTTATGATTAGGTCACATATGGGTCATGCTTGTGTATTGTATGTGTGTGCTTGCATGTGTAGTGTTATATTTTGAATGTGCATGGGTCGATCATGTTGGGTTATATGTTCCTTATGTGCATGAATGGTTCATGCTTATGATTGTGTATGGTCAAGTTTGCATTAGTGAGCATTTGGTATGGTCATGCATGGATGAATGGACTCCAACTAGAATGTCATTTATATGTTTATATTCCTAGACATTATATGTTTACATTTTCTCATGATTATATCGATACATGCATTACGTTGATTGGTTGATCTTGCAAGAAGTATCCTCCCCAAATTACACTAAGGTACGTTGATTTATTGTTATTTCGTTTAGCTGACATATTATGCTTGGTGGGAAGAAAATATCAACATGCAAACAAAGGTGGTAGACTACAATGACTCCCCTCATGAGTAATATGAGCATAATGGTGGGCATTCTTCTGATTTGGTAGACACATTGAGAAGCCTAAAGGAAGAAATAAGAAGTTGTAAGGCAGACAACAAAAAGCTCATACAGGCACAAGAGAAACAAGAAGAGGTGACTGCAACACTTCTTCAGAGATTGTCATATTTACATAAACAATGGCCACTATAGATCAGTTGTGGACACGAGGATAGAACCAATGGGGCATATGGTAGTAGGTGTGTCAGTAGACACAAGTCAAATAGATCAAACACAATGAGAGAAGGCAGGTTTTTGGACACTCCAGATAGGCGGGGTGATGATTACATGTACCATTCTAGTTCTGGTTCAAATAGACACCATGATCTTCATCGGTATCATCCTTACCGGAGGAGTGAACAGAGATACATTTCAGATGAATTTAAGAAAGAAAAGCCACCTACGTTTGATGGAGACTTGAAGAAACCAAAATATGCAGAGGCTTGGATACTTGGGATGAATAAGTTATTTGAGTTGCATGAGTACTCAGACAACATGAAGGCCAAGAATGTTATCTTCAGTTTGAGACGTAAAGCATAAATTTGGTGGGAAGGCATGAAGAACGTCAGAGATATTTCTGAGGAGGTTTTGGCTTGGAGTGAGTTCGAAAGGCTATTCTAAAAGAAGTATCTATCAGAGAGATATTATGATGATAGGGCAAAGGAGTTTTATGAGTTGAATATGAGTTCCGTGACAGATGAGGAATATACTAGTGGGTTCTTGGAGTTACTGAGGTATGTGCCTTACCTCAAGGAGGATAAGGCCAAGATTCATAGATTTATTACTAGGTTTTCGATTGCATACAAAGATAGGATTGAGTTTGATGAGCCCAGATCATTGGAGGAGGCCATTCAGAAACTTGAGCATTGTTATGGACAATCGAAGCGCAAATCAAAAACTAAGCCAGACTGGAGAGGTAATGATAAGATAAAAGGAAAATGGGACAAGAAGCGAGCAAGGCCTCAAGACGCAGGTAACAAGGATAATGTTGCCCCACCTAAGAAGTTCAATACATATGGTAGAGGATAGGGATTTCGATCAAAGGAGCAGAATAAGGATGAGGACTGGAAGCCTATACAGTGTTGGACTTGTGGCAAAGATCATCGTAGGAGAGATTGTCCATAACATCAGGGTGGCAAGACACAGATCTATAGTACACAAGAGGCGCAAATAGTGGGAGATGTTGGGCATAGAATTCCTCATATATATGCATTTGTGGACAACATGTAGGCAGATCATCAGGATTATATCATTCGGATGGACGGTAAGCTTTGTGATCAAGTTGTTTCTATTTTGATTGACCCTAGATCTAACTATAGTTATATTAATCCCGACTTGGTGGATACGTGTGGTTTGAGTAAGGAAATGCATCTAGAATCTTGGTCAGTGCAGTTAGCCACAAGTACGAAGAGAAGAT
Source organism: Pinus albicaulis (assembly GCA_034641835.2). Lineage (NCBI taxonomy): Eukaryota > Viridiplantae > Streptophyta > Pinopsida > Pinales > Pinaceae > Pinus > Pinus albicaulis. The sequence goes on from CM076570.1 coordinate 776,338,686, forward strand.
TTCACCATTGGGTAAGAGCTCGCGCATTTGAGCTAAACGTTATGCCTACAGTAGCACACTTGAACATACTGCCTTTGGGATCATAAAATATGCTATTGGGTATGGATTGGTTATATCTTCACAGGACCAAGGAAAATTTCTATGACAAAGCTATTGAATGTGTGGATGACAATGGGGAGCCAAGAGTATTACAGGGAAAGAAGAAAGCCACATCAGTTAGGATGGTGACAGCTATGCAGGCCATGCGCAATCGCAGGAAAGCATGTGTGCTATTCGCAGTTCATATCTCTAGTGACAAAGGTAAAGAAGTTGAGGATGCAAATGTGTTGAAAAGATATCTAGTGTTGCAGCAGTTTCAGGATGTGTTTCCATCAGAGATTTCAGAGTTTCCACTGCACAGGGAAGTAGAATTTTCTATTGAGTTGGTACCAGGGGCAACTCCAACATCAAAAGCACCTTACAGGATGAGTACACCAAAGTTGGTGGAGTTTAAATTTCAGTTGAAGGAAATTTTGGATAAAGGGTACATTAGACCACGTGTATCACCATGGGGTGCATTAATGTTGTTTGTAAAGAAGAAATATGTCACTCTTAGACTATGCATTGACAACAGGGAGTTGAACAAAGTGACCATCAAGAATAGGTACCCACTACTGAAGATTGATTATTTTTTCGATCAACTGAAGGGAGAAGCAATGTTCTCTAAGATAGACTTGAGAACAAGATATCATCAGGTACGCATCAAGGAGCAGGACATCTACAAGACCGCATTTAGGACTAGGTACGGGCATTGTGAGTTTGTTGTAGTTCCATTCAGTTTGACTAATGCCCCAACTACATTTATGTGTTTTATGAACAATGTGTTGTTTCATTACTTGGACAGGTTTTTGATTATTTTCGTTGATGATATATTGGTATATTTTAAAAATGAGGAAGATCATGTTGAAGATTTGGCAGCAGTATTGAGGTTGTTGAGAGAGCATCAGTTGTATGCTAAGCTCAACAAATGCAACTTCTTCCAGACTGAGGTTCACTACTTGGGACATGTTGTCTCCAAGGAGGGGATTGCAGTAGATTTAGAAAAAGATAAGTGCCATCATGGAGTGGGTAGCTCCTAAGAGCATAGATGAAGTGAGATCATTCATGGGACTGACAGGTTACTATAGGAGGTTTATCAAGAACTTCTCACAGATTGCTCATCTGATTACATCATTACAAAGAAAGGGTAAGAAGGTTGACTAACAGTGGAGTGTGAGGCCAGTTTTGAGCAGCTTAAGAAATTGTTGACACATGCTCCAATGTTAAATATTTTGGACCTAGATAAGGAGTTTATAGTGTGTGTATATGCTTGCAAGAAAGGGCTTGGTGGAGTCCTTATGCAGGATGGAAATGTGGTATGCTATGAGTAGCGAAAGCTAAATGAACACGATAAAAACTACCGGACACATGATCTTGAGCTAGCAACGATCATTCATGCACTGAAGATGTGGAGGCACTATATTCTTGGCATGAGGTTTGTACTTATGAGTGATCACATTGGGTTGAGGTACTTGTTTGACCAGTCGAATTTGAATTCCAGGAGGGCAAGATGGTTGGATACGATAAGTGAGTTTGACTTCAAGATTAATTACATCAAGGGAAAGGAGAACAAGGTCGCAGATTCTCTTAGTAGGAAGGTATAGGTAAATCACTTAGCAATGATGAGCTCCTATGGGATAGACTTACATGATAGGATCTTGCAAACAGGTCAGCAAGATCATAGGTATATGGAGATTGGGCACATGTTGTAGCAAGGTACATGTATAGGTGTTGGTACAGGTACATGTGTAAGTAGGGGTACAGGAAAAAGTGTTGGTACAGGTATAGGTACACATGTACAGGATTTGGACTATCACCTTACTGCAGATGGATCGGTCAGATTTTGAGACTAGATATATGTATCGGACAACAATGAGCTCAAGAAGGTGATCTTGAGGAAATTTCATGCGAAACCATATTTAGGTCACCCAAGCTACCAAAAGACTTTGACTGCAGTGAAGAGATTCTATTATTGGTCGAATCTAAAGAGGGATGTGGCAGAGTTTGTAGCCAGATGTTTAGATTGTCAGATGGTTATGGCAGAGTGTAAACATCCAGGTGGGTTGCTACATCCAATTATGATTCCAGAGTGGAAATGGGAGGTCATTTCCATGGACTTCATCACAGTTTTGCCTAAAATAGCTAAGCAACATGATTCTATTATGGTTGTTGTGGACAAGTTGACAAAGGTTGCACACTTCATTCTAATGAAGACTACATACTCAGCTAGTGATGTAGCACACATGTTTATCCGATACATAGTCAGATTGCATGGTGTTCCGAAGAATATTGTGTCTGACAGGGATGCAAAGTTCACTTCCAAGTTTTGGAAGGAGTTGTTTGCAGGTTTGGGCACCGAGTTGGCCCTCATCGCAACTTATCATCCACAGACAGATGGGTAGATAGAGAGGGTCAACAAGATACTAGAGGATATGTTGAGGATGTATTTGATTCATCAACAACACAAGTGGTAAGAATATCTTCCACTGGTAGAGTTTGCCTACAATAACGGGTACTAGGAGTCATTGAAAATGAGTCCATTTGAGGCTATGTACAGGCAGAGTTGCAACACTCCTATCAGTTGGAGTGATCCGGTTAACAGGGTACTAATTGGACCTGAGATGTTGGCAGAGATGGAATAGGAAATGCAGGTGATCAAGAAGAACTTGAAGGCAACACAATATAGGCATAAGAGTTATGCAGACAAGAACATATTGTTTAAGGAATTTCAGGTTGGGAATCAGGTGTACTTGCGCATCAAGCCCAAGAAGAGCTCCTTGCAGATTGGATCATGCGCCAAGTTAGCACCATGATTTTTTGGACCCTTTAGGATCATTGCGAGGATCATACCAATGGCCTATCGACTTGCACCGCCTTCCACAATGAAATGCCATGATGTTTTTCATATATCTTTGCTTTGATCATGTGATTGACTGGTCTGTATTGCAGGTGGAACCAGATGGAGAATTCTTGCCAGATCCTCAATGTATATTGCAGAAAAAGGTGCTCATGCTCTAGAACTGGGCAATAGATCAAGTTAAAGTGAAGTGGAAGCACTTTGGGTGTGATAAAGCTACATGGGAGATGGTGGATCAGAGCGGGCCATGTATCCTTCCGTGTTTATCGGTTGAGGCAAAGCAGTTTTGGTGTTTTGTTTGTTATATTTTTTGGTGATGTTTTCATATGTGTTATGATGTGATCGTTGGATATATATATATATATATATATATATATATATATATGGATGTAAATACTACTATGATCTATGTTATAAAGCTCCAATAAGTGGTATGGTGTCATGTCATTTGAGTTGTTATGTTATTATGATGTCATGTTGGTTTTCTTTTCAGCAGGGTGATCATTATAAATACTGCAACGAGCTATGTTATAAAGCTCCATAGGCAATATGGTTGTTTTTCAGCGGTTTTGTTGAGGTATACGTGCAGTTGGACATCGAGGATGGAGTCCCCCAAGGGTGAGGGTTTTGTAACAACCCTGGTGAAAATTCCATGTAATAAATGTTAAAAATAATAACCATGGTTGATGGGACACTTATTCCAAGCTAAATGTTGGGCAAAACATCCTAGGGGGTGTTGATTTGGTTTATTATGGCTAAGGAAATTGGAAAAGGCTATAACTAAGGCATTAAAGAGGCAAAACATATTTTTGGGTACATTTATTTATGAAAATAATGGAAATTAGGAGAAAAGGGAGGTAAAAGGTCAAGGGTTGCATGTGAGGAGGAAATTGAAGGAAAATAATGGAAAATGAAGGAAATAGAGGCCTCTTCTATAAGAAGGCTTCTAAGGATCAGTTGGTACCTTTTGTCAGTGCATTTTTGGAGCTCTCTCATTATTCTCTCTTTCTCTCTCTCACTCTTGGACACTTAGAGTTTTTGAATCACTTTGGAATTTTGAGCAAGAAAGACAAGAAAGCATGAAAGAGGAGGAAGAAAGCAAGGAGGAGCAAGAATCAAGCAGTTGCAGCAAGATTCTTGGCAAGTATCGATTTGCATGTGTATTTTCCTTGCTAGATTTGGCATGCATGGTATTGCATGTGGTAATTCTTTGTTGTCTTGGCATGGGTTTTTCTAGGTGTGGCAGTGTATTCAGCCTAGCCTTGCCATTTCCGGATAGCCATGGTGTTGTTGCATTCTTATTTTTTGGTTTAGCCGGATCATCAGAAGGATTCGAAGCTGAGTGAGGTGGATCTCTGAATGATATAGAACAGGTTCATTTGTTTCCTCGGTTTAGGGCCTAGTAATCCTTGATTCAGACTGCAGTTTATAGTAAAGCCTGAGAGGTGGTGGTTTACACTCCATTACAAGCCTAGGAATCTCGGGTTTGGGATTGCAGTAAAGCCTGGAGAGTATGTATCGATTTAGGGCCTAGTAACCCCTGATTTAGACTGTGGGTTGCAGCAAAGCCTGAGAGACTAGGATACAGGAAAATTCCTCATGGTTTAGGCAGAGAGAATCCAGTGATATCCATGCTTGCGTTGGCCTAGTGATCGAGATTGATCACGGTAAAGCCGGTTATGACATGTTTATTGATGAGGGTAAAGTGGTTTACCCTCGGGATGCCTTGGTTGGTTATTTCAGTTTAAGTCCCACATTCATGCTTGGAATATGGCACGGGGTGATTGGATGAAGTAGATTTGGCTTAATCGATATATGGTCGGGTGGAACGTGGAAGTCCCATCTCCGGTTGGTTTTTACATTCAATAATGAAAAGCTTATTTCTCCGGTATTCGATATGCAAATATACTAGTTTATGTATGGATTTTATTGCTATTGTATTCATGGTATTTCTATTGTTAATTTGTTGGTTATAAGCAAGTATTTGATCAATGATGATGTATGGCTCTATTCATGTTTTTGCCTGTAAGTGATTACCCATGTATCTATGATGAAATTGTTTGTATGATAGCTTATGATGTAGAGGAGAAATGCTTCTTAGCCATTCTCAGATAAGAAAGAGACCCCTTGATTTAAATATGTTGTTTATGCTTGTAGATGTTATATTTGTGACATGTTTGACGAAATGCCTGTCATGGTTGGGTGGGTTCAGATGAGTTCCTGTTGATGTGATTGCTTCCATATGTTTTTTTTAATGTTATTTAACCTCTCCTAAAGTTACAGGAAGTTATGGGCAGTGACCTGGGCTCGAGGGCTGAAAATGTGGCACAGATCCTGGAGCTATAGGGGAAAATTTGATGTTTGGGCCTTAACTGCTACCTTGACAAGGCTAGCCCGCGGCTATAGGGTCTATAGATGCTAATTTTCCCTTACAAGCCCACGAATTAGCCTTAAAGTGGTTAAAAATAAGTTCCCCTTCAGGGAACAAGGCTCTGGAAGGTTGGGTTACCTCCCAAGGATGTCAATGTTGCAGTGTAAGGTGTGTTTTTGGTGTTTCCGTCGATTCCACTTCCTTAAGGTCATCTAGGAGGTTGAAACTCATGTTAGTTGCCTCTCCTCACATGTTTACCCTAGTTGCTCGGTTACTTGGGTAGATGTGGGAAGAGGATGTTACAAAGAAGAAAATTTGGATTTGATTTCCTTGAGTTGGAGCCTGGCTTCATCCAATTTTAGCAAAATCTTCTCTCCATCTTGAAGAATTTTCCCCACCACTATGTTGATATGCTAGAATAATTCCTTCCAGTATAGGTGTCTCAAGCTCTTGAATTTCCCGTGTTTTGTATCCAATCGTTAATCTCCTCATCTATGTCCTAATCATGCATAGACGTCCTATCGGTTTTGAATTTGAACCTCCACAGTTGAAATCCATTCCCTAATGTGTAGGTTGTCTACTCCCAAAAAACATCCATAGCCGCTTGAGTATCTTACTGGATGTGGGAACCATCATGTCCCTTGTGCCATCGTCGACCCTTCCTGCTTGTTCTTCCGCGAGGCATAGTGACATGGGTTAAGACTAAATATAGAAGACTATTGAGCATAGATCAAAATAAATGACGGACTTGACAAATGAGAGAAACAAGAATGAAATTCAGGAAACCCTTAGAAACTAATAAGTGCTTGATCTTTGGGTTGTATTAACATGTTCCATGCTAATGATAACAAGGAGTGTTACCTAATCATTCCCTAATAACACTAATTAGTGTACCACTATTTGTGCAGATACAAAGAAACCATGTTGGAAGCAACAACAAGGTTTCTTGTACATGTGTCTTGAATGGTATTTGCCTTTCATATTTGGTCATTAGAGCACATGAACATTAGGCGTAGTCTAACTTATAGACAAAAAAAAAAAAACATTTTTCACCGGAATCCAGCAATAAAATTTCAAGCAAGATTGTGATTTTTTGTTGTTTAAAATACATTTTTGAATGCATAAATGAATTCATCACCCTGAAAAACCCTTGGGACACTCAAATTATACAGATTATACAACTTAAACTCAAGTTTTTAAAAACCTCTACTAGATTTTGCTTAAAATTAACCAAGAAAAATGATATGAAAAAGGTCATTTTGTCTATAAGTTAAATTACTGGTTCATAAACCCTACTACTTTTTTTTACCAATAAATACAAAATCAACATAAATAATATTTACTAAAACATTATGTAGAATATTTATTAATATTAGAAAAATGATACCAAATTGTTGAACAAAAGTAGTATCAATTGGCTTGATAAAATTTAAATCTATACCCCCATTATGTGTCTACTTAAGAATAAAAATCCATCTTTTTAAAACTTTTTTAAAAAACCAAATTCACAGAGTTTTGAATAGATCTTAAATAATAATAATAAATAAATCTTAAATTTAATTTCTTTTTCAAAAACCAAATTCACAGAGTTTTGAATAGATCATAAAAATTATAATAAAGAAATCTTAAATTTAAGAGTTGTTGTTTTTTATTTTTAAACTTTATTATATTGACTTAAAATTTTACAAATAAAGTTTGCAAAATAACCCTATTTTAAAAGGTTTGTGAAAGTCCACCGGACTCCCTCTTTCCCGCTCTGCCAGCAAGGTTAGAAAGCGCGTCAGTCAATCCCAAGACCACGGGCCTCCCTGATTGGGTTCCGTGCTAAGGAAATCGGGCAAGCTCTTGGAAAACTGAAAATCAAATCTAATAAACTTTATAAATAAAATTTAAGTATAAGATCTATGTACATATAGCGATACCTATATATATATATATACCATATTATTTCTCTAGAGTGTATTTTACATTAGTCACATTATTAGTTGTTTGTTTGGTAAACCTTTCGAATTTTTTTAATGTGGTTGTTTCTCATAACAGAAATGAAAAATCAAATCAATCCATATAAATCAGTAAAGTTTGAAATCAAATATTATATTATATTTTATGAGAAATATTTTTATATTTTATATTTTAGTAGAAAATATAATTTAACTTATAATAATTTCTATAAATTATAATTTGTTGCCTTATATATATATAATGTGTATATATGTATAATTTTTTAATTAAAAGAATTGATAATTATTAGTATAATGTTTATGTGTAATTATTTTGTTCTTAAGTTTTGTGGTTGTGGTATAATAGTTAGGTGGGGAGGTTTGGTTTCCAGAGATCTAATGGTCCAATTCTAGGCAAGACTATGTTTCGTAGAATAGCACCACATGGATCTGACAATTAAAAGGATTGAATATGGGACCTTCATTGCAAAGTTGCAAATGAGTGTTTTATATATTTTTTTAAATAAGGGGAAAATTTATCATAATTTAGTTGTCAAACTAACAGTAAGAACAATTATCATCATATTTTTTTTAAACAAAGGGAAAATTTATGTGGATCTCACAATTGAAGGGATTGAATATAAAACCAACAGTGAGAACAATCATCATATCTTTTTAAACAAGGGGAAAATTTATGTTGTCAAACCATCAGTGGATTGAATATGGGACCTTCATTACAAAGTTGCACATGAGTGTTTTATGTATTTTTTTAAACAAGGGGAAAATGTGGATTGAATATGGAACCTTCATTACAAAGTTGCAAGTGAGTGTTTTATTTATTTTTTTAAACAAGGGGAAAATTTATCATAACGCAGTACAATGAGGACAATCATCATATTTTTTTTAAATAAGGGAAAAATTTATGTTGTCAAACCATCAATGAGGACAATCATAATTGACTATAATCAGTGAAAGCAGGTTGACTCACTAAAAGTAGGTTGACACATCGGTGGTATTCAAGGAAAACTATGCCACCTGGAATTAATCGTTGGTAGTCTGTAAGAGGGGTATATGTGTAAGGGGGAATACTTCCACTCATATCAAATGCCTTTGGGTTTTGGGTCAACATGTTTCCTTACATATAAGGAAAACAAGCACTTAGCCAAACAAAAATAGTTTTAAGACATACTCTAGGATCAACTTATAAACTATCCTAAACGTCATTATAATTTAAAATATTATAAATATTTATTAAATTATGATTTTTTTAACACTGATAAATCCATCATAATTTTAAATTATAATTTTATGATTTTTAAAATTTTCAATTAATTGCATAGTTTTATTTAATGTAAATATTAAATGAGATATAAATAAATATAATCATTTAAGTATTGAATTTAAGGTGGGTTTAATAAATAAATATATATATGTTTTTATAAAATGAAATATATATAGATGAAATTTAATTTATAGATGAATAGTTTTTTTTTGAGAGGATACAATTTTAAACAAAATTGTGATTTTTTATTATTTAAAATATATATATATATATATATATATATATATATATATATTTTACAGAACGGGTATGGATTTCTATTAGAGTTTGGCCAAAATGCCTTTCACCGGTTACATTAGGTCGGGCATAGCCCTTAAAATTTCTTCCACTAACTGATCGTAGACCCAAAAATTTGGGAATCCACAGATTTTACTCGAGACTATCAAGTCTATCTCCGTTATTTTCCCTATCTTAAATAGACATACAAACTGTTTCAGTAAAATGCAGAAAAACATAGCAAAATTTATGGTATGGAATCCCACTCCTCACTTCCTTCTGTCAAGAGGAAGCCTGCGGGAAGTGGAACTTCCCTGTTGGCTTCCAAATCAGCATCCTTATTATTTTCCCTCGGAACATGAATAAAGGATGCAATCCGGAAAGATTTCACCAGAATTCTGATTCTTGAAATCACTCTTGCCAATCTGATATCTGCTGGAGAGGAATCCTCCACTAAGACTTTGATAATGGACTGAGAGTCTCCAATGATACTGACATCTGAAATACCAGTAGCCTTTACTTGCTTGAGACCTTGCAGAAGTGCCAAGGCCTTAGCTTGCATGCTAGTAGACTGCCCTAATCCCCAAGCGAACTTTGTCACGATTATGCCCTCTTTATTTTTTATAATTCCTCCTGCCCCAGCCAATCCAGGGTTGCCTTTCGCTGCCCCATCGAAAAACAAGGAGTATATGGATTGCCTGAGGAGCAGATATGATATATCATTCTCCTTTCCTCTGAATTGCCACTCTTTTATGTCCTTGTGCTGCCTTATATCACCAGAGAAATGGAGATCCAACGAGGCACCCCATTCTAAGTCTTGCTGGCTTAGATTCAAATCCGGAAAATATTCCCCCAGACTTTCTTTCCATAGACTTTTTATTTTAATGATGATGAACTGCGAATTTAAGCTTTCATCTCTGAAAACTCTTCTATTACTCAACCCGGTTGCCGACAAACAAATTTCGACAAGGAGAGCCATGCGGCTTTCGCCTCATTTTTGGGAGCACTTCTGGGTAGAAGTTTCGCCGGTTTGCAAATAAGTCAGAGATGGACATGGGTAAGATGAAATCGGTTTTCAATAGCTCGAAGGCCTTGCAGTTCCTTTCGAAAATTTGCGGTCCAACTCAATATGTCTTTGAGCGTTCTCTTCCTTGTTTTCACAGCATAAGTGGCATCGAGAGGGACCATGAAATCGTTTCTTCTTCAATCTATCTGCAGTTAAAATCCCTCTGTGGAATAACAACCAACAAAATGAATCAACCTTTTGGCACCGATACGAAATTCCGAGCCCTTTTTCCAGAAAAACGAGCGAGGATCAGGGGGGACGTGAGGACGTTCTTGAAGGCTTTTATGCCTATTTGATGTACGGCCACAGGCGGCGGCTCCCCAACCATGGGCATCCTTCTTTCCCATGCGCAGAGGCACCTTACCGTTTAACAGAGAAAGGAGGAGATCGCGAGCGTGAGACAACTCAGGAGGAATGGGTGGAAGTCTTCATCGCAGCCAATTGTTGCCTTCCCACTGTGAGATGTCCCAGAGAGTTACGCAACCTACGTTGTCCAGCCAAAAACGCAGCGCATGCAGAGAGCAATGGGACGATAAAGGAGGATGCATCATGATGCTGTCATCCCATATCCTAATTTCTTTGCCGTTGCCTGGAATCCAATACGCTCTGTCTCTGATTAAAGGGGCTGCTTTGTGACAGATTTTGATCAGTTGCGAGCCGGTGGTGGGTAGTAAGGTGTCCAGGCATCTCTTCCTCTTCCCCATGAAATATTTCTTCCATAGAGCTCTTTGTGCCCAACCTGGGTGTGGTCCAATGATTCTCTAGAAGATCTTGGCTCCCATGGCTATGTTTTTGAGGCTGAGATCTTTGAAGTTACGGCCTCCTTCATTCTGGGGTTTGCAAATTTTCTCCCAACTTACCAAAGGGATTTTCTTGTCATTGTGATTGCCCCCTTTCCAAAAGAACTTACGAATGAAGGCTTCCATTTTTTTGATGATGCCTGAAGGAGCTAGAATTACAGAGAATTGAAAAATGGGGAGGCTACTGAGAACGGATTTGATGAGGACAGTTTTGTCGGCAAGGTTTAACCATGAGAATCCCCAAGCTTGAATTTTGGCTTTAAATTTGTCCAACAAAGGGATCCATTCTTTGTTGTATGCCAGTTTGCAGAATATGGGAAGGCCCAAATAAGTAAAAGAGGACCAGTTGAGGGGGGCAGTAAAGCCAAGAATTCTAGAGATGGCATAGAGGGTGGAAGCAGAGATATTCCAACAAAAAGCTTTACACTTTCCTTTGTTTAAACTGCTGCCTGTAGCTTCGTTTTAGTCGTCCAAGACCTCCTTGAATCTTAAAGCATATCTGGCAGAGGCAACCCCTAACAAGAGGGTATCATCCGCAAACAGGGTGTGGTTTACATTTTTAACCCCTCTGGCTATATTGAGCCCCAAGATCTCTTGGTCAACCAATTTCTGATCAAGGTAGAAACTCAGGACAGAAACTTGAAGGACGAAGAGAAGCGGAGAGAGGGGGCAACCCTGCCTAAGCCTTCTTGAAGCTTTAAAAAAGCTAGCTGCTCTCCCATTCACCAAGGGAGCGATCCAAGGATCGACAATACAAGCACGGATCCAATTTAAAAATCCCATTCCAAAGCCAATTTTTTTCAAGACTTCCCAAAGAAAACTAAGTCTGACCCGATCAAAAGCATTTGCCAAATCTAGTTTAATTACCATACCTTTCTCTTTGCGAAGATGGCTCGAGTGAATCACCTCTTGCACGAGGATGAAATTGTCAGCAAGCTGTCTCCCCTAAACAAATCCGCCTTGATTCTCCGGGATGATGGCTGGAAGGATACCTTTTAGCCTATTGGCAATAACCTTTGTGATTAATTTGTATCAAATATTACAAAGAGAGATGGGGCAAAACCGATTAAATTCTTTAGCACCCTTTTCCTTGGGAATGAGGGCAAGAAAAGCTGAATTGATGCGGCCCCCAATTTCCTGGCAATTTTGAGATTTCAAAATCATTTTGTAGAGGTCTTTCTCCACAATCTACCAGCAGGTTTGAAGGAATCTTGCAGTGAATCCATCCAGGCCTGGGGCTTTGTCAGGTTCCATGTCGGAGAGAGCATCTTTTATTTCTTGTATAGAGATCTTCACTTCAAGCTGTTGATTCATTAAAGGTGAGATCTTAGGGGGAACTACCTCCAAAAATTTAGATTTTGGGTCGGTCACTCCCTCTTCTCTGTACAGGTTTTGAAAGTGATTGAAAGCTGCTCTCTTTATGCTCTCAAAGTATTTGTGTGTCGAGTTACCATCTTTGATTTCTGCAATAGAATTGAAGCTCTTTCTGGCTTGAGCTTGTTTGTGGAAGAAGGCAGAATTTCTGTCTCCCGCACTTAGACATAAACTCCTAGAATTTTGTCTCCAATGCTCTTCCTCCGAAAGGCAAGCTTTATGGAAGATTTGCTAGAGCTCAGCTTCCTTATCTAACACTTCTTTAGTGATTTCTACATCTTCACTTTGGGCATGGTGCTGGGCAAGATTGTCTTGGGCCTGCCTTCTCTCTTTTTTAGGGGTGGGAAGAGATTTGGCCCATGATTTAAGAACAACTTTCAGTCTTCTAAGTTTTTCTTCCCAAATGAAGAAAGGTGAACCTTTCACTGGTGTTTTCCAACTGTCCTGAACCAAATTCAGTGTAGAAATTTGCTGAAAAATGAAGATTTATCCACCGAGATTATCCTGATCACATACTAATTCGAATTCATATGCAACACATAATCTCTTCTACTCAGATCATCACACATACGGAAATAAAACAAGCGGTATGCGATCAAAAGATCATCAAAACATCACACACATTACACAGTATGTATGGGGAAAGCTTATAGCTGAAAACCCCCAGCTATTTTGTATATTAATATGGAAGAGAACATGTAACAATCTCAGTACAATACTCCTCGCAAGTACTCGGTACTGTCTCCAAAGGTTACACACAAAACTAGCTTGGTTTTGAACAAGTCAACGGTTCAAAACTCATCCACTAATTGCCTGCCTCTATTGCGCAATCATGGCACGTCTAAATAGAGATCGAGGTTCAAATCTCCTTGGCTTGACAACGCAATCATCATGGGCAATTCCTCCAAGTGTGAAATTGCAAATCTCATGCACAGCGATAGTCACAACTGATAGTAGACTCACCCTTTCACCCACCTCTAACACTGGTCTCCACTGAACTGTCCATGCATTGCAGTTAACTGATGTGTTCTTTAGTTGATTTATGAGTTAATAATTAGTGAATTAATTAATAATTAATTCACACCACTCATCACTAGTGTATTTTTCAGTTAGACTAAATACAACTAGTTCAACTAAGTTAAGCCGAACACAACTCCACCAACTGTCTCATCAACTCCACCAAACTCTGCCACATGAGTTCTAACTGAAGTCAACCATGCAATAGCTCACAAAAACCTTAGGAATAGCATAATTCCTCTGTCAGATGCATGAGCCACTTCCAAGTCTCGAACCGAAGTGCTCCAAGAGAGTAAACTGTTGTTTAGAGTCCAAATATTATTAAGGGTAAATAATATTTGACTTCCCTATTTTTAGGATAGGCAGTCTAAAAATAGACATCGACCTATCGACCTATAGGTCACAAAAATATAGGTCCATCTATTTTTTACCAACATGACCAATACTCCAAGAATAACATACTGCAACCGCTGTACCATGCTCCATATGTCTAAAAATAGACATAGTCTAAAAATAGACTTTGCCCCGGAATTTGCTGCGAGGCCCACTTAGTGAGCGAGCTTCATTTCTTCAAGCTCCATCATCTTGCTGCATTTTCAAAACTCCCTCTTAGCAAGATATGGATTATCTGCAACCCCTATCCTACCTTTGTGGAGTTCGAACTTGCTCCTGGTGAGCGCCTTCGTGAGGATGTCGGCATCCTGATCCTCCGTGGGAACATATGAAAGCATCATGATTCTCTGCTGAACACAATCTATGATATGATGGTACCTAATGTCGATGTGTTTGGATCTATCATGAAATAATCGGTTAGCCGAGAGTTTAATGCAACTCTGGTTATCACAGTAAATCACTGTAGGCTCCAAATGCAACCCGAACAATCCAACGAGGATCTTCTTCATCCAAATAGCCTCACATGCAGCCAAGCTTGCTGCCATGTACTCGGCCTCTGCTGAATTGAGTGCCACGGATCTCTGCTTCCTGCTATACCAGGAAAATGCTGTCGACCCAATGCTGAAAACTCCTCTAGATGTGCTCTTCCGGTCCGTTGGACTCCTTGCCCAATCTGCATCAGTGAAGCCAGAAAGCTTCGCTTCATCCTCCTGTCTGTACCATAGACCATATCCCGATGTGCCTCTAATATAGCGCAATACATGCTTGCCTGCCTTCCAAAAGAGCTTGGTAGGCTTAACCATAGCTTGCGAAAGCTGGTTAACTGCATAGCATATATCGGGTCGTGTATTGACCGGATACATAAGCGACCCCACCAACTGTCGATAGACAGTGGCATCCACTACCTCCGCTGAAGTAGCATCCTCCTTCCTCCAACCACCAGGAAGAGGAGTGTCAACAGGCTTGCAGCCTTGCATGTTGAACCTCTCCGGAATCTCCCGGGCATACTTTCCCTGAGAAACAAATAGTCCTCCACTGCGCTGCCAAATCTCCAATCCCAGGAAATAATGAAGGATGCCCAAGTCCTTCATCTCAAACTCTCGTGCAAGATCCTCCTTGCATGAAAGTATCAACTGCTCATCGCCAGTCAAAATCAGATCATCTACATACGGTACGATGATCAACAGCTTCCCCTCCACCACAATCTTGTACAGGTTAGGATCCGCCTCACTCTTGGAGAATCCAAGCCCGGTGAAGTAGCTGTCTATCCGAGTGTACCAAGCACGAGGTGCTTGCTTCAGCCCGTACAGTGCTCTCTTGAGTCGGCACACATGCGACTCACTGCTGAATATCTCGAAACCTTCAGGCTGCTCTATGTACACCTCCTCCTCAATGACTCCGTTGAGGAACGCAGTCTTCACATCCATCTGATGGATGTGCCATCTCATCTGCGCTGAGAGAGCAAGGATCATCCGTATGGAAGAGTACCTTGCGACAGGTGCAAAAGTCTCCTCATAATCGATCCCCTCGATCTGTGAAAAGCCACGGGCGACAAATCTCGTCGTGTACTTCTCCACACTCCCGTCAGCCGCCTGCTTCACTTTGTAGATCCATCACGAACCCACCACTGATTTCCCCTCCGGTCTTGGGACAATCTCCCATGCACTATTTCTGACGATCGAATCATATTCTTCGATCATGGCATCTACCCATGTGGGTTCCTCCACAGCTTCCTCAAAAGAGGATGGCTCCATCACGACACATTGACTCACAAGAGCCATGTATCCAGTGTACCGATCCGGTGACTGCCTCTGTCTGCGCTGTGCTGTAGGTGGTCCTACAACCTTCTCTGCATCTCGAGCCAGTCGCTCAGCTTTTGTAGTGCGCATGTGCCCTCTGATGGTTGGCGCTGCATGGGTGGTTTCTTCCACCTCCTGAACTTCCTCTTGTGGCTGATCCACATCCGGAAGCTCCTCCTTAGGAACTAACGGCTCCTCATCTGCATGCAAGTGTAGCTCCCTCTCAAGCGAACACTGCATGGCTTTCTCCTCCTGAAATTTTATATCCCGTCGCACAACAGTCTTTCGACTGTCTAACAAATACACCCGGTAGTTGTGAGGTGTATCAGTATACCCCACAAATATTCCAACCTCAGCAGTTGGATCCAGCTTCCTTCTCGCATCCTTCGTCACATGCATGTAGACAGGAGAACCAAAAATCCGCAAATGGGAAATATCAGGCCTCTTGCCAGAATAAGCCTCCTCGGGTGTACTCATGCCAAGAACCTTGTGAGGACAACGGTTCTGCACATACACTGCTGTATTGCATGCCTCAGCCCACAAGTGAAGGGGTAGGCCCTGATCATGCAACATCGCCCGTGCAGCACCCACGATCGTTCTGTTCTTCCGCTCAGCCACCCCGTTCTGCTGTGGGTTGTGGGGTGCGATGAGCTCTCTCCGAATCCCTTCTACGCTGCAGAACTCCTTGAATTCAGCCGAGATGAATTCACCACCGTTATCACTCCTTAGAGCAATCACCTTCTTCCCCGACTCCTTCTCGACCAGTGCTTTAAACTCACAGAACTTCGCGAATGTATCGCTCTTCTTCTGCATGAAGAAGATCCGGCACTTTCGAGAGAAATAATCAACAAAGATCACATAATACTTGTGCTTTGCTGTCGAAGCAACTGAGAAAGGACCACACACGTCTGTGTGAACTCTCTCAAGGATCGTCGTGGCGCGACTATCCTTCTCGTGAAAGGTGGCTTTCACATACTTCCCCAAGGTACACCCCTTGCACTGATCTGACTGCGCAAGAGTGCCCTTAGGAAGCCCGGTAGAAATCTGCTGCAGGATCTTCAAAGCTCCATGGTGAAGGTGGCCCAATCTCCTGTGCCACAGCTCGCCATCATCATCCCGGCTCACCACTTCCTCCTTGCATGATATTCCTGTCACTGACCATCGACTTGCAAGTTTGATAGAGGTTCTTGGCTCGAACTCCTATCTTCCCGGTCTCTCGGGTCTCACCGGTAGTCTTACTGCGTGGGAAGGCTTTTCCTTCGGCCCGAAGACCACATCATACCCTTATCTTCCAACATCGCCACGGAGATCAAGTTCTTCTTCAATCCGGTACATGCATGACATCCTTCAACACGAAGGGTTTACCGAGACTCCTGCGAGAAGGATATGGTACCGATACCGGTCTGCTTGTATCTACCATCATCGCCCATCTCTATGTGCACACCCAAATCTTTGTCCTCCAGATCTGAGAACAAATCCCGATCTCCCGTCATATGAAATGACGCACCGCTGTCCAAGAACCACACCGATCCCATCACACTTGAAACCAAGCATGCGATCGGTGAAAAGTCAAGCTCGAACTGTGAAGCCAAAGCTTCTCCATCTGCAGATCTTCCCGCTTGCTTGTTCTTCTTCTTCTTTGGACAATTGGTAGCATAATGTCCGTGATCATGGCAGTGAAAACACTTCACTTTCGCCATATCCTGCTTCTTGCCCTTTGCACCAGAATGAGAGGTTTTCTTACACTTCCCCTTCTTTGCTTTGGCAACCAAAGCGCAGTTTTCTTCATCAGCTCCCTTTGATGAAGATCCATCTCGAGTAGTCCTCCTTATCTCCTCCTGCATGAGATCCGCCCAAAGGCGCTCCCATCCCGACAGCTTCTCCCGACCATTGACACTATCTTGATATGAGTGCCAAGCCTTTGGAAGACCAAGGAGAGCCAGGTCGACCATGTCCTCGTCTTCGACAGTCACCCCCACACTTCCCAGCTCATCTTTGCACTGAGTGAACTTCGTGAGGTATTTGGCGATACTGTCGCCTTTCTCCATCTTGATGTTCCTGAGCTTATCTTTGAGCGCCAGCTTCCTTTGGTCACTCTTACTCTGGAATAGATCCGTCAAAGCTTTCCACATTAAATATGGAGTAGCCTTTCCATGCAGGTTGGATACAATATGATCCTTGATGCCCTCCAACAGGATCCTTCGACACTTCGCCATCTTCTTTTGCCATGCATCGACTTCAGCAGGATCAGTGGGATTTTGGACATCCGTATCTACAAACTCCTTCAGACCATTATCTTCTAATACTGCTTCCATGCGATCCTTCCATGCAACATAATTCGAACTGCCTTCAAGAGCATATTCGAGTCGCAAACCGTTGAAAGACATTTTCAACACCGGCACCAAGAAAACAAAGCTGTTGCAAAATTCGAATTCCACCTCAAAGCTCAACCGCTCTAGATCTGTGAGAACAAATTATTTCTAGCACAGAGATTGACTGCAAGGGGCGTTTACTGGATATATCACCTTTCAAAGAAAGGATGGATCCAGAGGCTACCTGGCCCGCATGCAGACTCTGTCTACCGAAATAAGTTTGTAATCATTGTGATGATCAATCTCTGCTTCAATAGCTCTGATACCATGTAGAAATTTGCTGAATAATGATTAATTATCCACTGAGACTATCCTGATCACATATCAATTTGAATTCATATGCAACACATAATCTCTTCCACTCAGATCATCACACATGCGGAAATAAAACAAGCGATAGCACATCAAATCATCATACACATTAACACGGTATGTATGGGGAAAGCTTATAGCTGAAAACCCCGCAGCTATTGTGTATATTATAATGGAGAAATCATGTAACAAACTCAGTACAATACTCCTCACAAGTACTCAGTACTTTCTCATGAAGTTACACACAAACTAGCTCAGTTTTGAACAGGTTACTGGTTCAAAACTCATCGCCAATTGCCTTGCCTCTATTGCGCAATCATGGCCTGTCTATATAGAGATCCAAGGTTCGAATCTCCTTGGCTTGACAGCGCAATCATCATGGGCAATTCCTCCAAGTGTGGTGCAAATCTCATGCACAATTGATGTCACAACTGATAGCTATCTCAACCCTTTCATCTACCTCTTTCACTGGTCTCCACTGAACTGTCCATGCACTGTAGTGAACTGATGTGTTCTTGAGTTGAATAATGAGTTATTAATTAGTGAATTAAATAATATTTAATTCACTCCACTCATTACTAGTTGATTAGCTAGTTAAACTAATCTCAACTAGTTCAACTAAGTTAAACCGAACACAACTCCACCAACTTTCTCATCAACTCCACCAAACTTCTGCCACTGAAGTCCTAACTGAAGTCAACCATGCATGAGCTCACCAAACCCCTAGGAATAGCGTAATTCCTCTGTCAGATGCATGAGCCACTTCTGTAGCTCGAACTGAAGTGCTCCAAGAGAGTAAACTAAAGTTTAGAGTCCAAATATTATTAAGGGTAAATAATATTTGACTTCCCTATTTTTAGGATAGGCAGTCTAAAAATAGACTTCGATCTATAGGTCCAAAAAATAGAGGTCCATCTATTTTTACCAACATGACCAATACTCCAAGAATAACATATTGCAATCCCCGGATCATGCTCCATATGTCTAAAAATAGACATAGTCTAAAAATAGACTTTGCGCCAGAATTTGCCTACGGGCCCACTTAGTGAAGGCGACTTCATCTCACTAAGCTCCATCATCTTGCTGCATTTTCAACATTCAGAAACTCAAGTTCCTTGACCCAGAGAGGATTGAACCTGAAGGGTATGGGACCAAGATCATTGTGGCCCAACATCTCAAGCATAATGGGCTTATGGTCTGAAACGTTGCATGGGAGAATATGCAGTCTGGATTCTAAGCCCAGCAACAGGAAAGAACTCTGCACCAAACATCTATCAAGTCTAGCAGCAATGTGACCAGGGCCTATTCTTTTATTAGACCAGGTGTACTTACCGTTTTCTGGGGGGATATCAAGTAGATCCCAGTCCTGCATGAGGTCTTCCACCCACTCCCTTGCAGGGTCCCTTATGATTGTGCCTCCTCGCTTTTCCTCATGCGCAAGGTAAGGTTTAGATCACCTGCAACAATGATGTTGTCCAAGTTTTCAGACTCCGACAGGTGTTTGATGGAGTCCCAGCACTCCCTTTTCTCCCCTATGTTTGTTGGAACATAGACATTGAAAAGACTGAATGCCTCTCTCGTGTCTAAAGGTTGGAGCTTCAAAAGCAGCCAGTGGGTGTTGTGCAGCTCGGAGACCAGCCTATACTTGAGAGGATTCTAGAGAGAGCCTAGTCCCCCAGAGGCTCCCCGTGTAGAGACTGCTAGACCGCTGCTTCCTTTCCAGAATTTTTTACTGATTTGGAGAAACTCATGGTCCTCCATTTTGGTCTCCTGAATCAGAACAATGTCTGGGGCTTCTCTTCTTATAAGGCTTCTCGTTGCTTCTTCTTTCACTTTGCTCCCCATTCCTCTGCAATTCCAGGAGACAATCTTCATCATTTATTTTTGTGATGAGGGGCTCCCTTGGAGCCCTGCGCTTGGTTTTTGGTCATTTTCGGATTTTTGCCAAGGAGCTTCTCCAGAGTGGGCTGACTACCCTGAAGCTTGTCTTTGTAAGTTTCATGATCTCTCTTTTCTCTAACAGATTTGCGGCCCCTTGCAGATCTTCTGACTGATGTCTGCGTATCTCCAATTTCTCCATCCTCCTCAGACTCCTCCGAGTCATGTTCCTCCTCGGAGGCTTCTGCATGCTTATCTTTATTTCTTGCCGTGGCACTTTCTTCAGGTCTTATTCCTGCTGAAGTCATTTTTTCTAATGGTTTATCTTGTCTGTATTCTTCCTGAGGAGTCTCTTCTGCAGAGCTTAAGAACTCATTCCTATTCTCTTGACTTTTTGACGGAGGGACATTCTGGGTGGAGGCAGGCTAGGGGCCTTGAGCCCCAGATTTCTTGTGAGATGTCTTTGGCCTCTTAGCTTGGGTCTAGCCATCATCCTTTCCTTTCTCTGCTTCCCCTTTGTTCGGGCACCCTCTTGCAAAATGGCCGTAGATGTGACATTTACGACATTTGAAAGGGAGCTGCTCATAGTCCAACACTTGCACATGCGTCCAACTGCCAACCTTTATTTTGATGGCCTCCGGAAGCCCCACCTCTAAGTCCACCTCGACACAGATTCGGGTGCAATCATACTGATCATTGTTGTTTGCACTATCAATGAACTTTCCCAATGCATTTCCTATGTGCTTGAGGGAATCCCAGTTCCAACAGTGCACAGGAAGATTAGGGAGCTGAACCCAGACAGAAACTACCGTTGGGACATCCACGGCCGGATCGAAGTCGGGGGTCCATTTATTGAGATAAAGGCCCTGAGGTCCCATGAAATAGGGCCCATTCCTGAAGTTCAAGTCTTTGTCCTCCTTTGTGTTGAACTCAAATAGGAAGTACCCTCTCCCCATAAAATATGAAGTGACTTTATTATTGATCAGCGGAATCTAGTTCTTAACGATCCAATTCTCCGTCGATTTTGGCGAGGGCCAAAGGCCCGTGAATTGACCCACCAAGGCTTGATCTGCGAGGGACAAAGCGACCTGGATTGGACCCTCAGGGGGAAGGTTTACCTCCGGAACATCGTCGAGCTTTTTGACGAACTTATCGACTTCAGACTTCTTCTTTTTGGGCAGCGAAGCTAGCAAAAAGGAGAAGGCAGCTTCAGCGTCCGGGGGAGGAGCTCGCGAGGGACCGAGGGGCGAGCCTTGGGTCTCCATGGCAGAGGAGATCAAATCAGCAAAAACACACCCGATCTGCGCCAAGCAAAGATAGGAGGCGAGGCATCTCAAGGCCGAGATGAAGAAGGAGGGGATTCGATCAGATCCTGCAGGAAGTATCTCCAAGGCCGAGGAGCAGATCTAAGCAGATTTGACAAGAGAGATCGAGTGGCACTGCGAGGTCCTGAAGCAAGATCCGGGGAAAAGAGGATTCTAGCAGATCCGTGAGACCCAGAGTTCAGGAGGACTAGGGTCAGAGGCAGAGACGGCCAAGAGGGCAGAGCCCAATCTCAAGCTGCGCAGAGCAAGTCGCAGCAGGAGGCAACAGCGCGCGCAGAGCAAAAAATTAAGGAGATCATTTAAAACATATTTTTGAATGCATAAATAAATTCAAAATTTTTAGAAAATTCTAAAAACTCAAATTCTACAATTTAAACCATATATACTCAAATTTTTAATTAAACTTAAACAAAAAAAAAATATTTTTGTACACCAATTTTATATTTAATTTAATTGTAATTTTAAAATTAAATTATTAATATTATTAAAATTTAAAATATTTTTATATACATTTTTATATTTAATTTAATTGTAATTTTAAAATTAAATTATTAAAATTATTAAAAATCAAATTTGTAATAGTAAAGTATACGGAATATTTTAATAAATTAAACTATACTAAACTATTGATAATATAAAACTCATACTTTAAACAATATCCCATATATACAATTTTATTTTATTTTTCATTTTTCCGTATTTCATGTTTTCCGTTCCAATCCATTACCAGAGATAATTCATATGCAAATCTTGTTTCCAGCGAAATAGGCCCGAAAACAGCACAACATGCACTGTTCCCACCAACGACAGTAAATCAAAATACCATAGAAGGACCCTCCATCTCTGTCCACAAAATTCGGCCCCAGTGGGAAACCAAATATGTCCTGCAGGAGGCGACAGTAAGGCACAGAACCTGAAGAAAGGCCAGGGCTGTAATTAGTCACAGCAAACAAAAATATAAGACGCATTCTGTGCCTTCCTCTGCTTAACACACTCCAAATCTTAAGGGATCCATGGAGTAATTGACTGGACTAAGCGGCCTGCTACCGAAGCTGACGAGAGAAATCTTAGCATCGACCTGAAGACCAGATCATATAGATTGCCCGGTCCAGTGCTAGAAAATCTTTTGCCTCGGCAATGCTCTGAGACAAGTCCCCCAAGAAATCCGCCTCTGGGTAGTCAACATTAGGACGAATCACCTCTGGCTGCTGTTGAAGCGGGCCCGTGGCATCCATAGGTCCCGATCCATCCTCTCCACATCCATAGAATCCTCTCCTCGAGTCAATCTAGTTGGGATTGAAAACTAAAATTGAGTTAATAGTACCTTGCATGTGCTTGTGGGGTTGGGGAACAGAGGTGGGTCATGGTATTTTTGAGCCGGGAAGCATCCCAAGCCAAAAAAAAATATTTAATGGCAACAGTGATTGAATTTTTAGCAATAGCCTGTTAGCGTCCCTTCATTTGCCAAAGAGGAAGGGCAAGGAAGACCTATCTATCGAAATGAAAACCACATTCCAACTGCTACCAACACTAGCAGCCTTTTAGTCTACGACTACATTTTTTCCCATCACTACCATTCAAGTTCCCTTAGTACGGTAATGGTAAAGTCATAGCACAGCCTAGCACACAAATCGTCTTCTGAGAACTTTCTGATTCACACCTATCTCACTCCCTCAACTTGTTTACATACAATACAATTCAATCAACTCAAAATGCAAGGATTCTTGAATTCCCATTGTTCAATATTTCAGGCCTGTTAATAGTGGAATTTGATCGGGTTAAAACATGCAAAGAGCCATTGTATAATATGCCCTGCACAACCACAAGAACAGGGTAGAAGAAGATTGCTGTCGTAAGAGTGAAAACCAGTTAGCACTAGCAGGGCTCTCTGTTGGCTCTGTTGTACTTTGCTTTTCGTCATGGAAAACCCAACTTTGGGCTTTATTTGTCACATACTATTCTTTATAGCTCTTGGCTTTCGATATTCGAATGGGCAATCCTACAGTTTGCAGATGTATCATAAATTTTCTCCTGAAGTAAAAGAGTGGATGACGCGGAGACATGGATTAGATACAGATGGTTGGCCTATGGAGGGAAGCAACGAGTATTACAAAGCATTGCATCATCATGATTCTGCTCGCCATGGTCGTAAATTGGCCGACTACCCGTCCCTTACATTTTTAGCAGGGAACATAACAAACTCATTTTCACAGTTGGGATAGTAAGTTATGCCTCCTTGTTTATTAATTATATTGTATACCAATTTAGAATGAACCCAAAATAAACTTATATGTGTTGATACTCGTAGTTTTGGAAGGTTTTCCTGAAGTTCGAAATTACTAATGCTCCCTGTTACTGTAATTCAATCATTAAGCTCCTGACTCCCTGTTCTGTGGTCTGGGCAGTTTGTTCTACACCATGGTTCAAGTGGGCACTCCCAACGTAACCTTACTTGTAGCACTTGACTCTGGCAGTGATTTGTTCTGGGTGCCTTGTGATTGCCAGGAGTGTGCTCCCATTGCTGCACCTTACTATGGATTAGTATGTATTGTATTTTCAGCTTTTCCCTGTTAAACTTATTAGTTTTACCTTAATCTTTTTGATTTATTCTTCTTATCAACAATTATGTTAAATTATACTAGTTGTGAAATTTACTTAGACTATGGTTTCATTCTTTTTATCAACAATTATGTAAAATTGGACTGCTTGTCAAATCTACTTAGACAATGGTTTCTGAGGCCAAACAGACAAATCACATGCATGATGATATTTCAGTGATGGGTTTTTGTGTCCATGGGTTTTTTTTTTCCATAAGCATGGTGCTGATGCAAATAATGAATCTAGAAATGGCTGTGAACTATTTGGAAGATATTTTTTGAGGGTCACAAAATTGTGATGATAAGTGGCGAGTGCTGATTTCCAGAGCAGTAGAGTGTGGGTGCATATAACCATGGAGTTATGTTTGATCCCTGATCTTCACCAACTCAAAATAAAAATTAATGAGCCTATTTGATTGTGTCTTGGTGGTCAGACGTGTCTCATTCCACAACTTTTCATGTATTGAAAATCAGTCATTTTCTTTAGTGTTTGCAATAATTTATCAACAGCTGAAGTGCGAGATACGTCTTCAAAGACAAGAAAGAGTCTTTCCTTTTGCATGGCAGAAGAAGAGAGGTCAAAAGGGTATATACTAATGACATTGCTTCTTAAACTTGACAGGATAATTTGGTTGGTTTGATGCTGTTTTCTTTAATGGCCCCCAACCAGAGAATGCCGTTGATTCCAAAATGTCAAACATTTAAAAACTCATTTCAATTGAAAACATTTTATTACACCACTACACAGTTCTACTCCAGAATTCTCTAAATCAGTGCGGGCTAGAGTGGCCATCCCCCTAGCACAGGGACCCGTGAGTCATTACCGGACCAGATCTCTTACTAGCAGGCAGTTGAGATCGCCCAGTCATCAGCGACATATCACTTCTTCTCAGCAGCGGCGTAACAGAGGCTCTAGATCCTCTCCTAGCCCTCCCTCAGGACAACACTCTATCTTGAGTTTTTTGCATTCGACCTCGAGTGTTAGGAGAGAGATTTAGTGGACCATTATCTTGTGCCCTCTGCACTTGGAGTCCAGGACTTTCCTCATTTTGGTTTCCAGGCATTATGTTTTTCTTGCTTTATTTCTTATTTCTTGCTCTTTATATAGGAGACCTTTTGGTACTCCTCCTTGTATCAACATCATTGTACTCTGCAGTCCCATTGACCTACTTTTGTGGTCATTTGTTGGACATTAATATAATTTCTTTCTTTCTACCAATATGAATAACTGTGGAAGTATCCAATCACTCATATGCAGCCTCTACGGAGAGGCATATCTCAAAGAGATAAGAAATTTCGAAAAGCTGCACATCAAGATCCAAAAACGAGTGTTGATTTAGCCTTTTAGTAGGCTCTCCAGCACTCGTTTACTCTCAAGACTTTGGTCCTTGATGATGGATGGAGTTACCATCCAAAATGTTGAACGGATCACACGTCTACACAGTTATACTCCGGAATTCTCTACCAACATTTTATTACTTGAGAGACAGAAGGGTAAAACATATATAAGAGCCACTTTACATGCTGGTTAGATTACAATAACAGCATTTGATTCACCTGATGATTGAAACAGGATTCTGTCAATCTTTTCTTGAAGCAGTTGATGACCTAGCTTTAGGGATTTGAAGAAAATATACTTAGAAGATTTTAATATAATTTACCTGGAGATATAGGCTTCTAGTCACAGATTTTTAATTCTAATTACTGTGATAAATCTCAGATTTCACAGGGAACGAATCCCTAGAAATATAACAGTTAGTAACTTGAGATATAAATATCTTGGATTTTTCCTGATCTTTCTGAGTTTCTCTTATTTTTTCCAAGTTTTTCAGGTTGCCAAGTTTTTTTTCTGATCTGAGTTTATGCCAGACAAATTTTGGCTATTTTCCCCATTTTTTTGATTTCCCAAGTTGACGAACCCCGCCGATTTTTTGCCAGTGCCAAGTTTCGCGACTCTGCAAAAGGTTACATGGTGCAATGCAAAAAGCTTAAATTTTAAGGAGCTGTATTACAGTTTATCGCTTCGACTTGCACCATTTTACTAACACCTTGGAATCATAATCATTTGAACATCATATCTGTAATTGGGAAGATCATGCTAATACCACCAGGCTCATATATTCTTGTACTTACATAATTTTTCATCAATCTACATTTTGTAGGGCTGAACGTCGAAATTGGTTGGCATAAGCAGCATATTGGCCTTTCAGAACCTTATGTATTGTGGCATAGTGACAAAATTCCTTTCATAACCACAACATTTTGTCAAATTGCTAAATGCACTTGCATTCTTATTTGTCAGGCAAAACAACTCCTCTTCAGTGCTAGTGCAGCATGTAAAAAAGTTTCTGACTACATTGCAACTCAAATAACTTGTGAAGGAGGATAAAAGTGCAACAAAATGACCCTCTTTCTGGTGTTGTTCCAACTCGAATGCGGTGATCAATCCTGCTTCTATACCAGAAACGTTTCCTACTCAGTTTTTTGACTGCTGTGGGGTGTTTGGAGTTCCCCAAATCATCCTGTGACGTCAAAAAAATTGGAAACATCCTGGAATCAATGGGAACCGTGAAGAATTGTTCTGCATTCCCAGGAGGATTGCTCGAAAAGGGCAATGTTTTTGTTGCATGTTTAGTCTTTCTGCATATGTTGTGCTTTAATGTGTTCCATTGATATGAAGCTCCTCAGCAAAAGACGGATCTGTTTGTATGCCTAAATTTGGAATAGAAATCAATTTACTGATGGATCTTTCACTGATATTTGATTTTGATTTCAACAGGATATCAATATCAATTTACAGACTTACAGTCCATCAGCCTCACAGACAAGCAAGCCGGTTACTTGTGATAATACTCTGTGTGATTTACAAAAGAAATGCTCCAAATCTAGTGATCAATGCCAATACAATGTTGCATATGTCTCTGCAAATACTTCCACTTCAGGAACTTTAGTGGAGGATATACTTTATCTGATTCCTGGAAATGGGTCCCAGAATGGAACAGTAGTGAAGGCACCTATCACCTTCGGGTATGATTTGTTTTTTGTTGTTGTAAATGAATCTTGTTTTTTTGAAGGCATAGCGAACTTCCTGTTCAAGAGAGTTGATAACGAGGGCATTTTTCACTTTCTTCATTTTTTTCTAAGACATCTGAAGTACACTAAATTCATACTGCTTCTCTCTCCAAGACTAGAATTCTTTGAAATTAGTTTTATGCCTCTAGATAGCAGTCCTAGGCCATACTAAATTTGACTATGATGCATGACCTGAAAATTACTGTGCATTTCCCCTTTTTAAAGTGCTACCAACGAATAATTATTTACTGAGTTGATCATTGCTTGTTGCATTTGGTAGGTGTGGGAAGGTACAAACAGGCTCATTTCTACAAGGTGCAGCTCCATATGGTCTACTTGGGCTTGGCATTGAACCTATCTCTGTCCCTAATATTTTATATAAATCAGGCCTTGTATCAAATTCTTTCTCTATGTGCTTCCCTCGGAATTCATCTGTCGGAAGGTTTACCTTTGGAGATAAAGGGACTTCAGACCAAAAGGAAACCCCTTTTATTATTGATCAAACACAGTGAGTGTCAGCTAGGCTCTATGCATTCCCGTGACTGTCAGTAAGACTTAACAATCATTCACAAGTATTTTAGAGTTACCGTGAGCTAACCATTTAGGCTCTTATATCATATCCCGCATCATACTCTTCTGTGACCACTTGCAACATGAGTTGTTGATAAAGCATTTACTGAACTGCAGCCCAACCTATTATTTAGGTGTGAAGGAATTTTACGTGGGAAACGCTCTCGTCAAAACAGAATTTCAAGCCCTTTTTGACACTGGCACCTCATTTACATACTTGGTTGATTCAGTTTACAAAAGCCTTACATCAAATGTGAGTGATTATAAACCTATTTTATTTTATTGTACATATACCCCTTTTTGAGGATTTATCCAATTGACTAACGTGCTTTGAAGGGAACAGTATCATCTGCAGAGGCAAGCCTCTCCATTGGCAATTGATGATTCGAACATTCCTTTTGAATTTTGTTATGAAATCAGGTTAGTATTAGTCATACAAAGTACAAACTTTTGGGTATCTTTTTTAAGCAACATTAACTGGGGCATTGTTCGGAGAGAGCTAATATTCTTGTTGCTATTTGTGCAGCAACAGTCAAAGCATTAATCAAGGGCCTAATATATCTTTCAACTTCAATGGAGGAAACAACTTTTCTGCTATTCAACCATTAGTCTTTATTGGTGATCCGGTAGAGTTTCAATACAGTTGAAATTTGATACGACCTTTCTCTTGGTGTTTGTTTCTTAAATGATAAATTGTTGTTTATGTCTAATCTTATTCTGGCAGAATGGGAAGTTGGTAGGTTACTGTTTGGCAGTGCTTCAGAGCTCGACAGTCACAATTATTGGTCGTAAGTTCACGTCCACATGACCTATTTTGATTTTTTGTAGAGGTTTATTATATGATTTTTGCTGGCCAGTCTTTAGAGTTGCCATAGATAGCAGAAATATTGGTAAGTGTGAATTCCATGATCGATTTACTTACTGGTACTACCAATGTACTAACAGAAAGGAAATAGGTGGGCTCTGTATTGAATGTTGAATATATTTGCTGATATATTTCATGGTTTTATGTAGTGTATGTGTCACATACCCAAAGGCCTTCCTTGGCCTTCAGTGCACTCCATGTGAATTTCTTCATAACAAATTGTTGGGCTAGTTCTACCTCTAACTGTAACAAAGTCTAGAATTCATATGCCCAAACAAATATTTGTAGACATATCATGCATATTTCACATTGACTCATTAACAATATGTAAATACAAAGCATTTCACATATAGGCAAAAATGAACACTTAGCTGTAACTGAGGAGTAATTCACTGCCCAACTATAAGATTCAATTATGGATTCCACCACCAAACGAAACCATGATAACACCAGGCAAAGGAGGCTTCTATGGGACTCTAATCTCACTCAACCCAACCCTTTTCTCTCATCTCAAATTTAATTTGCTCTTTGCTGAGCACTCCAGGCCCTCATAACCATCAATCCACCATGGCACTCTCTTCCCTTCACAGCACAAAGAAGATCTTCCCTTTATTGGATTTACAGTGCATGCCTCAGGGATCTTATAGTTATTCCTTTCAAGTGCAGGAAGAATGAGTCCAAGACTGCTGGTTTCCTACATCAAGTGACTTGGAGGAGATATGTTTGGCCAAAACAGTCCTTGAACAGCACTAACATGGTTGCAAATTTGTGGTATTTGCTTCAGCTATCTTGAACATCCCATCCATGGTTTTTTGCTCAAAACCATCCATAGGCTCTTTCCAGCCATAATTCCATGGGGTTCTCTAACCAATTGCTGGCAGAACAACCATGGTTTTATACAAGCTCCTCCATGCACAAGGATAGGAAGAACATTTGAATGGAGGAATGGATAAGGCTCATGGGAGAGGAATTCCAACCATTCCCTTGGAGGAGAGTAAGAATGATCCATGAACGAGAGTGAATAATGGGTTTCCCCCAAGAGTTGCATAAGAAAAGGGTGCCCTTCCCAAGAAGCATGGGGAGACATCCAAAGGACCACCTAAGTAGAAAATTGATGGGAAATATTCTAAGGAAGCATGGGCAAGGAGGGTTGTACCTCAAAGGACAAGGTTCAAACGCCCATGTGCCACCATTATCCTCTTCCCCCTTTGTGGTATCATGATCTTCTCATTGCTTCTCAAGCAACCCTTTTGGTGGATTTATATTTTTATATATTTCCTTTATATGCATACTTTTACATACATAAGCAAACCATGGAAAACATACAAATTGAACCATAATCCTAGCCCACAATGGGGACTCATATGCATTCGCTAATTTGGCCTTGGCCTTGAGCTTTGCAGTAGGAATATTTACAATAAAATTGCATTATTTACACATGGGGTCATTTAACTCAACCCACATTGGCTTGACTCCCATCACATCACCTCATCATTTGAATAATACATAATTTAACATTTATATTCCATTGGTCAAAATTGGGCTATTAAAGTATGGGTTATGCATTCTATACTAACCACACACTTCTCCCATCAGATATTGATGTCTTGGTATTTTATAGTGCAATGACCATATGAAACCTGCCCTTGGTAGGAGGACAACAAGGTCCTCATATCCATCCTAGTGATGGCTCATAGTATGCTGAAGTCCCTCCTTTTGAGTTCATTACTTTGGTCTATTTGTGTGATTGTGGTTTCCAACTTGATGTCTAGTGCCATTGTAGGGTTCCCCTTTCATCTTTGACCTTCCTTGGTCGCATGTTTGGCCATGGTAGGTGCTTTGGGAAACCCATTTGGTTCCCTTCCCTACTAATAACCTCTCTTGTGCTTTGTGCACTTGTGGTGGTCTTAGTTAGTTGAGAAGCCTCCTTGTCTCTCCAAATTCCCTAATCCATTAGAGCAGACTTTTTGAGGCACACAATGAAACTTATAACTTGAGTGGTCTTGGCTTGTGTTCCAAATTGTAGGTTGTTTTAAGACCACCATACTGTAATATTCCCAAATGGGAAAAGCAGGAATATAGTGCATGAATATAGAAATAGCAGTAAATATCAACACATCACATGAGAGCCAAATGATAGATCCATGGTATTATGTATAACAGCAATAAATAAGTACAAGATCTTGGGGATCAAGCCCCTCAAGATAGGAAAAAGAAGCCTCCAATGCCAAAATGCACCAAAAAACAAGTAATACACTGCTACACAAAGTACTGAAGCAAGCACAACGCAGTTTTAATGACTAATACTTCAGCTGGGACATATAAATAAATGGATTTGAAAAGATCATGCTCATACAAGGCCAAAAATGGAGATCTATGCTCCCATACACTTTTCCTAGACAGCCTGGGAAGGGTTTCCGGAAATACACAAAATATAAATGGTGGATCTAAAGCCCCAGGGTTGAAGATGCACTGCAACTAAAGCACATAGAAGGAGGTGGCTGAATTTGATGTAGATCTGAAAGAACTCCTCCAAAAGAACCCTCTCAATGAAGGGCTGATCCCTTCAATGCAAAGCAAATACTCCAAATGGAGCAATGAACTTACCCCTGCAACAACTCATCAAAATAACGTAGATCTGGACTGGAACTGTGCTGTAGGGGATAAAATCAACTTGGCCTGATGCCACAGATGTCAAATAAGCCCAAGGGGCTCCTTTACTGGCCTCCCAATGGAAGGAAACCTTCCTCCACTGCAAAGCTAGCTCAGAAAACACCCAACAAGATCTTCCACTGCTGCACCCTGCAACTCAGCACATCTCTCAACAGAAACTGCGCTGTACCACAACACTGAAGCTTGGTTTGAAACCTGAATGTGGAAATGTAGTGCAAACTCCTCCAAGAGCTTCTTAATGGAATATGTGGGATTCCCGATCAGGAACACCTGGTGCTAAACAACACTCAATCTCAGCTAAACAACTAGAGAAAGATATATGTCTAAACAGACCATATAATCAGAAATATAAAATACCAATACCTAAATAATATGGCTGCCATCCTCTTCCTTATATAAGAAATGAGCTTCCAAACCCTAAGCCCCATCCATTAATGACACTACTTCCTTGCAATGTGTCTCCATCTAAAACTGCGTTGCCCCTCATTGAATGCCACTCCTCCCTGACAATGCTGTTGATTTGGTCAAAGTTGACACAGTCCACATGCTCTAGCCCCTGTTCACACCTTAGGGTGCTTTATTAAGCTGAAAAGATGATCCATTTTCGCATGAGAAGTGGTTTTATTCCTAATAAAGAGATTTATGGGTCTCCCTACCCACTTATTCATCAAACAAGAAAACAAAATTAGACTTTAATATTCCAATTAACTGCATGCTAATTTAGGAATATTACAATCCTCCCCTCCCAAATGTTGCTTGTCCTCAAGCAACTGCAAGGATATATCTGCAAAATATAGGGATCCTTCATCCCCATGTGAAGCTCCATTCTCGAAGCTATAATCCATATAAAATGAATCACCCTCTAGAATGGTAATTCATAGAAAAACTCCTCCCATGTGAGAGGCTCCTCCCAAAGACATAAGTCAATCATATGGCTCACTTCATAAGGAAACAAGTGATATAATGTAGTAGCCACATAATGTCCCATGCTCTCCTTGAAGCATGAATAAGTGTGGGAAGTTCCATTCCCAATGGACACATCCAACCAATGTGTCATCCCTCCAATCATGTCCCCAACAATAATAAGAAGATCATCAACATATGGGATCACAATCAAAGTCATGCTAGCTGCCATATGTAGTAATGGAGAAGGACAATGGTCCCTCAAGTGCAACCAGCGCAGTTTTACTCCTAACTGCATCAGAATTATGCATGATGAGTGGTTTCCCAACCATTCGTTTGCTGCCCCAATCTCCTTACAGGCTTGGAGAAGGTGTATGTTGTATGGTGCAAATTGAGCATACACTGCATAAGGTATTATCTCCCCAAGATCTCCTAGGGAGTGGCCATTATCAATGTTGCTTATGGCCTCAAGTAGACCATGAAGTCTAGAAGGAACAGTGCCCCCTCTTTGAGCAATGCCCTGCACATTTATGATAAGGAAATGAAAATACATAGTAAATGAATCATGATGTATAGAAATACAATCTTTACCATGTACTTGGTTCAAGCCAGTAAGGTGGCTCATGATGGGCCTATTATCACTCCCAATGAGAAGGGAAGTGGTTGTGATAACTCTACCAAAGAGTCATGTCTCTCCTCATCCTCCAAATAATCCATGCATCTCCTCATATGATGGTGCATCTCCTCTTTGAAGCCTTCCCAAGTGAATCCCTCCAGGATAGTATGGTATGCTCTTATAAAACCAGTGGGTTTGGAGAGCAACCCTTCATATGCTGCATCTAGTAGCTTCTCCTTGAACTTAGAGGCTCTAGTCAAAAAGACTCTACTCTGAAAATAGATGACCCCATCTACTAGTGCATATCTCCCATTAGATAGCTGGTCATCAAGCACTCTGCATGAAAAGAGATCCTTAGAGTACCACTAGTAGCTGGGATCTCCAATAAGGGTCAATACTCAATAATGACAGCACTTCTGATCTATCATGTGAAGCTCCTGTCATGTTGCTGCTCTCTTCTTTGACATCTTCTATGCCAAAGTTATACACCGGGGTGCTGCAATCTTGTCCTTGCTGCTCCTTTCTCAGCGCAATATCTGAGATGATAGTGGGTGAGGATGATGTTGGGAGAATGTCTCCCTTCTCCTTGAGTCCACCCAAGACTCTCAACGCTGTACAATGACCTCCCATTATTCCCACTCCTCTTGGATCTATGAGTGGTGCAACATGTCGAGAGAACTCTTTAATCCTCTTCCAATCAGGGGGTCTCCCTGGTGGAATGCCTCCATGTGATAAAACATCAATGCCTAGAGCATGTTGTACATGTGAGTGGACTAATTTGTCCCTGCCCTCACTGCACAAATCATCCTCCTGCTTCTGTGCATAAACCTCCTGAAAAGGATGGGTGTATATGTTCTCAATCATTTGGTGCTGGCCCTCCTTCTCATCTTCTCCTACCTTCTGCAAGATCTCACAGTGTAAGGTGTCTTTATCAGATGTAATCAACCCATGCACACCCAACATCTCATTGGTGTCAAAAGTATTGATCACAAAGGAATGATCTATCATAGCGTGTGTCCCCAAGACTGTATTCAATGTTGGAACACACTTCCTCCATTGTTTTGTCTCATTGCCTATTAACATAGACACATGCTGCTCATGATCTTCATATGTAAGATCCTTTGGAACTTCCTACAAAGATACAAGAGCTCCTCTAGTTGAAGCAATTGCTTCATCTCCATCTCCAAATAGAGGTAGATCTTCCCTTGCTGTTACAGCGCTGGAGGCTCTCCCTAATTCTTCCTCTTCCTTCTCCTCATCATGGGAGAATACCTCATCATTAAGAGATCCTTTGGCTTGATCCCCTCGTGAAGGAGGAATCCTCATGTCTTCTTCTTGAGAAGAAAGTTCTTGCTGAAGTGGGGCTTTTGCCCTAGGCAAAGCATGTTGTGGATCTTTAACCCCCTCAACAATGTTCTGAAATGGAGTTGGTTTCATGGATCCTCCCAACTCATGCAAAGGTTCTGATTTCTTGGGCTTGGTTTGCTCTCCCAAGTAAGTTTCATATTGTTTCAAATCAAATCTTTTCACTAGCCTCCTAGCGAACTTTGCATAAGTATATATATTTTCATTATTCAACGAAGAAGATTCAAATAACCACCAGGCATAAGCCTTACCTTCAAGATGCAGCGCTGCTACTCTAATGGCTTCCTCTTTTGACACTTGATGCAGCTGGAAATATGTGTCTAGCTTCCTTACCCAAGCCTTGGCTGTGCTCTTGGGTGACCCATCAAAAGTAGGTAGAAAGAATCTACCCAAAGTGTGCTGCATGCACCCTCTTCTTCTATTGTAGTTATTGGGTCTTCTATCTTCTTTGATTTGACAAAACCCTTGGAAGTTTAGATGCTCCTTGAATCTTCTAGACTGAGATTCATATTCTTGGAGATAGTCACCAAGAGTCTCCTCCTTTGGTGTTTCTCCTTCTTCTTCTTCTCTTGCCAAGAATGTAGGCATGGTACCACGTTGTAGATCTGATTGTGTGGCTGAATGCTCACATACATAATATGAAGAACTGAAGCTTTCTTCATGTGTAAATCTTCTTGAGGGATCTCTATCTCTTTTCCTCCTCATTCCCTTGATTTCTCTTTTAAGCTCATGCATAGTTTGGAGAAGAAGTTTTGAAAACTTCTTTCCCTCCATTTCTCCAAATAATGGAGACTTGACTTTGTCTCTTCTGTAAGCCTTCTCTTTTCTGTGAGAAGCTTCTTCTTCTTCTGATAACATAGATGCAATGTCTTCATAGGCTGAGCCAAGATTATGCTCTGATACCACTGTAATATTCCCGAATGGGAAAAGCAAGAATATAGTGCATGAATATAGAAATAGCAAAAAATATCAACACATGACATGTGAGTCAAATGATAGGTCCATGGTATTATGTATAACAACAATAAATAAGTACAAGATCTTGGGGATCAAGCCCCTCAAGATAGGCAAAAGAAGCCTCCAATGCCAAAATGCACCCAAAAACAAGTAATACACTACTACACAAAGTACTGAAACAAGGAAAACGTAGTTTGAATGACTACCAGATGTCCTCTCAGGGAAAGCCACACATGGTCGTATTCCACGTCATGCCCTCAGCATTTGTTGCTCTCCATGAAGATCGAACGGAATTCTGTACGTGGTTATGCACGCGGGAACTCAAAATAGGAGATAGACTCCTAATAGGACAAGGACAGTCCAGATGTCCTTTGTCATATTACGATGCCACCTTTAGAGTTCTAGTTCGATTTTAATATGGAAAGACAGTAATCCCTGTATTATCTCGAGTTCTGTTATGTAAATTTGCTATAAATATAGCTTGGGAAACCGAGAGACAAGGTTAGATTTTTGTTAGATTTTATGGTTGACTGCTAGATTTTTGAAATCCGAGAATACTTTGTTTTGAAGTGATTCCTCTTTAATGAAAGAAGCAGCACTTCCTTGAACGCGTTGAGTCGATCTTGAACTAGATTTCGTGCTACTCTGGTGGTAGAGGGCCCCTGCCTCCTGAGCAGCCTTGTTTATACAATAGATAAGTATTTTAGTCTTGTTTTTATTTCTAGTTTAGGCAAGTTTCTGAAGTTTATGTTCATACTTGTTTTCGTTAATTATCACAGTTGGAATTACTCTAATAAGCTCTTCCAAAATATCATTATGATGAATAAGGCATAGCTGTGGTATCTTACTCTTACAAAGCTCTTCCAAAATATCATAACAATGAGTAAGAAGTAGCTGTGGTGTCTTAGATTTTAGTTGTATTTGCTTTCAGTCTTGTGTTTATGTTCAATTTCTTTGAATGATACAGCCATACTTGTTCTCACAAACTCTTCCAAAACATCATTCATACTGAACGAGATGGGCTGTAGAATTCCTTAGGTTAGTTGCATGTTAACTTAGTTATAGCACTCCGGAGGTAGAATGCATGTGATTCAGCTCTGTCATTTCATTTCCAGTTTGATAATGGCTTTTTAGTCTAACATTGTTCACTGTACTTCAAATAGACTAGTGGCACTCTAGTTTAGTTTTAGCTTGCTGTATTAGCACTCCATTTTAGTTGCCATCCATTGCATTTTAAATCATATTAGTTGTTAAATTTAAATACCATGGTCTTCATTATTTACAAAACTTCTTTCTTTCCAACCTCATATTAATACATAATCATTTGGACAGGAGTTGGTATCATTCTAAGACCTAGAGTATTTTGCAACCTTTTTACCATTTCACAAACAAGCCTTTTCTCAAAAGACCATTCTAAAAAGGAAATCTATAACTTCTGAGTGAGGCCTAGTGGTGTTAAATTGAGTTGCAGAACATAATTAAAAGCTAGTTTAGAATAGAAATCTTATGATGCTACAAATGTTCTTTTCCAAATATATTCCAATAGATCTTTAAACATGGATGAGATGTTGTAACATTGTAAGTTGATTGTTTGATTGTTTAGTTAGGAGAACTTCATTTACACTTAACTTGCCCATTTCTCAAGCTCTTCCAAAACATCTTTAATGAATGAATTGGACAATTTTAAGCTCATGTTGTGATTTATTTCCTTGAAGTCATTATCAAGCTTTGTATTTGTTGTTTGCTAGCCATAGTTAGGCTTTGTTCTGTTTTAGTATTTGCATTTGTCATTTGCCATCCATAATTTAGGCTTCACTCTGTTTTTAACCAATAGCTTCTTCTCACCAGCATTTAGTTCTTTCCCTTGTGAACATAAAACCATAAAAAAACCAAAAACATCATAAAAGCACTAGACACAACGTAGTGAGAAACAAATACCTAGGCACATATAGTGCACCACACTTTAGCAGTTTACCAACCCTGGTTGACAATTAATGAACTCAATTTAGGAGACTAGGTTGAGCACAAACATTTTGGCGCCGTTTCCGGGGAAGTGTAACTAGGTAGCCTTGTTTCTTAACTCCCAAAAACAATTATATGCGTAGAGAGAGAGACTCAAGGGGTAGATTCATAAGAAGCAGAAGCAGAAGCTTGATCCCTAGAACACCACTTGTTTCACCTAGACCAAGAGCCAGTACACCTCCAACTCAGACCCACAATCCATCCTTTACTGATCCTAGACTTCCAGAAGACTTAAGATCAGATATTCCATTAGAAAGACCTTCCACTTCATCCACTGAACCTGTCTTAAAAGAAGATTCAAGGACCCCTGCTAGAGACACAAACTTTTCCACTTCCACAGAAGAATCAACTATGGCAGAAGAAGGGGGAGGAGGAGTCTTTAATGGAGAACACACATTATTTGGAAGGGGTAGAGGTAGAGGTAGAGGAGAAGGAGGTAGAGGTGCAGAAGGAGAAGGAGGTAGAGGAAGAGGTAGAAGAGAAATGGGAAGCTCTTTTGGGTTTCCTATAGTAGATGAAGAAACCAATACAACTATGAAAAATATTTCACCCTCTGTCCTTCCAAACTTCTATGGACTTAAAATTGAAGATCCTGAAACCTTCCTATTTGAATTTGAAGTCTTGTGTAGAACTTATGACTACTTACAAGATGCTCAAAAACTTAAATTATTTCCTTCAACATTGAAAGGAGCAGCATTGAAGTGGTTTATGAGTTTGATCAACAGTTCTATTATGACATGGGAAGACATGAAACAAGAATTTTTAGAGAGGTATTTGGATTATTGTATGCCAATCAATCATAAGGAAGAAGTGTTCAAGGTGATACAAAAAGAGGATGAAAACTTGGAAGATTTGTTGGAAAGATTTCATTACAACATAAAAAGAGCAAAAATGGAAAAATTAGATCAAGACACCTTGAAAGCTCTCTTGTTGAAAACAATTAGGGATGAATGGTTGGATATCCTTAACATGATGGGAAAAGGGGATATATCTCAGCTCACATTACCTGAAATAGCTGAGTTATGTATCAACCTTTCAAGAGGGAAATCTAAAACTGTAAAAGGTCCAAGAGATCCTGCTCTTGCAAGGGTAAGCAAGTCTGCTTCTGGGACAGTAAGTAGGGCAGAGATAGGGCATATGCTTGATGAATTCAAATCTGACATCTTAGGGAGTCTTAGTGAACAAATAGACACCCTTAAGTTACAAAACAAGAAAAAAGTTGAATCTGATGCCTTAGCAATCTTTTGTCCCAGATGTAGAAAGAAGCATGCCCTGAGAGAATGTCCTTTGGATGCAAAAGTTGTAGAGACCTATGTCATTTGTTCAGAAAAACATGAGACCAAGAGTTGTCCTTCACTTCCTGGTCTTAAAGCTGTCTTTCAAGAGGAAAATCCTACAAGTTCCACAGAATCTCTCAATTTTGTCTCTAGAAGGCCTTGGCAAGGACCTCAAACACAAGGATTTCATGATCAAATGTATAATCAACCTCCACCAAATTGGAATTCTTGGAAGCAACCTTGGCCCCAATTTCAAAATCAATCTCAAGCTTGGGCACAAGGGGCACAAAATCCCTATGGAAGATACTCTCAGTACTATCAGTATCCACCATCTTATCCACCATATCCACATTTTCCTCAACAACAAAATCCTCAAAATCTACAACATCAAAATCAACCACTTCCATTACCATTTCCTCAAAAATCAAATCAGTTGCCTGCTCAACCCATACCAAACCCCAACAATAAAAATCCTCAGAATACATATATGATAGAAGGCCAACAATTTCCAACTTATTTAATTACTCCTCTAGATCTTAGTAATGTTCAACTTAGGTCTGGAAGAATACTTGAAAAGAGGAAACCTTCTGTGATTATACAAGAACAAGACAACTCTAAGGAAGATTCTCTACGAGAAAATAAAAGTCTTGAAGAAGACACATCTTTTCAGGACCCAAACATTGAAAAATCAAAACAAAAAGAACCAATAATTTCAACTCCTGTATTAGAGCAGCCATCAACATCCACTCCTACACCTCCCTTTCTAGAAAGATTACAAATTGATAGAGGTGTAGAAAAACAAATTATGGTGCCTAATTATGATTTCCTAGATGAGCTAAGAAATGTTTGTATTAAGATTCCATTATTACAAGCCATCAAGGAAATCCCAATTTTAGCAAAGACAATAAAGGAGTTGAGCATGAAGAAAACAAGAAAAAGAATAAGAGACATAAAGAAAATTCAACTGGTAGGAAAAATAACAGACATTATGATGGGTAAGATTGCTATTCCAAAGTATCTAGACCCAGGAAATCCAGTTGTCAAAATTCACATCAACGGAATTGAGATCCAAAACACACTCATTGATTTAGGAGCAGCAATCAATATCATGAGTAGACAAATCATGGATAAACTGAAACTTCCTAATCTTCTCTTTACACCCACATTATTACAATTAGCAGACAGATCTATGATCAAACCTGATGGGGTAATAGAAGACATTCCGGTGTCCCTAGATTCTTGGGAGTACCCTATGGATTTCATGATCCTAACTCCTAAGAATAATCTAGGAGGGCATCCAATTATATTAGGAAGACCTTGGTTAGCTACAGCTGATGCTTTCATTAGTTGTAGATCCGGTGATATGTACATCTCTGATGGTAGTTCAACTAATAAATTCACTTTGTATCCTCCAGCAAGGACAATTACATATTTAGATGATACTCAATGGATAGAGGATGAAGAAGACTTACAACCTCTCTTCACAATTTCAGAAATTAGTGAAGATAGTCAAATTCTGAATACTTTAGAAAACTTTGAATCCTCTTCGGAACATAAACATGACCAATTTCAAGAAGAATCCAACATTGAGTTTTTTTCATCAAGACATATGTCTCTTCATTCTATGGATAAATTTGGCAGCTCTACAAGTGAGA
The DNA here is from genome assembly GCA_034641835.2 of Pinus albicaulis. NCBI lineage: Eukaryota > Viridiplantae > Streptophyta > Pinopsida > Pinales > Pinaceae > Pinus > Pinus albicaulis. The sequence continues at coordinate 776,378,398 of CM076570.1, forward strand.
TATTTCCAGGCAAAACTTTAAACATAAACAAGAACCTAGAAAAATCTCAACAAGAAGAGCTAGTCAAGATCTTACAGAGACATTCTTCTGCATATGCATGGGAGTACACTGATATGAAAGGGATAAGCCCCAAGACTTGTACTCATCACATCTACATAGAGGAAAATTGTAAACCAATCAGACAACCTCAAAGACGGATGAATCCAAATCTTAGGGAGATTGTTAAAGAAGAATTGCAGAAATTATTGAATGTCAACTTTATCTATCCTATTTGAGATAGTCAGTGGGTTTCTCCTTTGGTAATTGTGCCAAAGAAAAATGGTAAATGGAGGGTATGTATTGACTACCGAGAATTAAACAAAGCTACTCTTAAAGACCATTTTCCCTTACCTTTCATAGATCAAGTGTTAGATACATTAGCTGGCAAAAATTACTTCTCATTTCTAGATGGGTTTAGTGGTTATAATCAAATTCAAGTAGCACTTGAGGACCAAGACAAAACCACATTTACCTGTCCTTGGGGTACTTATGCTTACCGAGTATTGCCATTTGTATTATGCAATGCACCTGCAACATTTCAAAGGGTAGTATTAGGAATTTTTTCAGATCTAATACATGATTATGTAGAGGTATATATGGATGATTTCACAGTTTATGGAAACACATTTGAAGAAGCCTTAGCAAACTTGGAAAAAGTTTTAAAGAGATGTCAAGAAGCAAATCTTTCACTTAGTCATGAGAAATGTTTCATGATGTTTACTGAAGGTATTGTTTTGGGGCATAATATTTCAGGGGATGGGATTAGAGTTGATGAGTCAAAAGTTGAAGTCATCTCTAACTTATCTATTCCAAGTTGTCAAAAAGATGTTAGGAGTTTTCTAGGATTTACAGGATATTATCGGAGGTTTATAGAAAACTTCACCAAGATAGCATCTCCACTCTTTAAATTACTTACCAAAGATTGTGAATTCAAATGGAATTCTAATTGCCAGTTAGCCTTTGAAACCCTGAAAACAAAAATTTCTGAAGCACCTATTTTAAGGGGACCTAACTGGAAGTTACCTTTTCATATCTCAACAGATGCCTCTGATACAGCTCTAGGAGCGGTATTGGGACAAAAAGACCTGATTCCTTATGCCATCTACTATACCAGTAAAAATTTGACTCCTGCAGAGTTAAACTATACTGTAACTAAAAAAGAGTTTTTAGCTGTTGTTCATGCCATAAACAAATTCAGACACTATATAACAGGCTATGAAACTTTTGTTCACACTGATCATTCTACAATTAGATACTTAATGAACAAATCAATTACTAATGGCAGAGTCATAAGATGGTTATTGCTTTTACAAGAATTCAACATTACCATTCTAGATAGGCCTGGAAAACAAAACACAGTAGCTAATTTCCTATCTAGACTCCAAAACATCAAAGATGACACTCTAGTTGAAGATCAATTTCCTGATGAATATCTTTTTGCAATTTCTACCCAAACTCCTTGGTTTGCTGACATTGCTAATTATTTAGTTTCAGGGAAATTTCCTTCAATAATAAATGCAAGAGACAAAAGAAAGATCATTTATGACAGTGCAAAATATTCATGGGTTGCTAATGAGTTATACAAAACAGGTCCAGATTTTATCATTAGGAGATGTGTTCGAGAAGATGAGATGCCTGAGATCCTCAAAGCATGTCATGATGAACCTTGTGGTGGACACTTTGTTGATAAAAGGACAGCTTATAAGATCCTTCATTTGGGATATTATTGGCCATCCCTTTTTAAAGATGCTAAAGAGTATGTCAAAAGGTGTGACAGTTGCCAAAGGGTAGGGAAACCTTCTCCTTTAGGTGAGATGCCATTGCAGCCTCAGGTACATATTGAACCTTTTGAAAAATGGGCTTTGGATTTTGTAGGACCTATTAGTCCTCCATCAAGACAAAAGAAATATATATTAGTTTGCATTGATTATGTTACCAAATGGGTAGAGGCCAAGCCATTACTTTTTTCTACTGAAGCATCTGTAGTTAATTTTCTTTTTGAGGATATTTTTACTCGTTTTGGTGTCCCAAGGGAAATTGTTACAAATCAAGGAGCTCAATTCACATCAAGGCTAGTGGAAAAAATGATGGAGAGGTACAAAATTAGACACAGAAAATCTACTCCCTATCATCCACAAGCAAATGGTCAAGTGGAATCTACTAATAAGGTTATTGAAGGGATCCTAACAAAGACTGTCCATTTACATAGAAAAGATTGGGTAGATAGGCTTCCTGAAGCCTTGTGGACCTATAGAACTACATGGAGAAGCACAACAGGCCATACTCCTTATGAACTTGTTTATGGAAAGCAAGTTTTGTTTCCCATAGAGTTCCAGATTCAAACTTTCAAAATGGCAGTTCAGCTAGGACTTGATCTATCAGAGGCACAAAAACACAGATTGGAGCAAATTAATGAATTGGATGAGATCAGACAAGATGTAGTTCACAAAACTAGTATAGTCCAATAGTAGAGGGCTAGATGGCATGACAAGTACATCAAAGAAAAGAAGTTCAAAGAAGGTGATTGGGCTCTCCTGTTTGATTCAAAGTTCAAGGATTTTCAAGGTAAATTTCAAATACATTGGCTTGGGCCATATGAAATTGTGAGAATTTTTGACAATGGAGCAATAAAAATCAGGACAATAGATGAAGAAGAGGTCACTTTTCTTGTGAATGGTCATAGATTGAAGCTGTATCACAAACCACTCTCAAGAGAAGAATTTGTCAAGAAGTTCCAGGAAAACAGTGATGTGAAGTTAATGAAGAAGAATCTTTCTTCTTCATCAACTTAATCAAATTTTCTGAAGTTAGACTTATTGAAAAAAAAGAAAAAAGAAAAAAAAGGAAAAAAAGAAAAAAAAGAAAAAAAAAGAAAAAAGAAAAAATAAAGTATAGACATGAAAACCAATCACTGATTGGAATGTTTATATAGAAAAGATGGAGTGAAAATAAGAATCTTTCTGACACTCTAACTTTTCCATTTTATTTTTTTAAGCAGCCGTTATAAATCATAAGTGCAGATCCATTTCACTTATGATCCATCTCATTTCACTTCATTTCATTCCATACTTCATTCATTTCATTCCATTCATTCATATCATATCTTATTCCATTCATTCATCCACACTTCATCCATTTCACTTCATGGTCCACTTCATTTTCATTTCAGATATTTAAGTTTGATCTCCTTTCTGCAATTGAATAATACACAGCAGAAATTGCAGGGAACTTTTTCACTCCATTTCATAAGTTGCGATCCATCCCACTCCATCATTCACTTCATACATATCCCATTATACCATATTTCATCATCCATCTTCACTCATTCCATACAACATTCCACTTATATTCCAAACCATTCCATTCCATGTTTCAAGTTCTCTACAGGTACATTCTGCAGCTAATTAGACTTTCTACAGCCTGACAGACATTCTGCAGCTATAGATCCTAAAGGCACTGACCAGCAATCATTTGATTTGCAACAAAATGATCCTGCATATCCATGAACAAGCCAAGATTAAGAAGGTTATGAAGACTCAAAAATTAATGATTTTCAGGAGAAAAGAAAGCATATGAAGATCACAAGAAAATCAAAGCAAAGGCAAAGGTATGAAGTGATTATAATGACATATCATGAAAAAATTTAGCGTAGTTTAGTTGTATATTATTCAAAAAGTGTTTTAATTAATTTTGTTGATCTTGCCTAACAAACCTCCCGCAAAAACTTTGGATAAAACTCCTTCTGTTCCACCATTTCAAAACCCATATCCGATCATCATTTCAAAATCTAAACGGTTAAAGTGCTGAAGTGATTGGATTAGTCACATCACTAAGCATTTAATGATGATTTTTGAATTCGTTACAAAATATCTCCGCGGTCTTTTCACTCATTGATTCGTTTTCTTCACCTCACCTCATTAATTCATTCCGTAACCATTCCATATCACTCCTTCTCGCAGCCAACTCTTAACCATTTCATTCTGTAACAACCATTGTCACCGTGAAACAGAGGAAAACATTTGGGGAGCAAAAACAACTTGTTAACGACCATTCTCACCGTGGGCAGAAGGCTGGTGAATTGAAGATTGAAGAAGAGTTATGGGCCTCATCGTGAGAACAGAACCAGTTGGTACTAAATACTTGGAAGGCTATCCCCAAATCCGAGAAATCTTACAACAAGCAGGATGGTTGCAATTCCTTGAAAAATTCAGTGGCTTCCACAAAGAAGTTACTAAAACTTTTGCAAGATCTTTTAATGGGGCCGAGGTTGAAGTTGGAGATATTAAATTCACTGTCACAGAGGCTTTTATTGCAGAAGCAACAGGACTGCCTAGACAAGGAGAAATATGGTTTAAGAACAGAGAATTCCATAACGAATCATGGAAGAAGATACTCAAGTCACCAGGTATGGATGTCACTGTTTTTAAAAAGGGTATCCCTAGTTCTACATTAAAGAACAAATGGAGAAACATGTTGCTTATCCTACAAAAATTCATCACTTGTGAAGGTAGATATGGTACTTTCTATGTTTACCATATTAGGTTGATAATGCATTTCCTAGAAGAAGAACTTAATTTTCCCTATTTCTTGCTTCAAAGTTTAAAGAAAATGACTTCAAGTGTTCAAAAGAGAATTCAATTTCTGGAGACAACCTTATACCACCATGGTTTAGTCAAGATTTTGATTGAACATCATTTGAGAAAAATAGGGGATAATTGGGATAACTTCTTGGTGAGAAATCACTTTGAGGAACCAAAAGAACCTTCACTTGAACATCAACCTACAAAAAGAAGTAGAAGATGGAAATCCTCCAAAACTGAAACTGGTAAAACAATACAAGAAAGTAGTGAAGAAATGATCTCTGAAAAATTAGTTCAGATTAAGAAACAGATTAAGAAAGAGAGGATCATAAGAAAATTTGCCCGAGAACAAGGAGAAGGGCCATCTCAACCGAGGAGGAGCCACAGACTGAGGGGGATACTAAAGAAAACAAAATTTAAACAAACTGGAGTTATAAACATAGAAGACGAAGAAACACCTACTGAGGAGGATTTTGATGAAGAAGTTCCAGAAATTGATCCCGCACAGCAAGAAATTTACAACTATGTTGAAACATTGGAGAGGAAAGCTTCAGAGAGTAGAGACAGAACCCCTAGTCCTCCATTGTCCGAAATATATGTGCTAAGAAGAGATAAGTACGAGCTAGAAGTACTTAATAGACATATCAGGACTGAGAATGATATTCTGAGGGAGCAAGTTAAACTAAAAACCAGTATGAACTCAACCCTGTCTCTACAAATGGACAAAGTGGAAAAGGCCAATGAAAATTTGAAAAAGAGGAACAAAAAGTTAATCAGGGCACTTACCAATTTAAGGTTCAAGTTAGTCATCAGGAAGCCCAGAAGGCCTTTAACTGCCAGGAAGAGCAGAAGAAGAGGGTTGGATGTTCTTGCAGAGGTCTCTGAGTTCATGGAATAGTTGCATGAGGACATGCAAGAATCTAGCAGTGGGGGTATGTTGAGCTCCAAAAATGTTCTTTCTTCCACCACATTCCACTCCATTTCTTTTGACCATTATTAATCCCAGGCTCAAATGATCAATGAAATTAGTTAAAATTGCTTTAAGAATGAATATCATGGCTAACTTGCTATGTTTTTATGATTTTGTCATTGTAGTACTTTTTGAACTGAAACTAGCTACAGAATGCAGACATTCTATAGCTAGTTGCCAATTATGCAGCCATCTTCATGTTTAAGCAGGTTCCAGATGTCCTCTCAAGGAAAGCCACACATGGTCGTATTCCACGTTATGCCCTCAGCATTTTTTGCTCTCCATGAAGATCGAACGGAATTATGTACGTGGTTATGCACGCGGGAACTCAAAATAGGAGATAGACTCCTAATAGGACAAGGACAGTCCAGATGTCCTTTGTCATATTACGATGCCACCTTTAGAGTTCTAGTTCGATTTTAATATGGAAAGACAGTAATCCCTGTATTATCTCAAGTTCTGTTATGTAAATTTACTATAAATGTAGCTCGGGAAATCGAGAGACGAGGTTAGATTTTTGTTAGATTTATGGTTGACTGCTAGATCTTTGAAGTCCGAGAATACTCTGTTTTGAAGTGATTCCTCTTTAATGAAAGAAGCAACATTCCCTTGAACGCGTTGAGTTGATATTGAACTAGATTTCGTGCTACTCTGGTGGTAGAGGGCCCCTGCCTCCTGAGCGGCCTTGTTTATACAGTAGATAAGTATTTTAGTCTCGTTTCTATTTCTAGTTTAGGCAAGTTTCTGAAGTTTATGTTCATATTTGTTTACATTAATTATCACAGCTAGACTTACTCTAATAAGCTCTTCCAAAATATCATTATGATGAATAAGGCATAGCTGTGGTATTGTAGGTTTTAATTGCATTTTCTTTCGTTAATTATCACAGTTGGACTTACTCTAATAAGCTCTTCCAAAATATCATTATGATGAATAAGGCATAATTGTGGTATTGTAGGTTTTAGTTGCTAGTTTACACTAAGTGGCATAGCCAATCTTACTCTTACAAAGCTCTTCCAAAATATCATAACAATGAGTAAGAAGTAGCTGTGGTGTCTTAGATTTTAGTTGTATTTTCTTTTAGTCTTGTGTTTATGTTCAATTTCTTTGAATAATACAGCCATACTTGTTCTCACAAACTCTTCCAAAACATCATTCATACTGAACAAAATAGGCTGTAGAATTCCTTAGGTTAGTTGCATGTTAACTTAGTTATAGCACTCCGGAGGTAGAATGCATGTGATTCAGCTCTGTCATTTCATTTCCAGTTTGATAATGGCTTTTTAGTCTAACATTGTTCACTGTACTTCAAATAGACTAGTGGCACTCTAGTTTAGTTTTAGCTCGTTGTATTAGCACTCCAGTTTAGTTGCCATCCATTGCATTTTAAATCATATTAGTTGTTAAATTTAAATACCACGGTCTTCATTATTTACAAAACTTCTTTTGTTCCAAACTCATATTAATACATAATCATTTGGACAGGAGTTGGTATCAGTCTAAGACCTAGAGTATTTTGCAACCTTTTTACCATTTCACAAACAAGCCTTTTCTCAAAGACTATTTTAAAAAGAGAAAGCTATAACTTCTGAGTAAGGCCTAGTGGTGTTAAATTGAGTTGCAGAAAAAAATTTGAAGCTAGTTTAGAATAGAAATATTATGATGCTACAAATGTTCTTTTCCAAATATATCCCAATAGATCTTTAAACATGGATGAGATGTTGTAACATTTTAAGTTGATTGTTTGATTGTTTAGTTAGGAGAACTTCATTTACACTTAACTTGCCCATTTCTCAAGCTCTTCCAAAATATCGTTAATGAATGAATTGGACAAGTTTAAGCTCATGTTGTGATTTATTTCCTTGAAGTCATTATCAAGCTTTGTATTTGTTATTTGCTAGCCATAGTTAGGCTTTCTTTTGTTTCAGTATTTGCATTTGTCATTTGCCATCCATAATTTAGGCTTCACTCTGTTTTTTTAACCAATAACTTATTCGCACTCGGCATTTAGTTCTTTCCTTTGTTAACATAAAACCATAAAAAGAAAAAACACAAAAACATCATAAAAACACTAGACACAACGTAGTGAGAAACAAATACCTAGGCACATATAGTGCACCACACTTCGACGGTTTACCAACCCTGGTTGACAATTAATGAACTCAATTTAGGAGACTATGTTGAGCACAAACATTTTGGCGCCGTTGTCGAGGAAGTGTAACTAGGTAGCCTTGTTTCTTAACTCCCAAAAAATAATGATATGCGTAGAGAGAGAGACTCAAGGGGTAGATTCATAAGAAGCGACGGCAGTAAGCTTGATCCCTAGAATACCACTTGTTTCATCTAGACCAAGAGTCAATATACCTCCAAAATCAGACCCACATTCCATCCCTTACTAATCCTAGACTTCCAGGAGGACTTAGGATCAAATATTCCATTAGAAAGACCTTCCATTTCATCCATCGAACTTCACCTTAGAAGAGGATTCAAGGACCTCTCGCTAGAGACACAAAATTTTCCACTTCCACGGAAGAATCAACTATGGCGAGAAGAACGGGGAGGAGGAGTCTTTAATGGAGAACACACATTATTTGGAGGGGGTAGAGGTAGAGGTAGAGGAGAAGGAGGTAGAGGTGTAGAAGGTGAAGGAGGTAGAGGAAGAGGTAGAAGAGAGATGGGAAGCTCTTTTGGGTTTCCTATAGTAGATGAAGAAACCAATACAACCATGAAAAACATTTCACCCTCTCGTCCTTCCAAACTTCTATGGACTTAAAAGCGAAGATCACGAAACCTTCCTATTTGAATTTGAAGTCCTATGTAGAAATTATGACTACTTACAAGATGCTCAAAAAACTTAAATTATTTCCTTCAACATTGAAAGGGAGAAGCATTGAAGTGGTTTATGAGTTTGATCAACGGTTCTATTAGGACATGGGAAGACATGAAACAAGAATTTCTAGAGAGATATTTGGATTATTGTATGCTGAGTCAATCATAAGGAGGAAGTGTTTAAGATGCTACGAAAAGAAGATGAAAACTTGGAAGATTTGTTGGAGAGATTTCATTACAACATCAAAAGAGCAAAAAATGGAAAACTTAGATCAAGACACCTTAAAATCTCTCTTGTTGAAAACAATTAGGGATGAATGGTTGGATATCCTTAACATGATGGGAAAAAGGGGATATATCTCGACTCACATTACCTGAAATAGCTGAGTTATGTATCAACCTTTCAAGAGGGAAATCTAAAAAGTCCGCAAAAGGTCCAAGAGACCCTTGCTCTTGCATGGGTAAGTAAGTACGCTACGGGACGATGAAGTAAGGGCGAGAGATAGGGCATATGCTTGATGAATTCAAATCGACATCTTAGGGAGTCTTAGTGAACAAATAGACACCCTTAAGTTACAAAACAAGCAAAAAGTCGAGATACGATGCTTTAGAAATTTTTTTTGTCCCGGATGTAGAAAGAAGCATGCCTTAAGAGAGTGTCCTTTGGATGCAAAAAGTTGTAGAGACCTATGTCATTTGTTCGGAAAAAAATGAGACCAAGAGTTGTCCTTCACTTCCTCGGTCTTAAAGTTTGTCTTTCAAGAAGAAATTCCTACAAGTTCCACATAATCTCTCAATTTTGTCTCTAGAAGGCGCTCAGCAAGGACCTCAAACATAAGGATTTCATGATCAAATGTATAATCAACCTCCACCAAATTGGAATTCTTGGTAGCAACCTTGGCCCCAATTTCCAAATCAATCTCAAGCTTGGGCACAAGGGGCACAAAATCCCTATGGAATATACTCTCAGTACTATCAGTATCCACCATCTTATCCACCATATCCACATTTTTCTCAACAACAAAATCCTCAAAATCTACAACATCAAAATCAACCACTTCCATTACCATTTCCTCAAAAATCAAATCGATTTCTGCTCAACCCATACCAAACCCCCAACAATAAAAAATCCTCGGGAATACATATATGATAGAAGGCCAACGGTTCCAACTTATTTAATTACTCCTCTAGATCTTAGTGATGTTCAACTTAGGTACGGAAGAATACTTGAAAAGAGGAAACCTTCCGTGATTATAAAAGAACAAGACAACTTCGAGGAAGATTCTCTACGAGAAAATAAAAGTCTTGAAGAAAACACATCTTTTCGGGACCCAAACATTGAAAAATCAAAACAAAAAGAACCGATAATTTCAACTCTGTATTAGAGCGACCATCAACATCCATTCCTACACCTCCCTTTTCCGAGAAAGATTACAAATTGATAGAGGTGTAGAAAAACAAATTATGGTGCCTAATTATGATTTCCTGGATGAGCTAAGAAATGTTTGCATTAAGATTCCATTATTACAAGCCATCAAGGAAATCCCAATTTTAGCAAAGACAATAAAGGAGTTGAGCATGAAGAAAACAAGAAAAAAGAATAAGAGAGACGAAAGAAAATTCAGGCGGCAAGAAAAATAACGGACATTATGATGGGTAAGATTGCTATTCCAAAGTATCTAGACCCAGGAAATCCGCTTGTTAAAATTCACATCAATGGAATTGAGATCCAAAACACACTCATTGATTTAGGAGCGAGCAATCAATATCATGAGTAGACAAATCATGGATAAATTGAAACTTCCTAATCTTCTCTTTACACCCACATTATTACAATTAGCGAACATATCTATGATTAAACCCGATGGGGTAATAGAAGAAATTCCGGTGTCCCTAGATTCTTGGGAGTACCACCTGTGGATTTCATGATCCTAACTCCTAAGAATAATCTAGGAGGACACCCTATTATATTAAGAAGACCTTGGTTAGCTACGAGTCGATGCTTTCATTAGTTGTAGATGCGGTGATATGTACATCTGCGATGGTAGTTCAACTAAGAAATTCACTTTGTATCCTCCATCGAGGACAATTACAGATTTAGATGACACTCAATGGATAGAGGATGAAGAAGACTTACAACCTCTCTTCACAATTTCGGAAATTAGTGAATATAGTAAAATTCACGAATACTTTAGAAAACTTTGAATCCTCTTCAAAATGCAAACATGAACCATTTCAAGAAGAATCCAACATTGAGTTTTTGTCATCAAGACAAATGTCTCTTCATTCTATGGATAAATTTAGCGGCTCTACAAGTGAGATATTTCCGGGGAAAAACTTTAAACATAAACAAAAACCTAGAAAAATCTCAACAAGAAGAGTTAGTCGAGATATTACGGAGACATTCTTCTGCATATGCATGGGAGTACACCGATATGAAAGGGATAAGTCCTAAGACTTGCACTCATGAAATCTATATAGAGGGAAAATTGTAAACCAATCGGACAGAAACTCAAAGAAGGATGAATCCAAATCTTAGGGAGATTGTTAAAGAAGAATTGCGAAATTGTTGAATGTCAAATTTATCTATCCTATTTCGGATAGTCGGTGGGTTTCTTCTTTGGTAATTGTGCCAAAGAAAAATGGTAAATGGAGGGTATGTATTGACTACCGAGAATCAAACAAAGCTACTCTTAAAGACCATTTTCCCCTTACCTTTCATAGATCAAGTGTTAGATACATTAGGTGGCAAAAAGTACTTCTCATTTCTAGATGGGTTTAGTGGCTATAATCAAATTCAAGTAGCACTTGAGGACCATGACAAAACCACATTTACCCTGTCCTTGGGGTACCTATAGCTTCACCGAGTATTGCCATTTGGATTATGCAATGCACATGCAACATTCCAAAGGCGCAGTACTAGGAATCGTTTTGGGATCTAATACATGATTGTGTAGAGGTATATATGGATGATTTCACGAGTTTATGGAGACACATTTGAAGAAGCCTTAGAAAACATGGAAAAAGTTTTAAAGAGATGTCAAGAAGAAAATCTTGCACTTAGTCATGAGAAATTTTTCATGATGTTTACTTGAAGGGATTGTCTTAGGACATCACATTTCGGGGGATGGGATTAGAGTTGATGAGTCAAAAGTTGAAGTTATCTCTAACTTATCTATTCCAAGTTGTCAAAAAGATGTTAGGAGTTTTCTAGGATTTACGGGATATTATCGAATATTTATAGAAAACTTCACCGAGATGTCATCTCCACTCTTTAAATTGCTTACCAAAGACTGTGAATTCAAATGGAATTCGATTGCCGGTTAGCCTTTGCGACCACGAGAAAACAAAAATTTACGGAAGCACCTATTTTAAGGGGACCTAGCTGGAAGTTACCTTTTCATATTTCAACGGACACCTTAGATACGGATCTAGGAGCGGTATTGGGACAAAAAAGACACGATTCCTTATGCCATCTACTATACCCGGTAGAAAAATTTGACTCCTGAGAGTTAAACTATACTATATCTGAAAAAGAGTTTTTTAGTTGTTGTTCATGCCATAAACAAATTCGGACACTATATAACGAGGCTATGAAACTTTTGTTCACTACGAGATCATTCGTGCAATTAGATAATTAATGAAAAAAATCATCATTACTAATGGCGAGTTATAAGATGGTTATTGCTTTTTACAAGAATTCAACATTACCATTCTAGATAGGCACGGAAAACAAAACACGTATGGCCGATTTCCTATCTAGAGCTCCAAAAAATCAAAGATGACACTCCGGTTGAAGATCGATTTCTTTGATGAATATCTTTTTTGCAATTTCTACTCGGACTCCTTGGTTTGTTGATATTGCTAATTATTTGGTTTCGGGGAAATTTCCTTCAATAATGAATGCGAGAAAAAGAAAAATCATTTATGACGAGTGCAAAATATTCATGGGTTGCTAATTATTTGTACGAGGACGGGTCCAGTTTTATCATTAGGAGATGTGTTCGGGAAGATGAGATGCTCGAGATTCTCAAGGCATGTTGTTATACCATTTTTTGGTCATCTAACCTATTATCATTAGATGGACCCAAGTACACCATGTAAGACCAATTTTACCTAAGTAAAATTTCCTTCACTATGTTAAATAACTTAATAAACCACATTTATTAGTTTGTTTATGGTCTAAACGGAAAACCCCCGAAAATGAAATATTAAAAAAACCTATATTTGTTTGATTTTCCTCATGGAATAATTAATTAAACCATAATTTAATTATTATTCCCGAGTCATGTTTAACCCACAAATAAAGAAATTAATTAGATAAACCTTTATTTATCTTATTATTTTCTAGGAATAATTATTTAAATCTTATTTAGATAATATTCCTTGTTAAATATGACCAAATCACCCACAAATAATTAAATAAATCATTATTTATTTGATTATCTTTCAACCACTTCTAGATAAATAAATCATTTATTTATTTATCTTTGACTAATCGAGGGATTTGACCCAAAGTCAAATACCTTTTCCCTCCGACAAATATAATAAAATATTCCATAAAAGGTGGATCTAGATTAGGTTAATGTTATTTTAATCATGCACCAAGATCTAGAATGACCCAATTATTTTTGTTATAAATAGGAGGGTTTTCCCCTACCATTCTTCACCTTTTTTCCTATTAGATCACTCTGGATCTATACATTTGGTCACTCCTTTCTGCATTCTGCTGTGTGAGCTCCCTTTGAGTTCTATTCTCTCTGTGGGTTTTCTACACCAACAAGAGAGAAAAATCTTAGATCCGGGATCGTCGAGGACTTCCGAGAACCCATCCCATGAGGAGAATTGGATACGCCTTCTTGTTTTCCTCCCGTGTGCCAATTAATATAAAAATTCTTTCAAAAATTGTTCTTGTCTTGTCTATTGGTATATGGAGCAAACCCTTGTCGCTTAATGTCTTTCCATACATAGATGCTGGGTGCGGCTCTTTTATGTTCAACTAACCACGAGATGCGAAGATATTGGCAGCCACGTTTTTTGTTAGGGGCTATTAGTTGATGCGTAGCTAAAGTGGTGCTTTTTCGTACACTTCGACAAAGGATTCATACTAACAAATGGCGACTCCACACGGGTTTTAAATTACGACCCTTTGTCGTGTCATATTCCCTGCATATCCCGACTACTTGGGACCTTAGGGTTTCTTTTCGGCTGAATATTTTCCCCTATTTTTATGTTGTTTTTTCTCACATAAAACCCTAAAACATTAAAATTTCTAACTTCCATGTGTTTACGGCCCTATTGCGCGAGTAAGCGACACCGACACCGCAGGCGAGACAGAGACTTTTACGAAAATCCGCACGAGACAACCGGGAACGAGGAGGTCACACTTTTCAACCCAAAACCTGCGACTCGGACCTCCGGGTCACACTTTCAGCCTCTTTGCGACCAGCACGCGAAAACGAGGTCGAAAAGCTGCGACCTACCCTACCCGTTTTTTCTGTAAATTTTTTCGGTTTTTACGAAGCCTCGTCGGGGTTTTCCGACCTCTGTCTCGCTTTGTTTTGACTCCGTTTCTGATACGATTTTGCTCATCTAAGTGGGAACCTAGCCCCCTGAGGGCTCGTACCCTCCACTTTTTGGTGGAAGAGTTTTAGGCTTGTTTCGAGGTGTCGATTTTTCGAGTCGACCTTCCCTTTTTTCAGATGCGATACCTCATCCTCGAGATCCCTTTAAATCAAATTTTCTTCCTTTTTCAAATCACCTCTTGTAGTTTTTGGACCTCCCTTTAGGACCTCCTCGCTGTCCCTTCCGCTTTTGTTGATTTCCTCCTTTTTCCGGCCACCTTGCCCTGCGCGCTCTTGTGATGCGCACCTCGTTTTATTGCTTTCTCCTTTAGATCCCTATCCCTTTTGACCCTAGATCTATTGGACTCTTTTTTTAGCGTGTTTTGATTAGGATTTTTCCCTCTTTTAGATTAGTTTTGAGAGACGCCTTTTTGGGTTGAATCGATGCAATAATAAGCTGTTAATTTTTCTGCTATTTCGACGATTATATCTTGTTCTCTGCGATTTATTTTCATTTACGCAACACTACCTTTTTCTCTCTTGCTCTCGAAAACGAAAAAGGGTTTAAAAATTAAAATTAACGCACGCCACACACTCACCCTAAGCGAAGAAGGCCTGCGTTTACACCACCGGGGCAAAGACTTTAAAATCAATTGACTAACGCACCTATCCGGCCCTTGTTTCGACATTGTAATCACTTGATTACGCACTCAGTGCCCCTTATGGTCGCTCTTCTTCCCCTTGTCTTGTGTTTGTGTTGTCATCACGCGCGCCCCCAAGGCGCACTTCCCGGGAGACTTCTTGGCCTTCACCCTCAATTTCCGGTCGATCAACTTTGATTCGTCCCTACCGTCATCGAAACCGATCCTCCTCCAGTCCGCACTCCAACTCCTCTTTGATTATTTGGGTTCTCCTTTTCCTTCGGGTTCTCCCCACGTCACCTCCACTATGTTTGGTCCGGAGCCTAACACTAGCGGGAATCCGGCCCTAATGCGGGACTACTACTAGCGGAACTACCACGAGAACTACCTCGGTTGCACCCTTGCTCCTTCTTGGCGAGCCTCGGCCTCTCAGAGTTGGACCGGTTGAGTAAACGACCCTATACACCATGATGCTAGTTGGCGTTTCGTTACGTCTTGACAAATATCCCTCGACATCCCAAAGTTTGAAGGCGTGGCTCGGAGAAGATCCTTCAAATCATGTTCGATCTTTCCACATGTGGTGTTCCTCTACCTCCATTCCGATGACTTGTGTGCATCTTAGATTGTTCCAACGCACGCTTACGGGCGAAGCTTCTAAGTGGTATGTTGATCGGCCCACTTCCTCCCATACCACCTTTGCAACTCTTGCTCGGGCTTTTTTATCTTACTTCAAATTTCCCCTTCATTATGACACAGTATCGAACTTTTGACTTCTGCTTTCGTCAATCATGTCGCGACCCGCCCTGTCAGGTCATGTCCGGGAATGGCGGAGAATAAAGAGCTCTATGTCAATCTCCCTACCTTCGAGGGCATGTGTCTACATGGACTGGTTCCTTAGATCTCTCTTGTCCCCTGTCGGGAAAGATGTCGCATCACATTTTTCCTCAAGCGAAGAAATGATGCCCTCTAAATGGCGTTAAAGTATGACCTCGATATACGCTCGGATAGGTTATGATCATACTATCCTACCTCGATCTCCCCGAACCGGTGATGCCCATACCTCTGGGGGCACCTCATGCCGCCGAGCAGTGTCGTTGGGATCTATCTCTCATCCATCTCGCTCCAACCTCTCATGAGCTATGGTTTTCCTGGGGGAGGGACACCACTTCTGCACTTCTCCCCCTCTTGGTAGCACGCATCCGAGGATACGGCATGCCTCATCCTTTTGCCCAACCTCTCCGCTACCTCGATGTTTCCCAACCTAACGGGTACGATCCGCGACCCTGAGTGCGCCAACTCCTCCCGACATATGCTACTTTCACCTCTCCCTTTTGCCTTCTCCAACCCGCACGCGGTCCACCGCCCCCTCGAAGCGGTGGATGTACAACGAGGGGATTCATGGCTACCCAACCACCTAACGGACGGGTGGCCACTCCACCTTCCCCTTTCCGGGTTCCTCCCGATTACCGGATCCTCATGATGAACTGCGATCCACCTCTAACCATCGACCTTAACCTTCAGAACTCGGGTCTCGCAAGTACCCCAAGCCTCGAAGCTCGGTCTTCCGCCGGGGTCCCCTTTCTTCCGATTCTACAAAGCCTCTTTCGACAACCAATGGTCCCTTACATATCCCTCAACCCAAATGTTGAGGTTCATACCAAGATTCCTAAGGGACCATTACGCCGAAAATGTCGCTTCCGGTGGGCCGCTCATTCGTATAGCATAGTAGATGATTTGGCACAATCTCCTATTTGCCCATTTCCATCGGAACTCCTCCGGTCGTGCCCTTCCCAAAAAGAAGGCTTTACTATCTACGCGTAGGGTGCTATAGATCTCTGCACTGACCAAATGATTGTTTTCGACGCCACTCAATCGGACCATCCTCCTCTTCTCCTTCTATCGCCTTCCAAATCCCGGTCAAAATCCGGAACGCCAACGTTTCCCGTGTATAATTGATGAGGGGCATCCACTGCGTGATGTCCGCTTCGGTCTGGGAAGCAACTCGGATCCCCCGAGCCTGGCCCCTTCCACGATCACCCTTCGAGCGTGGGACGGTCATGCCCTCCCGGCCCATTGGCTCGTTTGTAATTGTCTGTCACCCTCGCCGGCGAGCTGTTTGCGTTGACGTCGGAAGTCATCGACGCCCGCTAGACTACAACATTCTATTGGGGCGAAGCTACACCTATGCTATGTCTCTTGTCCCCATCCGCGATTTTCACGCAAGATGTCTTTCCCTCATAATGGAAAGATAGTCACCATTGACCAGCTTGACATTTCATGAGCCAAAATCTTAGACCTCACTGAGACGATCATCTCTTTTCCGTAGCCAACAAGCAAACCGTCGATTCCTTGACCGGTGTCTCTCCTGGCGTCTACAAAGACTCCTCTTTGCTCGGAACCTTCCCCTGGTCTTCCTCCTCCTCCTATCTCGACCCCCGACTCATCGAATGTTTGCATGATGAAATCGTCTCGGGCTACTCTCAAGCGACACTTTCAGCGAAGGTCGGCAACCTTGCCCTCGCAACTTTCTCGCCCAGCTCACTGCGCGTTGGTAGTCATGAGCATCTTTATCCTCCTAGCATGGTTCTTCCAAACCTTAGCCATTTATGAGCCAGTCCCCACTCCGGGCTCATTACCCTCTCGGAGTCGAGATATGCGTTCTAGCTCCCCCACAAGGAGTGTACACCGATGTCGGTCATGGCCACCCTATCTCTTCCTAACTTGACCCTTGGGATTCTCATTTGGTACCTTAATCCTCCAGCCCCCACCTTGCCTGGTCAACCCAAACCTTGCTATTTCTTTGACCTGCGTTTCAGCCGGTCCCCATGACTTCTCACTGTTTGCATCGGTGCCTCGGTCACCTCAACGAGAACCACCTCCCATTGCGGCCAGCCGGGTAAGAAGGGCGAAAGCTTGCGCATCCAGAGGACAAGGGCTGCACGACAAACCTGCTCCTCCTCTCGGCCTCCAAAGCATACCATCCGGTGTGCTTTGTGTGATGTTGTCGGTCAGCGCCTCCCATACTGTCCGAATTGCTTCATCTCAAGCCCATGGTTAATGTCACGTTCCGCCGAGTCTACGGTCCTGAGAAGCCTCTGTTACTTCCGCCGCGACCGCGACCAAGAACCCCATCTATTCACACCAACCACCTCGTGGCTCTGTGTGATCTCCCGTGGCCATTACACCCATCTTTGTCCTCGCCTCGAGGACTTCTGCACCTCTATCGCCGCGGTCCACCGATTCGAGGCCAAGCGCGAGGTCCACCTCTCCCCTATTTGTGCATTCGCCGGCGGAAGCTACCGGATATGATTGCTCCCCATTGACATTCCCCCTCCGGATGTCGAGATGACGCCGAGCCTTCGTCCAACATTTTCTACCTATCATCATCCATGAGACCCTCGGGGAACATTCCATACGAATCCTCCCCTATTGTTTCGCTTGACCTTCCTTCGGCGGTCATCTTGGGCTCAACATCGGTAGATCCTTTATCTACTTACTCTTCGAGTCACCCCTTGTGACGCGATGCATGTGAACCTCTCTTCTCATGATGATGATTCGTGTCACTTCACCACGTCGAGTGGTCTTTCTTCCACTGATCACCCCATCTTCTATCACGATGACGACATTATGGTAAAAATCCCCACACGACTTTATCTATTCCCTTACATCGAACCCATGCGTTCACACCACATCCACCTTGTGGCCATTACATTGAAACCCAATGTTTGGGTAAGGGGGCACCCACACTTTGAGAGACCAAGAGAAGCGAAAATTCTCACAACTCTCCTAGTGTGTACGGTCGTGTTGACTTTAGTCCCGGTATTCTTCCACATTTGAAGAACCTCTAAGAGTCCCATATCACTTCGGATCACTCTAGGGATGATACCCCTTATCGTTCCCTCATCTTACATCGCAACTTGACTCTCTTAGACATTATTGTTGACCAACCTATAGCTTTTCTATGAGAGCATCAGTTCATTATCTCCAAATTCTCTTTTTGGGATAGTGACACCAGGTATGCCAACTCGGAAACTTAAAGTCCATTTGATCCCTATATGCAATACCAAAAGAGATTGGTAATCCTCCATTTCCTTTCTCAAACTGCATAACCATAACAAGAGAAAATGGCACACCACATCATTACAATGTGTTTAGATTGCCTTTTTTCTAAATACATTTTGGCATGACCACACCATGCTCAGGGGCACCTATGCCCCTCAACCATAACCCTCCTCACCTCGTTTTTGGAGAGGAGGCTGTCTTACCGATCGAGTGTGAAATCCCTTCCCTTCATCTGAGCGTTGAACTTCTCCACGACACCCAACCTCTAGAACAACGACTTATCATGTTTCGAGCATGCTCTGAAGACCATCGTGTTGCATCGCAAACCATGGAAGCGCCGAAAGCAACACACCAAAAGCTCAATATGGCCAAGAAAAGTCCCGGCCCTCGTCCTTTTCACGAAGGCGACCTTGTTCTAGTATATGACCGAGGCCCATGATGTCCTTGGTCACGGGAAGTTTGACTCATTATGGCTAGGCCCTTACATCATCGGTAAGGATCTTGGTAAGGGCATACCTTTTTAGAGGACTTCGAAGGCAATCCTCTTCCTAATCCTCGCAATGCACTCTATCTTAAGAAATATTACCCTTATCATTTCCCTTCTAAGATGCATGTTTTATTTTCTATTTGATAGCGGGCATCTTTTTTGTACTTTTATCCTCGCGGGACCTATTTTGTCCAAGAAGGATCCACTTCACCTCTCCTTAAAATCGAACTTCCTCACTTACAACACTTGTACCTGCGCACCATTTTGCCTCCTTACTTGTCTTTGTTCGTGTCGATTTTCATCACGTGAGTTACCATCTTGTACTCATGTTTTCATGGTCCCCCCATTGGGCCTTTCTTGTGGCAGCACCATCGAGTCACCCTTGTTTAGAGAATCCAAGTTGAGTCATCATCGCATTCATGGAGTCTATCCAGAGTCCCTTTGTACCCCGCTATAGCCCTCCACCATTCATCGCTTGATTCTCTCTTATGTCGCACATTATGGCCTTCAATCCCATGTCCCCTTATCCCTTATGATATTGTGTCAATCGGCTCCGCCATGTCATTCATGCCCTTATGCTCTACCGAGGGAAGTCATCCATTCTCTACTCGGTCCCTTCCATTTCACCATCATCACTAGTGTCGGTCTATTCGTCGCTCTACTATTCTCTCTCTCTCGTGCCTTAGTTGAGGATCTCTCCTTGCCTCACCTATGGCGGACCTCCTTCTGTCGACATCGACTCATTCATTCCGGGAAGCACGGTGCCGCGGTGTACCCTGGTTCCCGAGCTTCCACTCTTGTTCGGTGCCTCGGATCGGGCAAAGGGATCTCTCATTTCCCTTTGACTTGGTTATTTCTCCACGCCGGCGCCTTTTAGCATGACCGAGATCGTATACTTGATGGTTCGGTGATACAACAACGGCTCTTGATGATTCTAGGTGTGTGTGAGATGTCTCAACCCTCATGAGGGGGTGGCCACTGAGTAGCCCCCCACATGCCGGGATGACCTCCTCTTTGCGGCCTTCGATGTAGCTCCAAATATTTGACGATGTTGGCCTTCGCCACTTGCGATGCCTCTTTGATTTGCATGTATTAGTCGGATTTTTGTGAGCCCCTTCCCCATTTCCGCGAATTTGGGTTGTATTTGTATCTCATGTACTCGAGATATTATTGTATCGGTCCCGTTTGTTATCCCATGCGAGCACGGCATGTATGTGGGATTCCTCATTGTATTTTTATACGCTCATGATTATGCCGTCGTACTTTATGGTTCGGTCCCTTTTCTCTGGACACACTATTCTTTTTTACTTTGTCTCGGCGGGCATAGGTATGCCTCCCCCGCTTTGCCTTAAGCATAGGTACCCTCTCGTAAAAGAGACTTGTTGCACCTACAAGTCTCGTCTCCTCGGGTCTAGTTCTTCGGCACACTATCTACCTTGCATTTCTCTCTGCGACTTCCCTTTTGTTGTACGGTGATTGAGTTCTTCACAACGTACTTTCGTATCGATACGCACGGTTTCGCCTACACTCGCACGACGAGGCATACGGTCATACCATTTTTTGTCATCTAACCTATTATCATTAGATGGACCCAGTACACCATGTAAGACCAATTTTACCCTAAGTAAAATTGCCTTCACTATGTTAAATAACTTAATAAACCACATTTATTAGGTTGTTTATGGTCCAAACGGAAACCCCGAAAAGGAAATATTAAACAAACCTATATTTGTTTGATTTTTCCTCATGGAATAATTAATTAAACCATAATTTAATTATTATTCCCCAGAGTCATGTTTAACCCAAAAAATAAAGAAATTAATTAGATAAATCTTTATTTATCTTATTATTTTCTAGGAATAATTATTTAAATCTTATTTAGATAATATTCCTTGTTAAATATGACCAAATCACCCACAAATTATTAAATAAATCATTATTTATTTGATTATCTTTCAACCACTTCCTTAAAAAGATAAATAAATCATTTATTTATTTATTTTTGACTAATCGAGGATTTGACCCAAGTCAAATACCTTTTTCCCTCCACAAATATAATAAATATTCCATAAAAGGTGGATCTAGATTTGGTTAATGTTATTTTAATCATGCACCAAGATCTAGAATGACCCAATATTTTGTTATAAATAGGAGGGTTTTTCCTACCATTCTTCACCTTTTGTTGCCTATTAGATCACTCGGATCTATACATTTGGTCACTCCTTTCTACCATTTTCTTTGTGTGAGCTCCCTTTGAGTTCTATTCTCCGTGTGGGTTTTCTACACCAACAAGAGAGAGAAATCTTAGATCGCGAGAGTGCGGGGACTTCCGCGAGAACCCATCCTAGTCGAGGAGAATTGGATACGCCTTCTTTGTTTTCTCCCGGGGTGCCCTAATTAATATAAAAATTCTTTCAAAAAATTGTTCTTGTCTTGTCTCATTGGTATATGGAGCAAACCCTTGTTTTTTACTCGCTTAATGTCTTTCCATACATAGATCCGTGTTACGGCTCTTTATGTTCAACTAATCGCAGATACGAAGATATTAGCGACCACTTTTGTTGTTAGGGCTATTAGTTATGTGTAGCTAAAGTGGTCCTTTTTCATACACTTCGACAAAGGATTCATACTAACACATGTCATGATGAACCTTGTGGCGGACAATTTCTTGACAGGATAGCCTATAAGATCCTTCATTTAGGATATTATTGGCCATCCTTGTTTAAAGATGCTAAAGAGTATGTAAAAAGGTGTGACAGCTTGCCAAAGGGTAGGGAAACCTTCTCCTTCGGGTGAGATGCCATTGCGACCTCGGTACATATTGAACCTTTTGAAAAATGGGCTCTAGATTTTGTAGGACCTATTAGTCCTCCATCAAGACAAAAGAGATATATATTAGTTTGCCTTTGATTATGTTACCAAATGGGTAGAGGCCAAGCCATTAATTTTTGCTAATGAAGCATGCCGTAGTTAATTTTCCTTTTTTAGGATATTTTTACTCATTTTGGTGTTCCAAGGAAATTATTACGGATCAAGGAGCTCAATTCACATCAAGGCTAGTGGAACAAATGATGAGAGAGGTACAAAATTAGACACAGGAAAATCTACTCCCTCTATCATCCACAAGAAAATGGTCGAGTGGAATCTACTAATAAGATTATTGAAGGGATCCTAACAAAGACTATCCATTTACATAGAAAAGATTGGGTAGATAGGCTTCCTGAAGCCTTGTGGGCCTATAGAACTACATGGAAAAGCACAACAAACCATACTCCTTATGAACTTGTTTATGGAAAGCAATTTTTGTTTCCCATAGAGTTCCATATTCAAACTTTCAAAAATGGCGTGTGCTGCTAGGACTTGATCTATTAGAGGCACAAAAGCATAGATTGGAGCGGATTAATGAATTGGATGAGATTAGACAAGATGCGGTTCAGAAAAACCCATTATATTCCAACGAGAGGGCTAGATGGCATGACAAGTACATCAAGGAAAATAAGTTCAAAGAAGGTGATACTGCCCTCTTGTTTGATTCAAAGTTCAAGGATTTTTCAAGGTAAATTTCAAACACATTGGCTTGGGCCATATGAAATTGTAGAGAATTTTTGACAATGGAGCAATAAAAATCGGGACAATAGATGAAGAAGAGGTTACTTTTCTTGTGAATGGTCATATATTGAAGCTATATCACAAACCACTCTCCAGAGAAGAATTTGTCAAGAAGTTCTAGGAAAAACGGTGATGTGAAATTAATGAAGAAGAATCTTTCTTCTTCATCGACTTAATTAAATTTTGCGAAGTTAGACTTATTGAAAAAAAATAAATAAATAAATAAAAAATAAATAAATAAAGTATAGATATGAAAAACCAATCATTGATTGGCATGTTTATATATAAAAGATGGAGTGAAAAATCATAATCTTTCCGACACTCTAACTTTTCCATTTTGTTTTTCTACGGCTAGTATGTTACAAAAATCATAAGTGTGGATCCATTTCACTTATGATCCATCTCATTTCACTTCATTCATTTCATTCCATTCATTCATATCATATCTTATTCCATTCATTCATTCACATTTCATCCATTTCACTTCATGGTCCACTTCATTTCCATTTTAGATCCTTAAGTTTGATCTCCTTTACGCAATTGAATAATACACAACGAAATTGCGAGCACTTTTTCACTCCATTTCATAATTTGTGATCCATCCCACTCCATCATTTACTTCATACATATCCCATTATACCATATTTCATCATCCATATTCACTCATTCCATACAACATTCCACTTACATTCCAAACCCTTCCATTCCATGTTTCAAGTTCTCTACGGTACATTCCCACGCAATCAAACGGACATTCGCGGCTAATCGAGACTTTTTGCCGACGGACGGTCGTTACTGCGGCTACGGATCTCGAGGCACTAACCAACAATCATTTGATTTGCAACAAAATGATCTCCTATATCCATGAACAAGCCAAGATCAAGAAGGTTATGAAGACTCAAAAAATTAATTATTTTTCGGGGGGAAAACAAAGCATATGAAGATCACGAAAATCAAAGCAAAGGCAAAGGTATGAAGTGATTATAATGACATATCATGAAAAATTTTAGTATAGTTTAGTTATGAATAATTCAAAAAGTTGTTTTGATTAATTTTATTGATCATGCGAAACAAACCTCCCCGCAAAAACTTTGGATACATCCTTCGATTCCACCACTTCAAAACCAATATTCGATCATCATTTCAAAATCTAAACGGTTAAAGTGCTAAAGTGATTAGATTGGCTCATGTCACTAAGCATTTAATGATGATTTTTGAATTCGTTACAAAATATCTCCGCGGTCTTTTTCACTCATTGATTCGTTTTCCTTTCACCTCACCTCATTAATTCATTACGTAACCATTCCATATCACTCCTTCCCATGCCCAACTCTTAACCATTTCATTATGTAACAACCATTGTCACTAGTGAAACGGAGAAAAATTTGGGGAGCAAAAACAACCTTTGTTAACAACCATTCTCACCGTAAGCGAGAGAGGTCTGGTGAATTGAAGATTGAAGAAGAGTTATGGGCCTCATCATGAGAACGGAACCGAGTTGGCACTAAATACTTGGAAGGGCTACATCCCCAAATCCGAAAAATCTTGCATGACAAGCGGGATGGTTGCAATTCCTTGAAAAATTCGGTGGCTTCCACAAAGAAGTTACTAAAACTTTTGCAAGATCTTTTTTAATGAAATTTCGAGGTTGAAGTTGGAGATATTAAATTCAACATCACAGGGGCTTTTATTGCGGAAGCAACGAATCGCCCTGAGACAGGGAGAAAGGTGGTTTAAGAACGGAAGAGAATTCTGTAAAGAAGCATGGAAAGAGATACTCAAGTCACCGGGTATGGATATCATCATGTAAAAAGGGTATCCCTAGTTACTGCATTAAAGAACAAATGGAGAAACATGTTTCTTATCCTACAAAAATTCATCACTTGTGAAGGTAGATATGGTACTTTCTATGTTTACCATATTAGGTTGATAATGCATTTCTAGAAGAAGAACTTAATTTTTCCCTATTTCTTGCTTCAAAGTTTAAAGAAAATGACTTCAGCTGTTCGAAAAAGAGAATTCAATTTACGGAGACAACCTTATACCACCATGGTTTAGTCAAGATTTTGATTGAACATCATTTGAGCAAAATAGGGGATAATTGCAAAGAATTCTTGGTGAGAAATCACTTTGAGGAACCAAAAGAACCTTCACCTAAACATCAACCTACAAAAAGAAGTAGAAGATGGAAATCCTCCAAAAATGAAACTGGTAAAATAATACAAGAAATTAGTGAAGAAATTATCTATGAAAAATTATTTCAGATCAAGAAATAGCTTAAGAAAGAGAGGATCATAAGAAAATTTGCCAGAGAAAAAGGAGAAGGGCCATCTCAGGCGAGGGAGGAGCCATAGGGCGAGGGGGATACTAAAGAAAAACAAAAAGTTAAACAAAGCGGAGTTATAAACATAGAAGACGAAGAAACACCCTGCGAGGGAGGATTTTTATGAAGAAGTTTCGGAAATTGACCTACCTGCAATGAGAAATTTACAACTATGTTGAAACATTGGAGAAAAGCTTCGGAAAGTAGAGACGAACTCCTAGTCCTCCATCGTCCGAAATAGATGTGCTAAGAAGAGATAGGTACGATGCGGAAGTACTTAATAGACATATCGGAAACTGAGAATGATATTACGAGGGAGCAAGTTAAACTAAAAACCGGTATGAACTCAGCTTTGTCTCTACGAAATGGACAAAGTGGAAAAGGCTAATGAAAAGTTGAAAAAAGAGGAACAAAAAGTTAATCGGGGCACTTACCAATTTAAGGTTCGAGTTAGTCATCAAGAAGCCCGAAGGCCTTTAACTACCCGGACAAAGCGAGAATAAGAGGATTGGATGTTCTTGCGAGAGGGTCTGCGAGTTCATGGAATAGTTGCATGAGGACACGAGAATCTAGCAGATGGGGGTATGTTGAGCTCCAAAAATGTTCTTTCTTCCACCACATTCCACTCTATTTTTTTTGTCCATTATTAATCCCGGGGCTCAAATGATCAATGAAATTAGTTAAACTTTCTTTAAGAATGAATATCATGGCTAACTTGCTATGTTTTTATGATTTTGTCATTGTAGTACTTTTTGAGTCGAAACTAGCTACGGAATACGGACGATGCATAGCTAGTTTGCCACAGTCCGTAGCCATCTTCATGTTTAATGCGGGTTCCCGAGATGTCCTCTCGGGGAAAGCCACACATGGTCGTATTCCACGTCATGCCCTCGGCATTTGTTGTTCTCCACGAAGATCGAACGGAATTCTGACTTAGCATATGTACGTGGGAACTCAAGCTAGGAGATAGACTCCTAATAGGACAAGGACGGGTCCATATGTCCTTTGTCATATTACGATGCCACCTTTAGAGTTCTAGTTCAATTTTAATATGGAAAGACAGGTAATCCATGTATTATCTCAAGTTCGTTATGTAAATTTGCTATAAATATGCCTGAAACCGAGAGACAAAGTTTAGATCTTGGTTAGATTTTATGGTTGAGTCGGTAGATATTTGAAGTCCGAGAATACTACTGTTTTGAAGTGATTCCTTTTTAATGAAAGAAGCGGCATTTCCTTGAACAGCGTTGAGTCGATTTTGAACTAGATTTCGTGCTACTCTAGTGGTAGAGGGCCCCTGCCTCCCGAGCGGCCTTGTTTATACGGTAGATAAGTATTTTAGTCTTGTTTCTATTTCTAGTTTAGGCAAGTTTTTGAAGTTTATGTTCATGCTTGTTTTAGTTAATTATCACGGTTGGACTTATTCTAATAAGCTCTTCCAAAAATATCATTATGATGAATAAGGCATATTTGTGGTATTGTAGGTTTTTATTGCATTTTCTTTCGTTAATTATCATAGTTGGACTTACTCTAATAAGCTCTTCCAAAATATCATTATGATGAATAAGGCATAATTGTGGTATTGTAGGTTTTAGTTGCTAGTTTACACTAGAGTGGCATAGCCAATCTTACTCTTACAAAGCTCTTCCAAAATATCATAAAAATGAGTAAGAAGTAGGCTGTGGTGTCTTAGATTTTAGTTTTATTTGCTTTGAGTCCTTGTGTTTACGTTCAATTGCTTGGAATAATACGGCCATACTTGTTCTCACAAACTCTTCCAAAATATCATTCATCTTGAATGAGATGGGAGATAGCAGAATTCCTTAGGTTAGTTGCATGTTAACTTAGTTATGGCACTCTAGGAGGTAGAATGCATGTGATTCGGCTCTGTCATTTCATTTCCGATTTGATAATGGCTTTTCGGTCTAACATTGTTCCTTGTACTTCAAATAGACTAGTGGCACTCTAGTTTAGTTTTAGCGTCGGTTGGCACAGTACCCGCTTTAGTTGCCATCCATTGCATTTTAAATCATATTAGTTGTTAAATTTAAATACCACGGTATTCATTATTTACAAAACCTCTTTTTTTCAACCTCATATTAATACATAATCATTTGGACGAGAGTTGGTATCGATCTAAGACCTAGAGTATTCTGCAACCTTTTTACCATTTCACAACAAAGACTTTTCTCAAAAAGCTATTTTAAAAAGAGAAAGCTATAACTTTTGAATAAGGCCTAGTGGTGCTAGATTGAGTTGTAGAACGCAGAATCGGAAGCTAGTTTAGAATAGAAATCTTATGGTGCTACAAATTTTCTTTCTCCAAATATATATTCCAATAGACCTTTAATCATGGATGAGATGTTGTAACATTGTAAGTTGATTGTTTGATTGTTTAGTTAGGAAAACTTCATTTACACTTAAGTTTGTCCATTTCTCAAGCTCTTCCAAAACATCGTTAATGAATGAATTGGAAAAGTTTAAGCTCATGTTGTGATTTATTTCCTTGAAGTCATTATCAAGCTTTGTATTTGTTGTTTTCTAGCCATAGTTAGGCTTTGTTGTCTTTTAGTATTTGCATTTGTCATTTGCCATCCATAATTTAGGCTTCATCTTTGTTTTTAACCAATAAATTCTTCGACCGGCCATTTAGTTCTTTCCTTTGTTAACATAAAACCATACCAAAAACATCCTAAAAACACTGAGACACAACTTGGTGAGAAACAAATACCTAGGCACATATAGTGCACCACACTTCAGCAGTTTTCCAACCCCTGGTTGACAATTAATGAACTCAATTTAGGAGACTAGGTTGAGCACAAACATTTTTACCCACCGTTTACGGGAAGTGTAACTAGGTAGCCTTGTTTCTTAACTCCCAAAAAATAATGATATGCGTAGAGAGAGAGACTCGAGGTAGATTCATAAGAAGCGACGGCGAAGCTTGATCCCTAGAATACCAATTGTTTCATCTAGACCAAGAGCCGGTATACCTCCAACTCGGACCACATTCCATCCTTACTAATCCTAGACTTCCGGAGGACTTAGGATCGGATATTCCATTAGAAATACCTTCCATTTCATCCTTTGAACTCGCCTTAGAAGAGGATTCAAGGACCTGCTCAGAGACACAAACTTTTCCACTTCCACAGAAGAATCAACTATGGTAGAAGAAGGGGGAGGAGGAGTCCTTAATGGAGAACACACATTATTTGGAGGGTAGAGGTAGAGGTAGAGGAGAAGGAGGTAGAGGTGTAGAAGGTGAAGGAGGTAGAGGAAGAGGTAGAAAAGAGATGGGAAGCTCTTTTTGGGTTTCCTATAGTAGATGAAGAAACCAATACAACCATGAAAAACATTTCGCCCTCCTGTCCTTCCAAACTTCTATGGACTTAAAGGCGAAGATCCCGAAACCTTCTATTTGAATTTGAACTATGGACTTATGACTACTTACAAGATGCTCAAAAAACTTAAACTATTTCCTTCAACATTGAAAGGAGCAGACATTGAAGTGGTTTATGAGTTTTATCATCGGTTCTATTAGGACATGGGAAGACATGAAACAAGCATTTCTAGAGAGATATTTGGATTATTGTATGCTGATCGATCAGTAAGGAGGAAGTGTTTAAGATGCTACAAAAGAAGATGAAAACTTGGAATATTTGTTGGAGAGATTTCATTACAACATCAAAAGAGAAAAAATGAAAGAAAACTTAGATCAAGACACCTTAAAAGTCTCTCTTGTTGAAAACAATTAGGGATGAATGGTTGGATATCCTTAACATGATGGGAAAAGGGGATATATCTCGACTCACATTACGAAATAGATGAGTTATGTATCGTTGCCTTTCGAGAGGGAAATCTAAGCAGCAAAAGGTCGAAGAGACCACGCTTCTTGCATAGGGTAAGTGATACAGTCAGCGGGACGATGAAAGTAGAGTAGAGATAGGGCATATGCTTGATGAATTCAAATCTAACATCTTAGGGAGTCTTAGTGAACAAATATACACCTTAAGTTACAAAACAAAGCATAGTGAATACGATGCTTTAGAAATCTTACTGTCCCAGGATGTAGAAAGAACCATGCCCTAAGAGAGTGTCCTTTGGATGCAAAAGTTGTAGAGACTGTGTCATTTGTTCAGAAAAAACATGAGACCAAAGAGTTGTCCTTCACTTCTTGGTCTTAAAGTCTGTCTTTCAGAAGAAATTCCTACAAGTTCCCGTAGAATCTCTCACTTTTGTCTGCAGAAGGCCTTGGCAAGGACCTCAAACACGAGATTTCATGATCAAATGTATAATCAACCTCCACCAAGTGGAATTCTTGGCGGCAACCTTGGCCCCAATGTGAAAATAAGGCAATCCAATGTTGGGATGCCTTGGAAAACATCGATGTAAACTCCTCTGCAGAATATAAGCCCAAAGAAATAACCTTAAGTAGGTTATTTAGATCTCCCACCAAAAAGTATATCGAAATAATGCTCAATGAGGGAATCCTTGGAAATATTAAAACTCCAATATGTAAGAAGCGAGTGAAATAATGACTCATGTAATGTAAGAAGAGTAAAAATCTGATCTATAATGCTGTAGCATCAAACGTAATACAAATTCCTTGAGGAAAATGCCTCTCGAGGTGAGCTCAAATCGACCTACATAGGAAATGTACATGAAATAAGAGAATACATTGCTACATGGCTCGACTATTCTATAAGCTGTGTAGTCTATGAGGGAAAATGACTGAACTCTAATATACATGAATGATATGACAATAAGAGCTCAAATAAGTATGGGGGAGCAAGATCTCAACCCCGGAAAACATTATTGCATCAATCCTCCAAAGGGATTGGGCTAGAATACATGATGTTGGAGTAGTCATGCGGCTACGTAGGCTCAAATATAATACAACATGGAAGAGATGGAAAGTGCTACAATATATGTGAAAATCTCCTCCAATGATCTCCAAAAAGGAAGGGGTTGATCCCCTTGCGGAAATGTGCACTCACTAGTGCACAAAATGAAACCCTTGTGCAAGCCACCTCTCAAAATAACGCCGTATGGGAAGGAGACTACCTCGGGCATGAGAGAAAACATATGGCCCAATGCCAAAATCTACAATAGAAGCTCTAGAATCTCCTTTGCTGATCTCCTAGAGAAAAAGATGGCCCTCTCCTCTATATAACAACTCACGGAAGTGAGATGATGGAAGTCCCTCACTTTAACCTGTGACAACTCCGGCGTTCTCTTGCTACGAGAATAACGCGATGGTTAGCAAATGAATACCTTGGACTCATGCCATGATGTGAGGAAGATGAAGAAAAATCTCTCCATGGCCTCCCATGGAAGAGAAGGGAATTCCTAAACAGGAATCCCTCTTGTGCTAAACAACAAGAAGTTGAAGAGAGCTTCAACTTCGAATTCTATTCTCCAAAAACTATCTCCACAATAGCTCTCCCTTCATATTTTATGCAAAGCATGCATGGACCCCACTCACATTAGGGTTTCTCTCATTTCAAATTTCCCTCCACTACAACTACGCAAATATTCTTGTGCAAGCTTCCCCTCTTGGGTACGTTGTTGACTTTGGTCAACCATGGTTTAGCTCACTTGCTTTTGGCCCTTTTTCACACTTGGGTTGCTAAATTAAGCCACTTAAGTGACTTTTTAACCTTAGGAGTGTTTATTGATTGCTACAATGGGTTCCCTCACCCATTTTATTCCTTTTATTAAAATAAAAGCAAAATTAATGTTCCAAATACTTTATTGCAAAATTTGGAACATTATGGGTCCTCCCCTCCCAAAACTTGCTTGTCCTCGAGCAAGAGCAAGGATGAACTACAAAAATTTCTCCACTCAAGGCATGGAGTACGAAATATCCTCATGTAGATCTTCCATCCTCAAGCAATCAACCAAGTAAAAATGAGGCACCTTCCAACTAGGCAACTCCTGAAAGTACTCCTCCACCTTGTGCTCATGAGAAATAGGTGGGTTGAATTTACGAACTTGGTAAGCTTCATAGCCTACCCCATGTTGTCCTCTTCTCCACTTATGATTAATGTGGAGTGAAAGCTGAACTTGGGCTGCAATATTGTTGCCTTTCAAGAGGCAAGATGAAGTCTATATCCCCAAAAGATCTCTCCTCCAACACTGCGAGAAACAAGTTGGCCCAAATCATCTCATATGTGATGAGTTGGAATTCATAATCATATGGCATCCAAAAATCATATGGTCCACCTCATGGAAAAATACATGGCTGAACATGGTGACCATATCATCTTCCATACCCCTCTTGGAGCATGTGCAGAAAGAATGGAGGTCTTCTCTCCCAAAGGGCACATCCACCCAATGAGTCTTCCCTCCTCATGATACATATGGGGTTGCGCATGACATACTGTAACTAAAAATGAAATGGTCTTCAAAAGAGACCCAAGCCACCCCATCAAACATACAATCCATGAAATGCCTCCTCGAGAATTTCGAACTCTCCAAATAACTCCTCCCACATGAAGGAAATTGATGAAGCTTTGGCAATCATGGGTTGGCCATTACTTCTCTTGAAACATACAACATGAAAAGTGGGGAGAATCAAACTCCCTAATGGGCATCTTCCAATTTTACTCCCCCCTTCAAAACAATGCTTCCTCTAAACAAATCGTTCCACCGGCAACATATGGAAGCATAAAATCATAAGAGCAAGGAGGTGAAATATTGTCCCACGCATGGAACCAGCATAGGGCATCATTGGCACTCCTCAAAAATAGAAAGTAACAAGTGTCTTTTCATCCACTTGTTTTCTGCCCACTTTTATCTTGTAAGATGTGATCATGAAAACAAAATTTGGTGCCAAAGGTGCACACAAAACTATGTGGCTTCCCCCACAAACCATCGTTGAAATAGCCATCATTTTGCTGCAATGAGCCGTATAAAACAAAACAAAAATGTGCATGAAGGAAGGATCCCTCTTGATCTGATATACGCTGCTCATAAAGATAAGAGAGTACAAGGCATGTCATCACAAAAGCTACCTCCTCATCATGTACTTTGGTCTTTGAGCTGAAAAATGGCTCCAAGTGAAAAGTCCCCCCTTACTACAACATAGTAGGGGAGTGGTTGTGCAACCATCTCATCATATCTTGGGCTACGCATCTAGCCAAACGCTGATATACATCCATTAGGAAAGCCCTCCCAATTGGACTCCTCCATAAATGAATAATATGCATGAAAATGCATGAAAGAAGAATCCATGAACATTGCATGTATATTCCTCTTCTTGTGCTTGTGCACTCAAGCAAGAAAGCCAAAATGTAGTGAAAAATGCTTCCATCCATTACTCCTTCATGCTCATCATGTACATGCCTCCAAAATAAATCACTTGTGAAGTGGCTTGGAAGACACTCCAACGATTAACTCAAGCTCTCAAGTGACAATGTTGCGGCCTTTGGAGTAAGACCACTATCAACTCAAAGCTTCCCTCTTTGACATGAATCTTGCCAAAGACTCCTCCATCATGTTGTTGCAAATGTAGAGCCCCTCCCATGAAGAAGGTGCTACTTGGCATCCAAGATCAAAGAGCAATCCTCTTACACTATGCTAGTGCCTCCTCTTTCTCATGACATTCAAACAAAGAAATGCGAGCAACAAAATGTTTGTTTCTCCCCTATACTTCCACCATACCCAATGATGCACCCATACTCTCCCTTTTTCCATATAGTGCAATAAGTGTGAAATGATCTTGGGACCTATGGGTTATGGATCCTCCCACATTTGCGGTGGGCACACATCATCCATAAGGCTCTACTCTGCCGGGTGTAAGTATCACGCCATTTGGTACCTCTTTCTCAAGAGCTACCATTTTCCCAAAACATATTTCTCCTTATGCATTTCATGGGACATTGAAATGCAATCTCCTCCATGGTCCATGTCTCAAACTCCAACCCTCATGTGTCATGCATGCCTCATCGAGGGTGCTCTGAGAATAATAGCACGGCACGATGAAAGTACCTTCCTTAAGAAAATTAGCATGCAATAATGTACAATCCTCCATAGAGATGCAAACTCATGCATACCTTGGAGAGATTTGGAAGAATCTTTCTGTCTGCAAGAGTCTCTTCCTCAGAGTGTGCTTTGGTCGCCTCAATAGGCGAAGGTGGAGGCTACTCCTCCATGAATGTGTCGGGCGTGCATGCGCCTGCGGTGGTGAGGAATCCTCCTCTTTTGGCCAAATCTTCGATCAAGATGCGAGAAAAAAACGACGAGAGTACAAACCCTTGCATGCCTCCCATGGCTAAACCACCGATTCTTTCCTCTTCTGTTGAACAAGTGTGAAGAAGTTAGAGTATCTTGGAATACTCTAGGGTTTTCTCCATATTCGAGCAAGATACTCACTTAGAATTTTGAATTCCAAGTGTTCTCCATGCTTCTACTTTGCTTCTATGCGAGAATAGGAAGTGTGTGGTCCTTCCTCTTCTCCTTCTTCTATCTCCTCAACCTCCTTGAGAGGTTCTTGCGCTGGACCCAAAGGCGATGAGATCAAACTCATACTGCATCATCTTGGCCTCTTATTCTCTAAAATTCAAACTTCATAGGCTGAGCCAAGTTTGAAGCTACGATACGCTATAATGTCCCAAATGGGGAAATTTACGCAATGCGGGAATATCTTGAGATATTCCTATTTTTCCACCTACGGGAGTATTAAAAATCAACCTTCGAACTATTTCAAAGATTGAATCGTTTAAATTTCTTGGATATGTCATCTTCACAAGGAAGAATGAAATCCAAAGGCTACGGCCCACTAGCGGACTCGCCAATAGAACTTGTCGAGAGCTGGTAATTCCCTTCAAGGAATTTTTTGGCACCGAGCTTTGTCCATGAGGACGATGTATAAGGAAGCCCATGTGAAAATAAGGAAATAAAATGCTAGAATTCCTTGGAATACATCGATTTAAACTCCCTGAGAATATAAGCCCAAAGAAATAACCTTAAGCAGAGTTATTCATATCTCCCACCAACAAGTATATCGAAATAATGCCTCAATGAGGGAATCCTCAACGGTATTAAAAATCCAATATGTAACTGACGGTTGAAATAATTACTCATGAAATGTAATAAGAGTAAAAATATGATCTATAATCTGTAGCATCAAATGTAATACAAATTCCTTGAGAAAAATGCTCTCGAGGTGAGCTCGTCAACCTCAATAGGAAATGTACATGGAAACGAGAGAATACCGTGCTACATGACCCGACTATTCTATAAATACATAGTCTATAAGGGAAAATGATTGAAATCTGATATAAATGGAATGATATGACAATAAGATCTCAAATAAATATTGGGGAGCAAGATATCAACCCCGAGAAAACATTATTGCATCGATCCTCCAAGGGATTGGCTAGAATACATGAAAGACAAAAATGTCGGAGTAGGCTGACGCGGCCACGCGGCTCAAATATAATACAGACATGGAAGAGGATGGAAAGTGATACAATAGATGTGAAAACCTCCTCCAATGATCTCCAAAAATGAAGGGGCTAATCCCCTTACTAAAATCTACACTCACTAGTGCACAAAATGAAACCCTTGTGCAAGCCACCTCGAAAATAACACACGTATGGGAAAGAGACTACATGGGCATGAGAGAAAACATATGGCCCAATTCCAAAATCTGAAATAGAAGCTGCGGAATCTCCTTTTCTGATCTCCTAGAGAAAGATATGGCCTCTCCTCTAGAACAACTCCCGGAAGTGAGATGATGGAAGTCCCCCACCGCCAACATGACAACTCCAACGTTCTCTTGCTGCGAGAATAATGCAGTAGATGCGAAATGATCTGCCTTGGCCTCATGCCATGATGTGAGGAAGATTAATAAAAATCTCTCCATGGCCTCCCATGGAAGAGAAGGGAATTCCTAAACGAGGAATCCCTCTTGTGCTAAACAATGACAAGTTGAAGAAAGCTTCAACTTCGAATTCTATTCTCCAAAAATTGTCTCCACGATAGATCTCCTTCATCTTTTATGCAAAGCATGCATGGACCCCACTCACATTAGGGTTTCTATCATTTCAAATTTCCCTCCAATTCAACTACGCAAATCTTCTTGTAGCGAAGCTTACTCTCTTGGGTACGTTGTTGACTTTGGTCAACCATGGTTTAGCTCACTTGCTTTTGGCCCTTTTTTCACACTTGGGTTGCTAACTTAAGCCACTTAAGTGAATTTTTTCACCTTAGGAGTGTTTATTAATTTTATACAATGTGTTCCCTCACCCACATTTTTATTCCTTTTTATTAAAAATAAAAGCAAAATTAATGTTTCAAATACTTTATTGCGAAATTTGGAACATTACATCTTATGAGGTTTGTGTGCCATTGTATGAAGAAATAGGTCAAAACATGAAAAAAGGACTTGAAATAGAATAATCCCCGATAAGGTGTGCAAGCATAGGAGGTCGAGTGAGGAAAAAATGTGTTCATGCGGAGAACACATCGACATAATCACCCAAATAATGAAAAGTAACTTGACTTTGCACTAGATTTAATTACCAAACGCATGTCGAAGGTGAAGAACGAGGTGTTAGATCCTTCCTCGTATCTTCTACATCACATCATCTAGATCCGATGATTACACAATTAATAAACAGTCATGCTAAAAGACATTATTGGAGGTTGATCTTGTGTTATCACCACCTGCATGTTTCCACTTGTCTAATTTTTTGTTTGAATGTAATCACTACGATAGTCGAATTAATCGACTTAAGTTTAATATAAATACCGCATGCATTAGCGGTATGAAAGAGAGGCCTATAAGGGAAAAAACCATTGTAATAGACTCTGCTAGTTGTAAGCACTCCCTTTTGATGGTGAATGAGTATGTTGTTTTCCATATTCTTGTGTTATGATTTGTGGTGAATTGCTTCTCCCATGTAATTTGTGATTCTTCCGTTTTTACATACCGTTTTTGTTTTCTTTTTTCTGTCGTGGATAGAAATTTTTGTATGGGATTTACCATGGGGTAACCCTACTCGGTCTTAAACGATACATCATGTTTTTCCTATGATACCTAAATGCGAAATTGAGAGAGCAAGTCGCTTTTCTTTCACGTTGAACCTTAATCTCTTCCCTCTATTCCATTTCACAAGTTGTAAAGATCCATTGACATGGCTAGCTTGCCTAGTTGCACACGACCTTAGTTATTCATCCATCTAAATTTGTTCACACTGTTTGACTCCATATCCCAATGCCCCTTTTCTCTTGCCTCGAAAACAAAAATATTCAAACAAAATCCATTATGAACTAATATCTAGACTAAAATGCCTTATAAAAAAAGCTATA
Source organism: Pinus albicaulis (assembly GCA_034641835.2). Classification (NCBI taxonomy): domain Eukaryota; kingdom Viridiplantae; phylum Streptophyta; class Pinopsida; order Pinales; family Pinaceae; genus Pinus; species Pinus albicaulis. The sequence goes on from CM076570.1 coordinate 776,414,821, forward strand.
TATAATAGAGAGAGCCTATACGAGTCCAAGAAGGATAGGTCTTGGACTCCCAAAGCGGTTTGATGTTTCCCCCGTTGTTTTATCTTCAACCTTTAGAAATTTATGGGGTGATAACAAGTTCCCTTACCTCCCCATCAATATTTTGTTTTCCTTTTTATTGGTATAGGTCTATGAGGATTCTTAGACATGTCACTTTATCTTTTAAGCCACTTTTGTCGTGTGTGCCTAAGCTCTTTGTTTTTTCTTTTTTGCAAATACGAAATCCTAAGATGGGATTTGGCAAGGCTGTCTTGCAATTTCTTAGAGTTCAAGATCTTTTTCCTCCTCCATATGAACATTTTTTTCCTCCCTTGTACACTACAGCATGTCTTCGAAATATCAGATTTTTTGCTAATATTTTCCTCCTCGATCAACTATTTTGTAGAAGACCCGGTCCTTAATATTTTTCCTTCGGCCTAAATAAAAATCGTGCTTCTTCCTATGCCATTTGATTTTTTTCTTTCCCCTTTCCCGACTTCTTTATTATCCCTAACTTAATTTTTCACTATCTATTTCATTGTTTCTTTATTTTTTGGGTCTTCCTCTTCTCATGTGCTTCCGAGAGAGATTTGGATTAGCTACACTAGACCTACATTTGACAAAAAAATATCCAAGACATCTTTCTCTTCTCCAACTCATGCAAAAACCAAAAACTTGATCAATGAAAAGTGAAAAAGGCTAGGCAAGTGTTTGTCTCGCTTTGACTATACCCTCTTTTCCATTTTTTCCCATAATTTTAAGCAGTAATATGGAAAATTAAAACTCCTCTTAATAGTGAAATGAATGAGAAATCGATATGAAATCTTTATTTACAATTCTAAAAAGCGACCTTCACATGTAAAGTATCTCCGGATCACCTTCAAAAATTGACTATAATGATTTAACAAATATGTCTTTGGAAATGTGTTATTATACTTTTCCTTGAATTAGGGTTTGAAAAGATTCTTTAAAGTGTCATGCAACTAATTCCTTTCTTTTAAACAACTCTCCCGTTGTAAAGGGATCGTTGTAGCTTGAGAAATGGTTTCCTTATAAACTACAAACTCTAGATCGCCAATATTGACTTTCTCCTTTGAAGTTAAGGAAAACATGCTTGCAAGTTGCAAATTATAGCCATGAGTTTGAATTTTTTCACAAAAATATATACCCCCATTCTATTCAAATTCCACCGTAATGGTTGGGCTAGATTTCACGGTCTAGACTTAGGTTTAACACAAACCACTTCTCCTCCTTTTATTTTTTCTTTTCTCTTAACTGTGGGCTTTCCATGTGGCCTTTTGAAACATATAGGGAAGAGTTTGATTATGTCTCATGGCACACTAACTGCGAGGAATGACATGACATAATGGACAAAATAATAGTGCAATACACGAAAATGTGACGGATAGGGTTTTTTTCTCACAAAATTTAAAGGGCTTTGCCTATTGGTGCTCTAATAATATTTTTAACCACATGGTGTATTCAATGTGTATGATATGTATGGGAAAATTTTCATAAAATTCATATTCCAAATTTATGAATCAACACACTTTGACATCATACAAGTGACACACAAATGCTAAGCATTTGAAATCTATCCCAACTCGGACCAAATTGTAAATAGGGTTTGCTAAGTGATTTTGTAGTAGCACATCAACGATTATCAATTGATTTCTAGCTGAGTCTTTAAAAAGGAAAATTATGGATGGAAGTGATGTCTCCTACCTCTATCAATAAAAATTCCCGATTCGCAGTTGTTTGTGATCTTTGCGCAAAAGGTTGGGAAAGGTGAGTTTTGTAGCGAGTCGTGATTTTGTAGCTCCAAAACTTGTACAACTATTGTGTGGCACAGGCCTCCCATGATTGAAAAAAATTGCCTTCACACCCCTATTAGCTTTCTCTCGGACCTATGTTATGTACACCTGTCAAGTTTTCTTCGGAAAAGAGCGCTAATTGCATAGCGAGAGAGAGGAATAAGGGTAGCATGAAAGATGTTTGAAAGTGTGCCTTTTTGTTTTCTTTATCATGAATATAGAATTAGAATAAGGGGTACATGGATATTATGAGAATGAAGGATAAATGATAGTGATGAGATGTGAGGGTATAATATCAATAATGATATGAGGTGATTTTAGAAATATAGGTGATGATGATGAGAGGTGCGTTTAGGATGGGGGGTGTGCATATAATTTTTGATGTAAATGTACATGTAGTTATTACATGAAGGGATCATATGAAAGAGGATATATAAAAAGGAGTATAGGAATGGAAAAATGTATGGTACGGATATATGTAAGGAATCATGAGTTAAAAATGGCGGAATGGTTGGATGAATCATACTCAACAAAAAGCTCAACGGAACCTTTAAAGTGAACCAAACTTGTTTTTTATGGTTATGACCGATGACCAATGACACATAACCCTTAAACACTAAGCGAGTTTATATGAATATATAACCTCCTAATTTTTCCATTAACTCATACTCTCTCAAAATTTGTCTTATATGTATGGACTCTCTATGAAAAAGTGTAATGATGTCGGACATTGACTCTTTAGACTTTGAATGAGGTAAAGAAATTTGATCTCTAAACCCTAGGACCCTAACATTGGCTCCAATGGGGATGGGAGCCTCCTAGTGAGGTACCAAGAACACCACAAACTAGTAGCCCGGCCATTGGGAAATGGATTCAAGCACTAAAGAATGAAATTTAACTAACTCATTGCTTATTACATATATTACAAAGGTAAAAAATTCTAAAGGAAAGTATAAATTTGACAACACATCACCCAAAGTATTAGGTCCTTCTCCTTAGGCTTCCAACTTTGATGATAGATGTCCAAACCTACGAAAATATATATAAAATAATGTGTAATGATCTCTCCAGTGTATCCAATCAAGAAAATGGCTACTTGAAAGAAGTTGGAATTTAGCTCCATTAGGCATAAAGAAAAATTCAAAAAATGGCAACCCAAACTTTCGGTGAACATGCAGCCCATGATCCATAAATTCCTCAACGTTCTTCTGCCTAATTAGTATGATATACTACCCATGGGATCTTTCGAAAAACATAATTAGTTACATGTTTTTTGGCTTGGAGAAAAAGAAAATATTCTCTTCTCTTAATAGTTCCAATAGGTCAACAAAAGAATCTTCAAAAACATGCTTAGTTACCTTAGCTTTGATGATTGGAAAAAAAGAAATGGGAGTAGTTTTTTCATAAATCTTGCCATGTATATCTTAAATTGAGGCAAACACATCATGAATAGAAAAAAATTCCACACCCATGGGATCCATGGGATGTGTGGTTGCCACAATCAACTTTTTCTTCATAATTTTGCAATCCTGGGTATTTATCTCCATAATCGTTTTCCACACAGTCTAAAGTTTTTTTTGCATACAATTTCATAAATTTTTATTCGTAAGTCTCTTCATGTTTTACATTTATATTGAACTTAGTGGATGAATCATGAATCTTTAGATTTTTCTATGCAAGAAACCTCAAAATTATGATTTTCACATATTTCTTCTTGAATAAAAAAACTCAAGAACATAAGATATTGAAGGGTGACCGGAACAACCATCTTCATATATATTTTTGATTGCTAAAATATTGGAAAGAGTCGCACAAATTGTCATCAAGCGCAAAGGATAGAACATCAACGTCACTATCGATATCCCGCTCGATTTCACTTTCATCCAAGAGAGGAGCCACTTTTTCTTCTTGGTGATGGAAAGGTTTTTCGTACAAAGCCTCAGGATTTCCTTCATGATCTAGATTTATGCGGAACACAACGGAATATGAAAATAACCATAAACATAGAAATACGATGGAAATAAAGCTTCATTTCATTAATATCAAATCACGGATCTATGCTTACAAACATGATGGAAATAAAATAGCTAGGGTTGCGGTAGCGAATCTGCGAGAAGAGATGTGGTGGCTATAGACCTGCGAATTGTGTTACAGATAGGCTCGAGGGCCTATTTATTATGGAGAAACAATGGAGAACTCTAAACGATCCAAAAAAACTAACCCTAGGAGATGAAGCGCGAAAAACTATGGGCCCGTTTGCTGGTAAATTGGTGTTTCAACTTCCGGAGACGTAACTTTGGCATACTATCTCCATTTGGGGCCTCAAAATGACTCCGAAGTTCGGGACCCTGAAAAATTGCTAAAAATAGTAAGTTGTGAAAAAAACTAAAAGAGACAATAGGTGGGGCCCCAGTGGAATAAGCGGTGGCCACCGATATCAACCTTGATCATTCCTCCCCCCTTGGGAAGCAATGGTCCCCATTGCGTTGAGCTCCTCCATGAGATGAGGAAACTTCTATTGAACTTGGTCCCTAGCGAACCACTTGCCTTGGTGCAGGGAGTTGGCCGGCTTTTGACATTTCACTGTTAGCCACCTATAAAAATTTTGTCATGACAAGAAGTGGCTAAATCATTTTTGGATAGCCTTGAGAAACAATTTTGTTGCCAAAATTGTTGATACTTAAAGTCTTTTGAAGATATTCTATCCTTTGGTTAATCGTCATAGTTGTTTCCCTTTTTCAACTTAGAAATTTTGTTGTTTCAAAGTGAAGAAAAAAGCTCACGCAAAATCTCATTTTTACCCTCCTCCACTCAAAAAATAACCTTCGTTTTATCCCCTTTTTTCCCCTACAAATTCCTCTATTTTTCATATTTTCCCCTTCTTCATAAAAAATCCCTTTTACAAAGTCTAAAACTCCTTTTTAGACTTTCAGAAACAAAAATCCATCGAAAGCTATGAAAAATTTCATAAAAAATAAGTTTTTTTGAGTTGCGGGCTTAAGCTCCTTTGGGCTAAGTCTAAACCACTTCCCCCATGTGCCCGTGCCTAAAACAGAGCACTAGACTCATAAAGCGCTTATCGCATTAGCAACAAACAAAGAACGCAAGTCTTCGGCCTTTATAAAACTTCCGACGTGATTGGCTTAGGTTTATAGGCAGAGCCCTTTGCCTTCATATAACCCATAGCCCCACAATTGGGAGCTAAAGCATGGTATAAACTCATCTCCGGAAGTGAAAATTTCCCTTTGTTAAATAAAAAAACTCACTTTCCTAAGTTTTGGTCTAAAACCCACGAAGCGATGTTTTTAATGTAAATGGGTAGATTGAAAAAGTCCCGCGTCAGATTTACGATGCAGCTAAGCCCCATTATATAAACCTTGCTCTCTGCTTTACTTCATTATAACTTGCACCGGGACAAAGAGTTAAAAAATCCCCAAGTGCCAATCGCATCGGAGAAATCTCGAATGGGTAGATTGAAAACCTGACGCTTGGGTCCCGATTGGCCCTTTCTATGTATAAGCCCAGAGCCTATCGTGTTTCATATAAACCATGGGCCCCGCGGTTAGGGCGCCAGCCTTTTTCATATATATATAACCGCCCCCAAGCACCAAAACCTTTGTATTTTGTTAAATTTTGGGTTTTCATAAGTATAAAATGGTTTCCCGCTAGGTATAACTTTTTAAAACAATATCCACCGTTGATCTTGAGCCGATCCAATGGCCGCGCAATATCGCATTGCATTTTTGTCGGGTGCATTTGTTTCCTCTCCCGATTCACTACCCCCAGATAAATCCTCCCGCAATCAGATCCATCCACCATATTTATGATCTAACGGCTCCTCATTTGCTACGATCATTGACTTTTCTTCCGCCTGCGAACCCCTTCGAGTTCACTCCCCATCGTCGATGCGATCCTCGGATCGACGGCACACTGCTAAATTGCACCGGAGGATTTTTCATCGCCCTTCTCCTTTTTCCTCTTAGATTACGATCTCCGGAAGTAGCATCTAGGCTAGTCACGTGTCCATTTTGGATGATCCGGATCTTCTCTCGTCTCCCTTTGTTATTTTCATTCCCCCGCTTCATAATGATTCTTATCCAATCTCTGCCATTCATCTCTATAGATCAACGGTACGTATTAACTCGAACGGGCCTGTCTCCTGTGGGTCCTCCTCCCCTCGGTTACAATCTCCTACCATTGATCCTCACATCCAATGGCTCATATTAAACAGACGGGGCGTGCCTCCCTATGGGTCTGCCTTCTTCAAAATTTGATCTCAACCATTCATATTAGATCTAACGGCTCGAGATTAAAACTTCCCTCCCCGCTATCTGCGCGCATATATTCCATATCGCGCTCTCTCCCCACCGTTAGATACGAGGCCCCCGAATCTAACTGGTGGGCATTCTATATCGCGTGACTTCAAGTGTGAAGGTTAATTTCAAAGGCCACGCGATATAAGGCCGTACGAGCCACGTGTCGCGAGGGAACACATATCGCATTAAAAAAGGCAAAGCGCACTCCCCGACTTTTTCACCACACGAAACCCATGGTTTTACATCCCTAAACCGCCTTTCCCCATTTAGTATTATAAATCATTGCGCGTGCCTTCCACAGTTGATCTCTGCGAGATCAACGGCTCGGATCTAATGCGGCCTTTCACCATCACCTCCGCCTCTACAAAGGTTTTCAACACATGATCTCCATCGTTGATCTTGTGGGCCGATCTCATCCAACGGCCCACGGTCATCCCGAAAGCCCCAATTTCATTTCTCTTTTTCTTTTTTCTCGCGCTGAGGGTTTTTTAACCTTATTTCATCATGTTTTCTTTTGTTCTTGCAATAATGTGACCATTTGCATTATGTTTTCTCATGGTTAATCCTGACAGTCAATCTCTGTGATCAACGAATTTGATCTTATTTCTTCCTTTCGCTCTCCTTTTGACCACTTTGTGCGCAAAGAATCTCCACCGCTCGGATGCGCTTTATCCAACGGCTATGCTCCAAGCCAAAACCTCCTAGCGCAGTTTTTACCAAATATGCATGATTTCTTAATTGTTTTTGTATTGTGCGGGAGATTTAAAAGGGTGCTTCAAATGTTTTAAAAGAAAATGAGAGTCGAGGGGTCTCTATCAGCTAGACTTTTGTTTATCATTAAAAGAAAGCCATATACGAGGTTTCAATTTCACGTCTCATCGATGACTCATAGGCATTGATGCCATGTGGACCTCGTACATGTACTTGCACATCATCAAGACACAAAGAATTAAATCAAATCAAAGAGTATCGAGTTTCGAAAGACCCATACACAAAGCGAGAAATGAAGGATTAAACATTGATTATAGAGTTCAATGAATTATGGCTAAAATCAATTATCAAAAGCCTTATCCATTGAATCAAACATAGTTAAAGGCAAATCGAAGAATATTTATTAGTCGGAGAAGTGCTCACACTGCACATCGGAGGCAAATTGATTCCTCTCGGCTACCAAATTGCCACCTGTGATTCACAACATTCAAACAAAAGCCGGGTAATGACCAAAACGAGAGGATATCACCCTTTACGAATTTCGAATAGTTATTTCAAATCAAAGAAGATAATATAAACTATTAGCGAGTGCTATTACAAAAGATGACATAGAGCCTTAAAGTCAACATAAGCTTCCGGCTGGCTTCGAAATAGTTAAATATAAACCAATTAATACGGGAAATATCTATAAACTTCTCCCTTGAGCCTCTGAAAGGCCGAGAAGCATTAAGCGTATTAATTTAAATCAAAAGATCTTTCCTCTCTTTTCAACCTCCTCATTCCTCTATAAAAACTTGTTGAGGAATCCATTGTAAATTTTGGTTGTTTGATTATTAGTTGTAATTCTAAAACTCTCTAAAATAATACATAGACTATTGAAGTTGAAGAAGAAATTGAAGTCTTGGAAGCCCTGATGATGTTGTTGCATGTTTGTTCCTGAGAAGGGTTCCCTATCATTGGATCCATGAGCTTGGTTGTTGGCGAAGTACTCGAACCGTTTTAATGTTTTCCCATGTTTTCATTTTGTTCCATAAATTCTTACTATAGTAGGATGAAAGTTTTAGGCTAAGAAATGACTCTTGGAAGCAACTTAGACATGTTTATCCTTGATGTTTTATGTTTTCTTCGTTGAAGTATTTTAGAGTCTTTAATCTCTTTCTTTAGTCTTCACGCTTGTTTATTTTCTCTAATAGTTAGAATAGTTGGGTTTCAACATGATTAATGGTTTTTCCTCGATTGTCTACTTTTGCCACTTAAAAATTTCATTATTGAAGTCTCCCTTTGAAGTTTCTTTGTTTATAGTGAGCCAAGGAGGTATGTTACGATCATACCCCTTGTCCTTGCTTGAACATTTGGCTTAAAGGTCTTTATAGTTGTGATCATAGATGTATTTAGGTGTTCCTCTTCTATGACCGCAATTATCGATGAATTTTGTTTTATGTTTTCTAAGTCATTTGAAATAAAATCTTTGAGGAAATAGGGTGTTCCCCGAATCTTAGATTTCATTTTAAAAAGTTGTTTTGAAGCCATTATTTGCTTAAAGTGTGATTTGTAGAATTCATGGTTAGCCTTGTCGTCACATTTCTCTTTATTGTTCAAGTTGGGCTTTCAAATTCCCTTTGTTGAGAATTTAAACTTCTCTTTCCAAATCATTGATGTCCATCTCATTCCAAAACCAAAGGGATCTGCTGACCAAAGTTAGATTTTCCCTTTGATATCCCATATCCATTGATAAGTTTGTCATAACCTCTTTTTTGACTCCATTGCCCAATGAGTCGACATTTCCCTATCTATCTATCTTTCCTATACCTTTTTAGGTTCGCTGTGTCAACTCAACCAAACAAATAAACAAACACTTGCACTTAATAACTAGTCTAAAACCAATACTCAAAGCACACAAGATAAACCTTTGCGAAAAAAATAATTTGGAGAGATCCCTCACGAGAGTAGGAGGACTATATCTTGTAACTCTAAAGATTGGTTCTAATGTTGCCTTTGTATTTTTATTTTCCAAACTATCAAAACACGAGTCACGAACATAATGGCGATCACGGGTGGGACGTCGAGTAAAATCCTTAAAACACTCCTGTCTAGTATAACATAGTAGCCTTCTTGAAGCATCGCTAACAAAAAGGGTAATCATGATTGGACTTTATTGAATCGGTGAAAAACTAGAAAGTAACCACATGGGATCCCCATAAGACCTTATCAAACCCTTTGAAGAACTCGAGCTGCCAAGCCATAAGAGTGAACTATGTATGTTTAAACACCTTAGCTAAGTGTTAAATCAGATTTCTCTTCTAGGGACACTCTCTTGTATCCTATAAGACCGAAATAAATAAAAACCCAAAACATTTCATTTTTGGCTTCATAATAAACATGGTGGTGGAACCATTCCATATTTTACCTTCATACGAAGCTAAATAGTTTCCACCGGTGACTCCATGTAGCGAGAGGCCTATTACTCATCTGTGTCCCCAAATCTCTTTGGGATTGTGTTAGCAGCCTTGAAGAAGCTTTAGAAGCCTCAGTCCCATGCTGAGATGAGACATCCCTGGTAAAACTCACCAAAAACGGGCAAATCACTAAAGCCTCTCATTTTTGAAAAACGATGCCCAAGCCACATAGGATCGATACTAGGTCCCATCGCACTAATCCTCCTTTACCGTTGACAATCCGGAGAGAATTCATGACGTGAACTTTTTAAATCGAGAGTCCACCGCATAATCAGGAGCCTCTCTAAGAACAAAGTACGTCCTCGAAAATCCCTAACGCTTTAGAGGATTCACACTTTGATTTACATCATGCAAATAACATCTTTAGAACTAGATTCCCAGGTTGGATAAACCAAAGCGGTCTCGACATTGCAAATTTGCAACAAAGCTTTCGATACGAGAAGCCTCACACTCCCACTCTCCCGAGTTCCCTCTGCACTTTCTTTTCATCCACTTTTAGCTCCTTTCCATAACAAGTCTCGCATTTCAAAACTAGTTTGCTGGCCCAGAGTGTTTCTTCCACTCCAATCCATGCTACCATTGTGCAGCAGCTCCCGATCGACACGCAATTTTACACGTATAAATCACACCTCTTGTACGTCCACCCTGTTTCCAACCATGGAAACGTGGTATGCCCGGATCAGTGTTACCACAACCTCTACTTCCCTTATCGAAATGATTACCAGTCCAAAATTCCTCACTTCTAACTGGAAAAGAGTCCTACCATACGACTCAACATCATGTGAGATGGGATGGAGGATGCATTCAAATACATGGAGAAGAGAAGAAGAAAGCGCGAAGATCAGCCTGCTTCGCCCAAATTTTAAGGAGGAGATGTAGAGAAATGGTTCGAAAAACTACCTCCTAATAGCATAAATGATCTCCTGCCTTGCATCAAACATTCATCAACAAATGGGAACTCAAAAAAGAACCCTCCTCCAAATACTTTAGCCGAATATAGCGACCTCGAGAGAAATCGAGGGGAGAGAGGTTCCGCGGCTACTCCACTAGGTTCAATAGTGTTTACAATTCTCTTCCACCTCCCGCATGAAACCTCCTCGAAGGCAACGGCCTTAGTAAGGCATCCGAAGGCTCCTGATGTTTGAAATGAATTATCAAAGGCTAAGGAGAGAGATTACTTAACCTTAGAATACATGCGAGAAAGGAGATGTGGAGCGAAGAAGAAAACATAATTGAGAAAAGAAATAGGTTGAGATTAGAGAAGAGGGTAACTTATAAAGATGACCTACTACCCTCGACCTCAAATTTTGACACTGAAAAATTGACAACCTAGTGAAGGTGATGGAGAGGATGCTTGAAAATATCAATACGAATGATAGAATGCCCCAAGAGAACACAAACAACCAAAACGAAACATAAATCATAATTATAGAAGAGAAAACAATCGAAGATAAGCAAAAACAAAGCTGACCAAATCAGATTAGACCTCCTTCCAACAGACTACTGTGGATCCCATATGAGGAAGATAGGGAGATGGAAAGGTTGGGAGAAGCTCATGTGAACTCGATTGGATCAGACACGGTGATGATATTTACTTTCCTCACTCGAGGAAGAACGAGGTTTCCTCTGCGATCGAAAGAACAAACACTTATGTGAAGACTACGAGGATTATATGTTGGGGTTTGACGAAATCATGGAGGTACACAAACAATATGATCTTAGGAGCAAAGGGAACGTAGACACTCAAAAGGCATAAGAACACTAGTACTGTCTGTCCAAAGAAAAACGCATAAAGTCGGCTCAACACAACGTCCGTACAAACCCATCATTTTGGCTAAAACCGCTTGATTTAAACAAAGAGTACACAACTTGACCAAATGTTGAACAAAGTACTCCTAGCACCTCTCGCCGGTGGTCCCAACAAAACTATCCCAATTACTAGTCCAAAAACAAAGTTCGGCCAAGTTAAAGCTACCGAAAAGAATTCAATTGAAGAAGTCAGAGGATGTAAATATGAAAAAATCGGTGTTCCTTTTTAGCGTGAGGGAGAGATTTCCAAGACAAAATTACCATCCCCCTAGCGAACCGGTGACCCGAAGAAGTACGAAAACCAAATTTTGAGAAAGCTATGAACTGCGGGAAGTGATACTTTCGACACCTTAAAATTGGACAGGATGAGCGAAACCCGGAGGCAGTTGTTTGGCCCGAGAAGTTGAAGGAAATACGAGAAAGAGGCTCTTTCCTCCCTTGCTATGTTGGTTTTGAACATACATGAGAAAATTTTACACAATGCCGTGCTGAGATTTCTCAGGGCTTCACACAATCTAATGCCCAGAGTAGTGATGGAAAGCTTAGGCCTAGGAAATTACTGAAACCATACAAATATTTGCATTCCTTTTGGCTCAAGAAATGAGAGCCAAATGTTTGGGTTTAATCAAATGTTTATGTGTCAACTTTAGCTAAAATCAAGTAAGAGTCTAGTAATGGACATATTTGTAGTTGACACTTCTGAGCATGGCATGCTCTTATCGAGATCCATGGGGAGCCAAACTTTAGGGAATCCTTCAAATGGACATGTCTTATGCCACCATCACCATGCTTTTTAACCAAAATAGAAGACTATGCATAGGAATCTCACATGAAGTACATGGTGAGTAAAACATAGACAAACCAAACAACTCTCCAATCTATTCTATTCACTCAAGCTTTAGATTCCTCTATCTTGTGCGATGAAGATGAAGTAATCAACAAGAAAAGGAAAATATAGACGACTGAGAACTTTGCCATTTGAAACAAATCGAAACTTCCCTCAAATCGAGGACACAAAACATTGGCAATCAACAACAACAAGAAAATGAAAATGAGGCAAATATACTTTGGACAATAAACTTTGATGGATCCTAGTAATCAAAACAAGTGCAGTAGGGCGAGTTTGGATTCAAAATATGAATCATATTTTTTCATATAGAGTAGGAATTTCCCATGCCTTAACAATATTGTTGAGTATGGAGCACCTCTCTTCTGGGCTTACAATCGCTTTAAACAATTAGAAGCCCAAAGGATATAAATCTTAGGAGACTATCTGAACTTATCATAAGACAAACTTTCAAAGGAGAATACTTAGTTAGAAATCCAAGGCATGGGAATATCGGAACGTTGCCCTATGATTTATTGAAAACCTTTGAAAAATATGAACTTATTTTGATTTCTAGAGCAACCGAATCATCTAGCAAATGAACTTGCTTTCAATGAGCAAAGCACCGCCGGAGACATGAGATAGATAAACGACTGAAGCGTGCAGGTGCAAACACAAGCTTGCGCACTGCACGATGATGAATCCTTTCGCAGAGCGTTTGATTGCTGATAAACACGGATGATTTTTTAGAAATCAGGAAAAATGATTTCAGAGCATACCAATATCGTAAACCAGACGATAAAGAAAATTGTTTCAGTATATCGTAACAAATTCCGTGAAGTTGAAATGACATATTCGCCACACTATAACCATTACGAGAATCCCTTTTGAATCGTAGTTAATTGACAACGCAGGATCAGTGTAGAAAGATCTTTGGAATTTTTACAATACAATAATGATAAAATTCCGAGAGGTCTCACACTAGGAAAACATTTTTTATTTTAACGATGTAGCCGAAAGAGCCGAGAATAGGAGGCACGTCGAAACGAATGTAGAAGAGAATAACATAGGCGGTCTAGCGGAGACTCCAAGATGATTAAACTATCCGCACTCTCCCTAGCTCACATAAAATTGCACACATAGAACTTTTCAAAGAGGTTTAAAGATGCTCTTGATACAAAGACCTCGAGATCGTATGATACCAGCATCATTCAGCGACAAAATCCCTCTTAAATAAAATCGAAAAGCCTTTCGAGCTAAGGAGAATAAACCCTATTTTTACTACCTTTAGTCAAAGTAGAAATTGAAAAGATGCATGATGTCGGATCATAGTGCCTATTAGATATTCGAGAATGGGTGTCAATCTTAGTTTACGGCTACAAAGAAATAAAACAAGGAAATCGAGGCTGCGGTATTGACTTTATAAATTTAAATAGAGCCTCTTTAAAAGCTACCCCTTTCCCAAGATGGACCATATGCTAACGAAAGGGTAGCTGGGTCGAGGATATCTCTGTTAGATGGGTTCTTGCTGCAACCGGTGTTAGTGCTCCCAAGTGATCGAAATCAAAACCACTTTTTACCACACTTTGGGGCACCTTTATGTATGTCAAAATGCCTTTCGGATTGATGACTGCGCAGGGCCACCTCTCGAAGGGCCATGGACATAGCCGTCTCTGCAGAGAAGATATTGGCTATTCTCATAATCATTTACCTTGATGACATAACCGTTTTCTTGAAAAGCCGATGAAGGACATTTGATTCACTTGAGGAAAGTTTTGAGAAGTGTAGGAAATTTCTTTTGTCGTTGAATCCCAAAGAAGACACTCTTTGGTCTCGAGAAGGCAGCTTCTTCGCGCCCATATACTTACAGAAGAGGAATCAAAATAGACCCCACGAGGCTAGATGAGCACGTTACAAATTAGAATGCCATCCACGAGCCCTCAAAGAATTACAATATTTCATTAGAAAGATTAATTTTTCTAAGCGGGTTTATCCCCAACCTTGCCGGAAGCTATTACATTAAAAAAATGCTTAAGAAAGATGTAGGTGTAAAGTGGACTTTTACGGCCTAAACAATCATTCAAAGCGGTCGAAACAAGCTCTTACTCAAAACACCGACTGAAGTTAGTCCATATTTTTACAAAGATTTTTATATCTTCTTTTCTTTTGCATCCGAACATACGATAGGCGCACGTTGTTACTTCAAAAGAATTATTTGGAGCAAGAGAACAACCAATATCTTTCTTTAGTAGGGCCTCAAGAGATGCTCCTCCCAAATATAACATCATGGAGAAGCAAGCCTTAGCATTATTGAAAGCTTCAAAGGACTTTCCGAGTCTACATTTTACACTCTCATATAATTGCTGTTTTGTTCCACATACTATTTTTCAAGGACATTCTAAGTACGAGAGACCCCGATGGTAAAAAGAGAAAATGGATTTGCAAATTATTCTTGAGTATGACTTAGAAATCAGTGCCCACCAAACTAGTTAAAGGGCAAGGATTAGTAAAACTTATGGGCTAGGAGCTCTAACTTCCAAGCACCTTTAGAAATGAATATGGTAGATGTGTTGGAAGAAACAGAAGAATCTCACGCTTCCTTTCATTGAAGAAACATGTTACTGACTCTCCTTTTGGTATGCTAACATTATTTATGTGCTTTTATATTTAAATACCCCTCCTTCTGTCTAAAACTAAGAGCTAGATTTTTTGAAACAAAAAGCTTTCGAGGTATGGCCATCTCAGATGAGGGTATTATGTGAGAAAAATGCTCGTTGGAATCTTTGCTTAAATTTTTACTTGAAGATGATGCGGGGAAAATCATGCATGAATTGCAGGATGGATAATGTGGAGGACACCTCTACTAGAAGGCCACAGTGAACAAAAATTTTAGATCCCGGTTTACTATTGGCCTTTCACCCCTTTTCCTAGGCCGCTTAGAAGTTGGTCATGTCGCCACGAAGTGTCGATTTTTTTATGGCAAAAGAAAAATTCTTCCCTTGCCACTCTACATCCCATCGGCGAGTTGAGCACCTTTTTCGACAATGGGGTTTTAGACTTCACTGGGGAATTTCACCCATCCTCCTCGACCTCCCCAACATGTGGATCCTCATCGGCCACTTACTTCTACCAAGTGGATAGAAGCTATACCACTCCAGAAATCGCTAATGACTCTGTCATTATCAAGTTTCTTAGAGCAAATATCCTATCCCGTATTTGCTGTCCCAAAAAAATCATAGCAAGAGAATGTTACTACTTTTAAATCTGAGAAGCATGGTTGATTGCTACAGTCAATGCCACATAAACCATGGGCGATCTACACGCTTACTCATCCCCAAGGAAATGGATTAGCTGAATCTTCCAACAAGAGCCTCAGTACGAAATATCATCAAAAACACTGCCGCAACAAAATCAGGAAATCATGGCACGAAAGACGATGGATTTCATGCATTACGGTCGATAGGTTAACTACAAAGAAGTCGATAAATATGTCCCCCTATCGGCCCTGCTTATGGCATGGATGCAGTTTTTCCCACCTCATTAGGAGTTAAAGTCATGAAACTCCTTCACAAGTCAGCAGGTTTAAGAGAATGATATGTAGAGGAGAATCGATCAAACCATCCATGTACAAAGGCGACCGAGTAGAATAAGTCTATGAAAGGGACACGGCGAGTCCAAGAAAAATGTAAAGAAACTATTTCATAAGAGGACTACTTCAGCAAACAATTTCCAGTGTTGGAAATTTTGTGGTCTCAAATGGGATTTCACAGGAGAGAAGAGAAGGAAAACTTGGCAAGTCTCGAGAACATGTGGAAAGGTCCCTCACATTGTTCATGTCATGAGAGGAGTCAAAATGTCGTTTTATTAAAAGAATTCAATGGAGAAGACGCGTATGGAGATCCTGTCAATGGCAGGATGCTAAAGCATTACTTACGCTGTGAATCGTAGAGTTTCAAATAATTTTATTTTTTCAGCTGTAAATATCATAGTCCGAACGTCGCATTCGAAAGTTATAAAAATAAAAATACAAAAAACGATTAAAAGAAGAGGGCGTGTTGTAAAAACAATAAAGCTGTCAGCGCATACCAAAAAAGAGAAAGAAAAAGAAATATGAAAGTGTGCAAAGCTCAAATGCCACTACTGGAGGTCGAAACTTCTAGTTATTACATACGGCCCTAATCATGGCTAACTAGTTTTAAATGTCAACTGATAGGTTAGAGAATTCTGTTGCTCGAAACTGACTGCTATTGGCTTATTAGTACGTACAGATTAGGTTAGAAATTAAAGGTTCAAACATGCTCGTAAATCCGAACCTTAGTTCTCAAAGAGAAGAATGACTCCAATCTATTTTGCAGCTTCTCGAGTCAAAACAGAAGTAAAAGCTGGTTCTAACTCGTGCTTCAAAATCTAAACCAAGTGAATAAGCACAACACAAAACGGAAATGAAGACGAAGCTAAAAAGATGAAGGAAGCACTTCCGGAACTTTCGGATCTTAAGCCTTATGTTTTGTCTCTAATTTTCTGCAAAATAATGTCGATGTGTGCAAAGACTGGTTATTTTATGCCATAGATCAGCCACAAGTTAGATTGTCCAATCACGACTTGCTATGTGCTTTTAAATTTTACGGTTTATAAGTTAGTGAATAAATATACTGTGAGACTGTTTAATCCTAACGGATTAGTAGACTAGGTAGAGAATCATGTGAACTCAATTGTAGCACCGATACGAGTTCATGGAGATAAAGGAGTATAAATAGATTAGTTTTATGCTCTCTCAAAAGAATAGAAATGTTGTGAAAAGAGTTTGTATCCAAGTGCACTCTAAAGATATTGAAAAAATGTTAGATCGGTACGAGATTGCGTGGAGAGGTAGAAAGCTTGTGTTGATTTATTTTTCAAGTGTACGTTAATATTTTTCGAGCATATAAAGAAGACCATTCAGACGAAGAAAGGCGACCCAACGGATAAGGCAACTGATTCGAGCGTGAGAATGCCAAGTCTTTGAAATTCTTGATGCCTTGCAAAAAGGCACCAAACGAGTGGAGCCTAACAAGTTAGCCACCTATAAAATTTGATGCGCCAATGATGGTGGCTAAATCATTTGGATAGCCTTTACACACGCCTCTTCAGCGTATGCCAAAATTGTTGATACTTAAAGTCTTACGTAAGATATTCTATCCTTTGGCTAATCGTCACTATTGTTCCCTTTTTTTGAACTTTAGAAATTCTCGTTGTCTTTTCGCGAAAGAAAAAAAGCTATTGCAGCAAATCTCATTTTTCCACTCCTCCACTCAAAAAATAACTCTTCATTTTATCCCCTTTTGCCCCCACGAAATTCCTCTATTTTTCATATTTTCCCTTCTTCTTCATAAAAATCCCTTTAACAAAGTCTCAAAACTCATTTTTAGACTTTACTTTGAAGCTCCCAAATCCATCGAAAACTATGAAAAATTTCCTCATAAAAATAATATTTTTCTCGGAGCGTGAGGCTTAAGCCCCTTTAGGCTAAGTCTAAACCACTTCCCCCATGCGCTGCCGCACTCCTGAAACCAGGCGCTAGACTCATAAAGCGCTTATCGCATCAGCGAGCAAACAAGAAACGCAAGTTTCGCCGGCCCTTTATAAAACCTCGGAATCCGGTCTGACGCGGTTGCAAACCCACAGAGCCCTTTTTCCGCTTCATATAACCCATAGCTCACTTGTGCATCGCGCTAAAGCATGGTATAAAACTCATCTAGATAGAACTCCTTTAAATAAAAAGCTCACTTTTCTCTAAAAATTTCTAAAACCTCACTGCGACGATGTTTTTAATGTAAATGTTAGATTGAAAAGTCCCACATCGTATTTCCGAGTGCGATTATGCCTCATTATATATAAACCCTGCACTCTCCGCTTTTACTTCATTATAACTTTGCACTCGGGACCAAGAGTTAAAAAGTCCCTAAGCACCAATCGCATCACGAGAAATCTCGAATGGGTAGATTGAAATAGCACAAGGCCCTATCCCGATGAATTACTGGCTGTGTATCGTGCGGAACCTATGGTAGTCACATATAAACCAGTTATAGTGCCGCACGGTCGAACTTGACCTTTTCATCATATATATAACCATGTAAGGCACCAAAACCTTTGTATTTTGTTAAATTTCTGGGTTTTCAGTAAGAGCAGGGTTCCCGCCTGGTGCAACTTTTAAAACAATATCCACCGTTGATCGTGAGCCGATCCAACGGCTACGCACAATATCACATCGCATTTTCTCGTGCATTTTTTCTCAGTCACTACCCCTAATCGATCATTCCACCTTTGTCGGATCCATCCGCCATATTTGTGAGTACGACGACACACACCGCTCTGCTACGATCATTGACTTTTCTTCCGCCCTTTAAAGAACCCTACGACTCACTCACCGTCGATCGCGATTCTCGCATCGACGACGTGTCGCTACGACGCATCGGAGGTTTTTTCATCACCCCTTCTTCTTTGCCTCTTCCGATTTTCGATCTTCTGAGCAAAGCATCCGCCATCCACGTGTCCATTTTGGATGGTCGATCTGTCTCTCATCTCCTTTGTTGGTTTTCTATTTCACCGCGTCATAGCGGATTCTTATCCAATCTTCCGTCGAGTCATCTCTCGCGGATCAATCGGTCTGTACTACCTCGGACGTGGCCTCCGTCTCCTACGGGTCCCTCCTCCCTGGATACAATATTTGTCATCGATCGCATCCAACGACGCATGTCAGATCCTGCGTCTGTCGGTCTGCGCTTCTTTCGAAGAATTCTGATCTTCGGCGTTCATCCTAGATCTAATGGCTTAGATTGAAAACCAGCCCTCCCCGCTGTCCGCACGCATCTGTCGTATTGCGCTTGCCTCCCCACCGGGTAGGATCTAAGGCCCAATATCTAATTCGGTCAGCATTCTATATCGCGTGACTTCGGCGCAAAGGTGACAATTTCCCAAGTGTCGCACGATATGTTTATAGCTGCGGGAGCCACGTGTTGGGTGGGAGCGCATATCACGTTCCAAAAGAGCAACCGCCTCTGCCACCGCAGAAACGGCATGGTTTTAATCCTCCCTAAAGTGCTTTCCCCCATTTGTGTTATAAATCATCGCGCGCGCTTCTCTTGAATCCGACCTCGAAACTCCGAGATCAACAACTCAAATCTAATTCCAGCCTTTCACCATCACCCTCCGCCTCTCGCCAAAGGTTTTCAAACGCAAGATCTCCATTTCGCTGATCTCGTGAGCACGATCTCATTCAGGTGGCCCACGGTATCATCCCGAAGCTCCAATTTCATTTCTTTTGTTTCTTTGTCCACGAGGGGTCTTTTAACCTTATTTCATCGCATTTCTCTTTCCGTTCTCCGCAATAATGTGACCATTTGCATTATGTTTTCTCTCGGTTAATCCTGATCGTCGATCTCGCTGCAAATCCATCGGTCTGACTTACTTTCTTTTCCCACCGGCTCTCCTTTTGACCACTATGCGCAAATCTCCACCGTCGGATGCTTTGCCATCCAATGGCCACGCTCCGAGCGAAAACCTCCTGGCAGCGTTTTTTACCAACATATGCATGATTTCTCAATTGTTTTTGTATTATGCAAGATTTAAAAGTGGGTGTTTCAAATGTTTTAAAAAGAAAATGAGAGTCGAGGTCTCTATCCTCCAGGAGCCATGGTTACATCATTTAAAAGAAATCCATATACATGGTTCACTTTCACGTCTCATCGACAGCCCATGAGGCACGTGCCAGTGCCATGTGGACCATCGATACATACTCCGCACATCGCGAAGACACAAACAATAAATCAAATCAAAAGAAAGCATCGAGGTCGAAGACCCACATGCCAGTGGTAAATGAAGGATTAGACATTGGATTATACGGATACGATGAATTACGGCACAAAATCAATTATCAAAAGCCTTATCCACTGGACAAAACACGCTAAAAGGCAAATCGAGGATGTTTATCGATAGAGAGTCACCACCACACGTCAGTAGGCAAATTGATTCTTCTCTACCACATTGTGCCACCGATGGAGTTCACAACATTCAAACAAAGGGCGGGCTAATGACCGAATAGAGGGATATCCGCCCTTTACAGATGAAATAGTTGTTCAAATCAAAGAAGCTAATATAAAATATCGACGAGGTTATTACAAAATATGACGCGAGCTTACAAGGTCAACTGCATGCTTCCGGCGAGTCAGAAATAGTTAAATGTAAACCAATTAACACGAGAAATATGCGCAAACTTCTCCCTTGAGCCCCTCAGAGGCCGAGAAAGCGTGCTAATCCGTGTTACGTTGAAATCAAAAATATCTTCTCCTCTCTTTCGACCTCCTCTGACTCATTGAAGTTGAAGAAGAATTGAAGTATTAGAAGCCGGTGATGTTAGAGCATGTTTGTTCCCCGAGAAGGCTCTATCACTTTGGATCCACGAGCTTTGCAGTTGGTGAAATACTCTAAACTGCTTTAATGCTTTTCCCTACATTTCCATTTTGTTCCATAAATTCTTTGGCTACGATGAGGGAAAATTTTTAGGCTAAGAAATGATCTCTTGGAAGCACCTTAGACATGTTTGTCTTTCATTGTTTTATATGTTTTCTACCTCACTAGCAGTATTTTCAGAGTCTTTCATCTCTCTCTTTAGTCTTCGTTCTTGTTTACTGCTCTAATAGTTCAAATAGTTCTCTGTTTCGGCATGATTTATGATTTTCCACACTGAATTGTCCGCTGCCTTACATTTAGATCTGTTATTGAAGTCTCCCTTTAAAGTTATTTTTACGATGGAGCTAGGGAGGACTCCGTTTTTGATCATGCCCTTTTCCTTGCTTGAAAAGTTGGCTCAAGGTCTTTATAGTTGTGATCATAGGATGTATTTAGGTGTTCCTCTTCTGCGGACCACAGTACTCGAGAATTTTTATCTGTTTTCTAGGTCATTTGAAATAAAATATTTGAGGAAATAGGTGTGTTTTCCTGAATCTTGTATTTCATTTTAAAAGTTTTAGGCTTCATTATTTTGCTTAAAGTGTGATTTGTAGAATTCGTTGGTTGGCCTGCTCGTCGGACATTTCTCTTTATTTGTTTCAAGATGTGCTTTCAGAATTCCCTTTGTTGAGAATTTAAACTTCTCTTTCCAAATCATTGATGTCCATCTCATTTTCCAAAACCAAAGGATCCTCAAAGTGGCGCTGAGATTTTCCCTTTGATATCCCATATCCATTGATAAGTTTTTCACGACTCTGCTTCATTTCCCAATGAAGCTTTGACATTTCCTTTATCGTATCTTTTCCTAGACCTTTTAGGTTATAGCACAGTGACAAACTCAACCAAACAAATAAACAAACACTTGCACTTAATAACTAGTCTAAAACCAATACTCGAAAGCACACAAAGATAAACTCCTTTGCATTTGAGGATCCCTCTCTCGAGAGTAAGAGGACTAGATCCCGTAACTCTAAAGATGATTCTAATGTTGCCTTGTCTTTTGATTTGCGAAACTATCGTGGAACACGTGACACCATAACAAACCTAATACGGTTGGTGGTACGTTTCGGTGAGTGTTCTTGATTTCACATCGTCACATTGACACGCCCAGTGGTGGCCCGTTCACGTGTAGGCGGGTTTAACTCTTTTTGGTGTGAGTTCTTTCACGCAATGTCGAGGAGGTGTCCACAGAGGTGGGGAAGTAGGGACGAAGCGGCGCCTTCACATTTACCACGCGAAAGCGTGATCGCCGAGGAATGGTGGAATATTGAGCTCGAAGGCATTGTTCCCTATAGCCTTGGTGATGGTATACGACCTACATATCGAGTAGCGAGGAGAATCTGCACGATGGGGGTCTAGTGAGGCGCTCGCCTTCTCGAGAAATGTAGCCACACTTTTTCACCCACCTCGGAAAGTTGTGTGGCACCCGATGTTGATCACAGTCACTGCTTTGTGCTTACGCATTGGCTCTTGTCCAATATTTCATGAACACATATGAGCGGATGCGTTGACGCGCTCGACGAAGTTTTTTTCTTTTTCCGCCCTCGGGCCGGCATGGAAAAAATAGGCATGAGTAGGATGCAAAGTGGCATGGCTACGTCGATGGGACATAGTGGTTGCTGGAACTCCCAAGCTCAGCCCGAAAGTGTCAGAAGTTGGGTGGGTTGTGGAGAGCCCGGTTATAATCGTGTTGTACATAGGGGAAAGGCTTGCATCCATGTGCGGGGATGCTTTTGAATTTTGCATGCGTAGAATGTGTACAATCAACCTCATTGACGACCTGCATCATGCACATCGCTTTGGGGATGGAAAGTTGTGGACTTTGGTGAGCTTGGTGTCCAACATTGACCCGGAGGCTGGGACCAAAATGTGTTGAGGAAACTCCGCTGTCACACACACGATATGACGAGACTATGGGATCCCAAAGTGCACCCACACTTGTTCAGAGAAGAGTTTAGCGGTGGCTTCGCCGTCGATATTCTTTCTTGCGTGGCTGCCATAATGGCCATCTTTGAGAATACGTGATGACGACCACAAAAACACGGTCATTTACTACGCTTAGTAGAAGGAAGGCACGACATGTAATCACATGGAGATGGATTCCCGACGTCGACTAGGGGTGAGGTAGCAGTAGCATGGAGCCCTTGCTTCTTTGATGGTCGGTGGCGATGGTACGCATGAAAGTGCGGATACGATGTGCCTACACTGTCCCTGTCGAAGGACCGGCGATAGAAATACTTCTCAGCGATCGTTGCCATCGTTTTCTCTCGACCCTAAAATTTTCACGGCGACTCGACCATGGGGTGATTCCCATATCATCTTGGCATGCTCGCTTAAAGGAGCACAAAGGTGTCCTGGTGTGACACAATAGTGCATTTTTGGGAGGCGAGATTTGGAAACTTGCATACTCCCAAGAGTGCATTGTATGTGTGGCTGAATTATGGATTGCTCTTGTCAGAGAAGTGGCTGATGAAGTCTTCGATTCCCACAAGAGTTGAGAATGGTGGTTATGGCCACTGAACGGAGCCTGGCCGGCTGAGCGCTTCGTAACAATATTGGAAGCTACCCTTTCTTGTACTTGGATCTTCAAATGAAATTGTTGCAGGATATGTAGAACACTTATGATAACGATCGTTTCCGCGACTCATGTGCATGCATGAGCATGAGGGTCGGTGGTACTATGTGGATGATTGTATCCTTCCCCAAATGTAATGCCTCCATTGTCGAAGCAAGCCCGCACTGATGGAATACATTTGGCTTTGTCATAAGTGGGATACTTCCGAATTGCGTCTGACAATGTCTTGGCACGTGATATGCCATTGGATGCCCTCGTTGAGTAAGAGCGCCTGATAGCATGGTTAGCATCTATCTTTGATCTCAAATGGTTGTTGCAACTATAGTAATGTGAGCACTCGAGTGCGAGTGCAGGCGATAAGCTTTCACTCCTACGAACGCCTTACGAACGAGATTTCGACGAGCAAAATTTTTTCTTTCGCTTTCTCCTCCCTTTGGTGACTTCGGCTCGAGGGCCGAGTGATGTGACTCCAACGTCAACCTCGTGGTTTGAGGTAGCAAGACCCGTAACTTACGAAGCTCTATTGGGGTGGTTGGTTGGTCGATCTCGAATGACTTGGATCTTGGTTGGATCCACACAGTGCACCCACCTTTCATCGATAATGCATCCCGGATATCGAACCTTGGTCATGCCCAGTAGCAACTCCTCCAAATTGGCACACGACTCACAGAAGCTTTCACGCGAGTTTGGAGTGACTTCTCGGATGTGGTGGAGAATGTGCTCTTCCCATGTCACAGGTTGAAGATCGAAAATGTCACTCCAAGTATACTTCACTACAAATGAGTTGCGTGAATGGACACGAGATGTCGTCCATCGACCTCATGAAAGGTGTTGAGGCCTCAGAAATCCGTGGCAACAACAAAGGGGAGAACCACCCTAGGTCCGGACCTGTCAAAGCATTCTCCTTTTCCATTTGGGAATAGTGGCCTGACCGGTAGGTGTGATGGGACCGGTTTTACGAGCTTTTGGTTTTTAGATGATAACTTGTTGGGTTTCTCACTAAAACATTTTTTGAAATAGATGAATACTACAACAATATTAAATTTTAACCTTCTCGTGGTAGAACTTTGATGAATGGACTTGTCAGATATACCACCACCCCGCCACACTTCAGGCAACACCTTGCTGACGATCCCCGCACCGCACCCGCCGCCGCCATAAAAAACATCTTCCGCCGCACCACGGCCAACACACCCGCCTCATCATATCCCCGGTAATGCTCCAGTGTTTTTTTTCCGGCCGCCCCCCGCCACCGGCGCGCGCGCCCCGCCTACGCGCCTTAGCCGCCGCGCGCCCCGCCAGAACTCAACGTCCGCCATTTTACAGAAAATAACATATATGATATTAGTACGAGTTGTATATTACTGCACGCATCGGATCGGTAGATGATAGGTCAGAACGTCAATCCTTCGATCAAAGAGTTGTTCAAAGAATATAAAATTGCACTAGGAATTGATCAAAAAAATGATGTTTATAAGCGAATATAATCGTGTTCCAGCTATTTCATCAAGGCATCTCACAAACTTACTTATAATTAAGCATTCTTTGTAAAATGTTCTTAATAAAATTCTTAGACCCTTCTCTGAAATGCATGTAGAAGAGGTTTAAATACTAAAACCAACTGCAGAAATAAATTAAATATTTTACAAATGAAAGAGGTAGAGTTTCAGAAGCAACCTTCCTCTAGCTTGAACAATAATCTAGGAATTAAAAATTAAAAATCCTAATTTTAAGGCTTTTTGTATATTTTGCGGAGTATGGTCATGTAATTTTGCAAATATCTAGCATTATCTTGAGTCGAGGTGGCCGAGATAATCGGTGCGACCTGGATTTTGTTTCTTGAAGATGGAATTTGAAATTGTTGGCTGAGACTCTTTAGTTGATGCAGCGAGAAGCAGAAGAGGTACGTTGCTAGATTGAAGCAGGTTTGATCGGAGAGAAATTTCTGAAGAATTTTCTTTGACTTCGAACTCTATGTAACTCTTACGATTACTTCTTCCGTTCGTTCTTCTCTGTGTCCATTTTCAAGGTCCGTTTCTTTGTCGACGCAAAAGCACATCGGATGTGTTTTCCTGGTAAGTTCTGTTTTGAGCAATTGGTCACATAAAGCAAAGTTGTGTGACCTCATTTGATTTGCATTTGAATGTCTTAATCCTGATCGCTCTCGAGAAATCTTGTGCTTTTCCATTCTCGTAAATAATAATTCTCCATGAAGCTTATCTATCTAAGGTATGTTAGCTTTGTTTTTCCCATATCCGAATCTCACCATTGAATGTGTTCTTCAATGAAGTTTCTCACATTCAAGTTTTTGAATGTCAATTTCAGTCAAGATCATTATTTTGATTGGAATTGTCACGGTAAGAATCAATCATAGCGACTTGATGACAAAATTCCTTTTGTTGCTCTTTAATCATTGTATTTATCCTGCGAGTGCTTTTCTTGAATGAAATTTTTCTAGTGCGAGTTGATTAACATGACCTCTCCATGGTTCTCTCCAGGTTTGTGTCTCTGCTATCTTTAAGTTCCGTATGATGTTCCAATTTAAGTCTTTCAAAAATATTTATGGAATTGTCTCTAAATTTGTATACTGATATATGTCTCAGACTTGAATTTCTCTCAGATCTAACATGTGTTCCAATTCTCAGTATCCTAGATCTCCCTGTGCTTCCAAAAGTGCTTTGATTTCACTTTGCCTTATCTACGGTGAGTCATGCTTATAAGGTGCCTGCATGCATATTGTGACAATTTAGTCAAATTTTTCGGTTGGGATCCTCTCGTATGAATCTTTCCCGGAGGATGTCAGCCTGATTCCATTTGGTAGGATTTAAGAGTTGTTTCTGCTGGTCCTTCTTCTTCTTTTATTTCTTTTGACCACAGCCGTCTATTTGGACTATAGAAGATATCTAATGATGGACATGTTCTTCATGTTGAAAAATGATTTGATCGCATGGAGTGGGGTCGATGCTACCGCTTTCTGTGTTGCGCTGGGATTGTTTGCAAAGGGGTTGACAATCTAAACTATCCTTTGGGAAGTTTAGCTCTAGCATTTCGAAACTTGTTGCAACGACCGCATGTATACGTTTCCTTTAGAATTTTTTATTTAGCTAGCACCAGTTCCATCTCGTCGTATTAGGTCTTCTCCTTTAGATGATTTGGGATTGACCTTCATGATCCGACCTTTTGAAAGCCGTCACGTATTTGATTCAGCGTTGGACATTGTTTTTTATTTTTCCTTGTAACTCCTATATCTTGAATAACTCGAGCCAATTTCCAAATTGGCTTTTGTAGACTACATGTCATCAAGATTGATTGGTCTTATCATGTGCTGTTTAGACTGATCAAATTCATTTTCAGAATCATCTTTCATTTCCCTCATCAAGACTAGCACTTGGAGTGTGTTTTTCTTCTTCCATAACTAGCAAATTCAAAGCGTACATTCTTTAATCTCCTTATTTACTTGTATTTCTCGAAAAGCTTTGGTATCTTCTTGACTTGATTGATTGGAAACTCTTAATAGCATCTAAAATACTCATGACTCCACGAAAGAAGCTAACGAAACTGATCCTCTTCTCTCACAAAAAGGCATGGTCTCAAGTCTTGCCATGTAATTCATAATTTCATCATTGGGATCATACGATCTCCTAGTGCATAAAATGCTGTAACGTAACATCTCGAATATTATGAGCTTCTTTGTATGTAATGGCCAATATTGGCTGAAAGAAAAAGTACCACCACTTGTACAAGGAATGAAAGCCAAATAGCCTCTTTTGTCATCCTTTAATACGTTTTGGCAGACACCATTAATGATTTGACAAGCTATTTCTCTCCCAAATAATCTACTCGAACATAACATGGCAAAACATGTGGAAAGAGTGGAACTTCCAAATACTTGAACATAAGTAAATTTCTCTTCAATAAACCATCGAGGCTGTGGGAACAATATCTCTGCGACTTCCTCTGGGAAACCCTAGGGATCTTTTTATCGAAAAATCATTTGATACATAGGCGCATAACCTCCATACCGGACTTTATAGAAATGCGAGTGGCATTTGGAAACCCAAAGTTCTTCATGATAAATATGGATTACGTGTAGGGTACTGTAATGGTCCACATTTCCAACCCATGATTGGGAAATGTAGAAATATAACAAGATGGAATCCATAACATAAGCAGAGACATGAAAAAAAGTTAATTTTTTCTTTGAGGTGAAGCGCATTCCTTTTATTCCTATATTCGCACGTGTGTTTGGCTCAGTCAATTAGATAAAAGGTACGCATGTCAAAATGGATGAATTTGATCGTATTGCGTCGGTGTGAACTCGATCTCTCAGTGAGAACCTGGTACTACTCGGGCTCTAGTAGATAACTTACACAACATACCAAAGCAAAGGCTAACAGGGGATGAGGGGATTTCAGGTGCGATGGAGTACGTCATTTCACGATGTTTTGTCTTGCTTCATTTTTTCCCTCATTGTCTTTCAACTCATGGATGACCTTGATAAGATCGATGTTTAGATTTGAACGTCTCGCACATATCTATTGCCATACTGCGGAGGTCGGTAAATGATACATGGCTGCCAAATCTTCAGCTTTAAAAGAACCCATGGTCTCTCCCTCCGGAATTCCTGAAGACGTTTGTCTTCAATATTCAAATTTTCCAACTACCCATTTGGATCGCATCTGCGGTGGTAAGGCACATTTTTGCCTGCACACCCATTATCTTATGAATAAACGAGTACATACGAGTTGAAAAGGAGTTTCATCGGAGTGCGACGTCAGTTTCGCAATGTAGATATCTTTTTTATCACTTTGAAGCCTTTCATCCTACAAATATTTTGTACATAGCCTCCCATGATGAGACACCGCAATCCTTTGTTACGACGAAGTAACCGAGGAATAGCGAAGGCACATGCATGATCTTCCGATGGCCAATGCTCGAGAGATTTATTTACCTTTCTTACTCATCTTAGACTCTCTCAATTCAATAAGCGAGTTTTACGATAATGAAAAATGAAAGATACTCGTTATAACAAGCATTTAAAAAGATCGCATCGAAGGAAATTTATTTCAAACTCGGGCGAAATCAGTCCAATCTTGTCAATCATCTTCTTCATAATTCATTATGATTTCAAAATTTAATGCTTGACATGGCTTCACCTTTTGCGCATCACATGCAATGCTTATTACTTGTTTTAGAGTCGTTAAGATCTAAAATTCAATCCGATCTTGAACCATAATTTTCTTTTCACACGCTCGAGACTATTAAATGCACAAATTTCAAATCACAAGATTGAAAAGATATATTTAAGTCTATACTATAATTTGTAGCGCAATGTTTATTTGCGAAAGCGTAAAAATGGATGCGATGCGCTAAAAGATTTATATTTTTGAGTTTATTCGCTTTCATCGGAGTCCAGAAGGTTATCGCAACTTTATCACTTTGTTCCACTAAGTTCTAACTCAAATCGTAGTGCGATGCAAAGCGAGTAAAAGCTTTCTAAATAGCGCTTGTTTTGTTGATTTGCAAAATTTTATGCTTTAAGATGAAAAATAAATAACATATAAGATGAGTGATGCACCTTTGAACGGAATTTTATTTCCTATAGTGCTAAAGCATCTCTCTCAAAAGGATTTTTTCTTATTTATTTTGAAAGGCTCTATTTATAAAAATAAATGGGGGTTTTTGGCATAAAGTACATAAACGATCATGGCGATTCACTCTGGATGGACCAGCACATCTCTGATAAATGTGAAAACTCTAAATCCTGTCTAGTATAAAAAATAAAATGTGTTAAAGAAATGAAATTTCAAATAAATAATATCCTTTTTTCCAAATAACGAAAATTTCATTTATTCACCTATTTTTGGAGAATTTCTCAAAAAGATATAAGCATAAAAATCAATATCAATCTTTACTTAGTTATAATATAGGAAATAATATTTACGGAGCAATATATGTTTTATAATTTTCACTCTTTTTATCATATGCATAGAGCCTCTATTCCAATATGCGCCTAAGCTTTTTAGCAGGTTATCTCTTTAACCCGCTATGATCCATTTTTCCATACGAAGTATTTCTCATCGTTTTCATAAAGTAGTATTTTTTCTTTATTATTTTTTTTCTTCTGAAGCCATTGCCTTGGCTTGGTAACCACGGTGACAATGCCATTCACCAATAGTAATTAAAGCTGATCAAGTTGGCTCGTGATGAGACCCCTTGTCTATATGATATAATCTCAAGTCATTACATTGCTTTTGCAGACAATATTAGTGTAATTTCAGCTCAATTATTTTTTCCATGAACATGGTAAACAAGCTCATGATGAGACTTATTATATTTTAAGTTTTCACCGAAACTTTTTATATTTTTTATTTTTAAATTTCTCATGAAAATTATAAGATTTATTGGATGGGATGACCATATTTCTTTCTGCGATGCCAGAGGATAATGTCGAAGTTGTTATATTGCTTTTTCCAAGAATATTTTCACTCTAATATAATTTTCTTTTTCATGACTCAACAAAAAGAATTTTCATACTAGATAAAAATGAGAGTTTTTCAAACAAAATAAGTGTTTTTATTGAAATTCCATTTTTCTAGAAAGATAAAATGAATTTCGTCTAAATCTTTCGATTTCTTCTTTAGTGCTTCTATTTTTTAATAAGTGGAAGAAGAAAAGAGAGAGAATTTATCTAAGACTTATTTTTGAAAAAGTCAATTGTCATACTCAAACAATTTTATTTCTATATGAAAGTAAAATTTTAATGTACAAAGATAAGTAGGATTGCCTTCTATGAAAAATATTTTTCAAAATTTGCCCATTAACGAGTAAAGAAACTTTAATTGCTGAGCAAATCCATGCGATGTAAATGTTGATGAGACCAATTTTTTCGATTATTTGAAATGGTCCTAGCCAAATTTTTTGAAACTTTTTGTGTTTACCCTTTTCTTCATGAGCTTTATCCCATTTTACTACCAAATCATCAATTTGAAAAATATTTTCGAACTAACTAGACATGTTAAATCAAATGAGGCTTTTTATTACTTGTTGATGATGGATATGAGTTTGTTGTAGCCTTTCTCTTTCTCTCTTCTCACCTTAAGGATTTGATCTTGTTCTAAGTTGGAGAGAAAGAAGAAGGATTTTCATCGATAAATTGTACTAAAGAAAATGATGGTATTGTTACATCTCGAGGGTAGAACTGTCTTTCTTTTCCATAAACTAACACAGATGGTGAGAGCTGCCTGTTGAAGATTTTTGAGTGATTCTATCTACCCGGAGAGAAAATAATACCTCAACATGCCGAGGCCTTATGATTTTTCTCCACATTTCTTTTAATGATTCGATAAGGTTTTTATTCGTAGATTCAACTAATCCATTTTCCTCGTGGGTAATAATTGGCTGAGTATTTTAATTTAAAACCCTCTTTTCAGAAAGAAAATCTCAATCATTTCGATCTCCGCGAAAAGTAAGATGCATTATCGGCTATCAAAGTTGATGGAAGGACAAACCTAGTAACTATGACGTTGATCGACAAAATCGGTGCAATATTCTCTGTATTGATTCCACTTTCGATGGGATAGATTCTACCCATTTCTGTGAAATAATCGCTAAAGCGGTTAGAAGACATGTCATGCCTTGCTTTGAAGAGTTTGCAGGTTATTTCACCTGTACTGTCTAACCCCATTGCTCGAAATGGTTGCTTGGATATGGTGGACCACGATTGCTTGTTAGACCAAAACCCAGCGGCGTTAGTCTCCGCTACGATCGCCGTGAAGTTAGGATCCATGAGAGGCGATTTATTCCCATGTCGCGAAACACACGAGCGCTGAACCCAATGTCTAACAATCTCACCGCAGCCGGGTGAGATTTCGAACCCGAGACTTTGTCACTCTCATACCACTTTGTTGGAATCACGATTCGTCGTTAGACCAAAACCCACGAGGCGTTTATTGCGCTACAATCGTCGCAGGTGAGGATCGACGAGAGTGCAATTAGTCCATGTCACGAAACACATGGGGAGCGTTGAACCTAATGTCTAACGAGGATGTTCTACCGGTTGTAATGGAAATGTTGGTTCTTTCTCTTCTTGTCGTAGTTTGACATGTTTTACATTTTCTTTCATATTTATGTTCATATTTAAACAAAGTTGGCCAATAGTAACCGACATGTAGCATTTTATGAGCTATGTGTATTTCCTTTGCGAAATGACCTCCATGGCCTAGTCCATCATGTGGTTTCCACTGCAATACCTTTTGAGCTTCAGATTTATCTCTAAGCATCTTAATACATATCATAGTCACAATTCTCCTACAAGAGTATTCTTTATGTACGAGAGGATATTGATTTTCTTTAAGTTCCTAAAGTACACTTTGCAATATAATTGACATTTAAAGGAGCATCTCCATTTTTAAGAAGTTAATTTCGGATCAAAGATAATGTGCGTATGAAATCATTTAGAGCTTTTACCTCACATATTTGTATTTCTTCTAATTGATCTTCATCTTTAGGCAAATGAGAAGATCCAGGTTAACATTTTGCAAAGACCTTGTCCTTTAACAATTTTAGCTAGGTGTATTTCTACATCATATTCACGAAGTGTAGTGACCCAATCTCTTTTCTCTTTTCTCTCCTACTTCTCTTTGTATTAATAATTTCCTTTCTGTTGAGTAAGCTATTATCTTTGTGTGTGTTTTTAAGAGAAAAGGCTCTAAAATTTTGTCAAATATTTAACCATGGCATACACTTGTTTTTCTATAGGCTGAATAGTTTAACTCCACACCTTGAAGATTAAAACTAAAAAACGCAATAGGTGCTTTCGATGTTTTGACCATTTAACTTTGTTAAAATAGCTGCATATGATGTATCCAAATAAAAATGTGTATAACACGAAAGGAGTTTGAGAGAAAATCGAGTTGTTAAAGAGGGAGTTCTCAAACAATAGATTTCTTAGTTAACTCAAAAGAATTTCTTCTCTTCTTTTTCATTTAAAAATTGATTTTTTTCTTGATCATTGATTGTAGGGGTAAGACAATTTGGGGAGAAATTGGGAACAAATATTTTTACAAAATTAATTTTGTCCTAACAATGATTAAAGACACTTGTTTTTATGCTATGTGGCGAGAGGATTATTTTCAATCTCTTGGATCCCGTCGAGTCTATGTGAATTCCATTTTTCGTGTAAACAATAAATCATAATAGCTTACCTTTCCGATAAAGAAAAATAACATGGGATTGAGAGAAATAGAATATAATACTGCATCTTTCGCAAACGTTTTTTAAATGATTAATATGATTGTTTCTATGTTTAGAATAAACGGTCAATGTCACCTGAAGTATATAAAAAGCAAGGAGCTATTGATTAGTCTTCGAAATCTATATCCATAGCACCTAATCGAAACGTATCTCCAACATTAACTTCCATCCAAAAGGCATTTCTTTACGATATGCGTAAAAGCTCCCTCATTTTTTCTCAAATGTTGTTTTTTAATCTATCGTTCGGGATGAACCATGGTCCGAGTTATACCCCATCCATCTAGAAAATAATATACATCAATTCAAACCCTACAACCGATTGTAATATATGTTCCATGGTAGGTAAGGGAAAATTATCTTTCCGATAGGCTTTATTCAGAATTCCTAAAATCTCATGCACCAAATTCTAATGTCTCCATTCTTTTCCTAGCTCGAGACCACGTTTGACACCCATTTGGAATGTCTAAGAGGAAAAATGATTTTGGCTTTGAGCATTTCTGGAGTCTGGCCTCATGTTTAATTTGACTTTCCTAAATTTGGACGAATTTTTCTGAGTGTTTTGTTGGACACGAGCTTTATCATACGATATCATAGGAATGGTATGTTGAATTGTATGGAAGTATCATATCGTTTTAATATCTAACTAATCCCATGCAAAGATATCTTTATATTTCTTAAACAATTTAATGAATGATATCCTCTCTTCATATCTGGGACGAGAACTAAGTTGATATTTTGAGAAGTTTTTTGAAGTATCGAGATTAATCAATTTCAAAATTTAAAGTCGAACTTTGAATTTTTGAATTGGTCACTTTTTTAAACCTATTTTTTAAGTCATAAAGGTCTTCGTTTGATTACTGTATTTGGGAATTGAGTTATTTCTTGTTTTATCTTTAATTCGTAAATCAAGTTCATTTTCATCCAAAATTCTGACCTTCACCAACCTCATCTGTCCGATGACGAGAAAGTCTACTATAAAGTCGCATCATCATTAAATGCTTTCGATTTGTTATATTGTCCGGAATGGATGGTCTAGAAAATTAATTCAATTAGAAAAATCTATATCGGGCTAAATTCTTCTGGTGGTATAAGTCTATATGCTACATTAGCGCAAATCAGCGCTCACATTTTGTAATCTGGGAATTGTAGAGATATTGAATGTCAGTAAAATGAGAAATGAGAGTCGAGCTAGAGTTTGATAATGTCTCAAGTGTCCGCAGATACGATGAATCATGTTCCCGGCTTGTTTAACTATTATTTGAGAATATCCATATACTTGCAAATATTTAACATTCAATCCTATAGCTTTATACATAACTTGTATCATCGCTTCATATTCAGAAGTATTATTCATGCATTGAAACTCGAGTCTCACAAGCTAGCATCGTTTTCTCTCCTTGAGGATTGATTAAAACGCAACATTTGCTCTTGCACCATCTTCTCCGATTTCGGACTATCAAAAAATAAAGATTGTTTCTTTGGAAGATTTGATTGCTAAAATTAAAACATCTAGAAGAGTTCAAGCTTTGAGAAAAGCTTTTCACTCTGAGAAGTAACAGTATTTGCTTGAGGTGAAACCCGAGGCATTAAATGAACCAAGGGATGGATTCAGATGAAATAATTCCCTATGATATTATTAGTAAAGAAGCTTACGGTTCATTTGGTCCCTCACAATTAAAGCAATTGTGTGTTTCCATAAATTTCTCATGTTCAATTTTGATTTGATTTGGGTTTGCCATTGTATGGTAAAGTAACGCATATGTGACTTCGATCAGTAGTCAGAAAATATCCATGTAATTTCTCGGTACCAGTCCCCTACTTAAAATAAGGCCATAAAACTCGTGAATTTATGCAGCTAAAATATCAATCACTTGTGATACTCTTGGATTAGATGATAATCTAATAGATAATTTGCTGACAACATTTCTCGTAACTTCAACTTTTGTTCTATCGATTGAACTATATGTACAGATTTTTGAGAGTGATGTTTTAATTTACAGGTACACCATCGTTTCTTTGGCATAATGTTTGAAGAAGCTCCACCGAATCAATAAGACAATTAAGTGAACATTCTTGTTAAAAAATTTATAAGTCAAAAGAAAAGAAGGAGTTTGAGAAATATATTTATCACCAATTAAAACAAGATCGTTGGAATTCACTTTATCGATAGATGATGGAGGTTTTCCCATATCCTCAGAAGCTTATGCTACAGCGCGTGGTTGTATCGGTTCTACGAGAATTTTCTTTGAGTTTCTCTAAGAAAAATCTTTTGTTGTTGTTTGAGTTCGGGTCATTTACAATGCTCGATATTTGCCTTGATCTTTTTCATATCTTCTACTATGTTATATTCGGCGTATGCTGATACGATCAAAGTTTTTGGAATTTTGTAGAAGGATTTGATAAAAATTGGATACCGTACTGCGATAGTTTTAAATTTTTTGATTCTTTTCTTTCATAGGAAAGAGAATTTTGTTTGGGATTTTGAGCACAATTGGATCTAAAGAAGCGTTTGCTTCTCGTGAATATAGGCATAGCTTCATTTTTCTTCCTCTCGTTGGAAGTAACGAAATCCCATAAACCATTTAATTCAACTTCTTCTTGATTCTAATTCATTTTCATAAGGTGAGGGATCTTCGATGTCTTGGTCAAATTTAGCGTTTGAAATTTCATTTGGAGGAGGTTGAGATGTCGAAGAATGGTTTTTTCTTGAATGGAGGATATGATTTTTTAGACGGCAGATTTCAACAACTTGTTTCTTTATATCGATCATATCATTTGACATAGTCTTTCAATACTTTTTGACACCTTTCGAGATCAAATGGATCTTTTGAGATTTTCTTTTTGGAATCTCACTAAATTTCACTTTTCTTTGTTTTCCTTTCTTCGTCTCCTCGATCATTTTCTCTAATGCTAACATCCTCTTTTCATCAAGCGAGAGCTTCTTTCAAGTATTCTCTAAGACAGGTAGCTTTGTTAGCTCTATCTGCAAAAATAACTATATTAGAAGCAAAGAAGAAATATACCATTCTATTTGTACCTTCAACAAACGTGTTTAGAAGTAGTTGGGATTTTATTTAATAATCAGTTAGAATCTCGGGTTGGAAATATTTAACCTTTTCAGCGAATTTACTTTGAGATTAGAAAGGGCATCGATAAAAGATGCAACGGTTCTGTATCATCTCCAAAAATTTTAAGAAACACTTGTTCAAAGGTTTGCGATCGACGACAGATCCGTTGCGAAGGGAAAAGTACTAGAATCCTACAAATCCTTTGTGAAAGTGTATGGAAAAATCTAACTACAACATCTTTCACGTAGACAATTCCATTTAAATCTCATGTACGACATAAAATTGCGCAAAGTGTCTCTTTAAAGCGTAAGACCATCATGCGGATTATATTTAGGTAACCATTTCTCCGGATGATTTGGAAGAACATTCGAATTCTGCTACATAATACGGCCCGGGACTTGTCCACAGGTTAGGGTAGCCACATTGGATTTTGGATTTTGTGAAGATGTGCAGAAGCAGGACCAAAATTAGAGGTAATGGAAGAAGAACTTACAACCAGAACAGTACTACTCAGAACTAATGTCGATTGCTTGAGTGGAAGAAATGGAAGATAGAGAAGATGTGGATTGATTGGATGAATATGAAGGAAACAACCTGGCGGAAAATTTGATGTGACTTCACTACGTACCGATTTTGATCCGGATATAGTAACTTTTTTGTGACAAGATTCTAATGGAAACTCCCAAAGGGTAAATTCCAAGCTCCTCACTTTTAGATCGGGTTAAAATACCAATTTCTCTAAATAAAGAAGTAACACTTTCCTCGGATGTTTCTGGGCTAACGGGCTTTTTGAGTGGAAAATAGATATTCCTTCTAATTGCCGAATTAAAAGTCGAACTCGGGAGATTCGGGAATGAATTATGAAGTATATGGACGACGTGATACTGTGGGATGATGGACGTTTCTACTTCCGATTTCTTAGTTGGTGGTCTAGATTGTGATTGGGAAATACGTAGAATGGCACGAGGAGATCGTACTCTTATGAGATTTGAATTTCAGATTTATACTGCTCATTCATAGTACGTGCCCTCCTTCTGGTGCCGCAAATGTTGCGGCCTCGAAATCGTCGCAGAGAGAGAGTGTGTAACCACCAATGATCGGGACCTCAGTAACAGCTCCTTTTTCCGTTTGGGATAGTGGCCTGCGGTCGGGTGTGATGGGATGAGTCTGCGCTTTTGGTTTTTAGATGATAAATTGTTGTTTCGTACCAAAACATTTTTGAAAATGATGAATTACTACCAAACCACATAAATTTAACTTCTAAATATGAAAGACTTTTGAATTAAATTTAATCTAACTTGGGATATAATATCTTATACGTGTGATCTCAGAAAGATTATCTATTGAATACGTACGCAAGCCGCTTCGTGTGTTGAAATCTGTACCATATAAAATTATTTCTCTCAAGAAATTAATGAATCAAAAGAAAATGAAACATATATTGCATTTTCACGAGTGACCATGTATAAACATAACTAATCTCTGCTCTCTTATACTTTACATTAGTGCAACGGATATTTTAGACACAAAATTAATTTCATGCCATGATTCATGCAAAGTTGTGGACATCACTAATTTTCTGAAACATAAATAACATACATGATATTAGTACCAATTGTGTATTACTGCGTACATATGATTTCGGTGATAATGGAGGTTGAATCCAATTCTTCAATCGAAAGAGTTTTTTCAAAGAATACAAAGGTGCAGTAGGCATTTGATCAACAAAATGGTGTTTATAAACTGAATATAACTTCATGTTCCATTGTTTCATCGAGGCATTCACAAACTTACTGTTACAATTAAGCCATCTTCTTTGCAAATGTTCTTAATAAAATTTTAGGACCCCTTCTCTAAATGCATGAGAAGGGTTTAAAATACTAAAAAATAACTACAAACTAAATTAAATATTTTTACAAAAATGTAGTAGGAGGTTTCAAACAACCTTCCCTGTGAATTTGAACGATAATCTGGAATTAAAAAACTAAAAATCCCTAGTGCAGGCTTTTGCATCTTTTTGTGGAGTATGGTCATCGTAATTTGGTGTAGACATCTCAGCATTGTCTTCGAGCCGGGTGGCTAAGATATTCATGGACTCCGGATTTGGATTCTTGAAGATGGAATTTGAAATTGTTGGATCGAGACTTTTTAGCTGGATTCGTGAGAAGTAGAAGAGTTCGTAGTCGATAGAGTAAGGTTTGATCAGAAAATTCCAAGAAATTTTCTCGATCAAAGCTTATTAATTTTTCTTATTACTTCTTCGCTTGTCATTCTGCTCTTTGTCCATTTCAATTCTGTTTCTTTTTTCAATGAAAACACATCGGATGTGTTTTTCTTCAATAAGTCTCCGTTTGAGTAGCACCATTTGTCACATAAAGCTGCATGACCTCATTTGATTTTGCTCAATGTCTTAATCGCCGCTTTTTTTGCTCTGTGAAATGTCAGTGTTTTCACGTACGTAAATAATAATTCTCCATGAAGTTTATCTATCTCGAGGGTATATTAGCTTGTTTTCCCATATACGAATCTTGCAATTGAATATGTTCTTCGATTTGTTTTTGAAGTTTTCATCACATTCGAAGTTTTTTAATGGAAATTTGTCTGAATCATTATTTTATTGGAATCGAAAGTAAGAATCAATCATAACAACTTGATGACAAAGATGTACCTTTTGTTGCTCTTTAATCATTGTATTTATCTCTGTAAGTGCTTCTTTGAATGAACTTTTTCTTATCGTGATTGATTCTGTCATTCTTGCCATGGTTCTCTCCAGTGTACCGTATCTATTTATCTTTAAGTTCTATGTGATGTTCCGATTTAAGTCTTTCAAAATTCCTTTATGGAACTATTCGAAAATTACTCGCACATCACGCTCAGACTTGAATTTCTCTCAGATGTGACACGTGTCCAATTCTTATGATCCTTGACCTCCTGCGCTTCAAAATGTTGGGTGTGGGCTGATTATCTTGTTTACTTTTGTATCACAGATTTCTTTGGACCCACCGTGCCTTAAAAGGGCGGACAACGCCGCGAAATTTCACGCTGCCGTCGAGTCCTGGTGTTGCCTTGTAAAAAGTATAGCATTTCTGAGTCGATCTTGGCCGATGCATTAGGCAAATGATCCGACGGTGGAAGTTATGTTTAGATTAGGCTTTTTTGCCCTAGTAAGCCAACCTCTTGTGTATATGGGGGCATTGTATTGCGGTAGCCGGGTATGATGAGTGTATTCTCGGAGCGAGAAAACGAAAGAGCGAGACTGAGAGAGAGACAGAGGATATTACGAGCTGGATGCGCCGTGGGTTTTGTCTCTTCATTTTGTTGGATAATATAAAGGAAGGAGTCACGTGGTCGAGGACGTAGCCCAAACGTGGGTGAACGACGTATATCCGTGTCTCCTACGGTTTTATGTGTTTTGTGTGCTTGTATTTTTCCGCATATTTTATGTGTTTCATTGCTCACGTAATATTTAATTTTCTAACAACTGCACGAGCTATCGGAACGGTATGTTTGAGCGATAAACTCGTCGTGAAGAAAGGGTTCCCGGGTTCGAGTGGGAGCGATGGCGGACGATGGTGAGTTTAGGGTCGAGAAAATTTAACGGCCAAAACTTTGCGGCTCGTGGAAGATGTGCGGATGGAAGATTATACGCTTGTCAGACAAAGATCTCGTACCTACCATTGAGCGGAAAAACAAAGTCGGCGACCGCATCGAGGGACGCGGAATGGAACGTTCTCGATGAAAGTTGCACTTCGAGAGCAGTACGGCTAGTGTGCGCAGCGCCGGTCAGCCTTCAATATTTCGGAAAGCAACAACGAGAGGGTTTGATGCGCACGCTGGCTGAGCTGTATGCAGAGCTCGGCCTCGAAACAAGGTATTTTCTTATGAAACGACTACTTTAATATGAAGAAGTCGGAAGGTGGATTCACGGTAGCGAGACCATTTAAATGAATTTAATACGATTGCACGATAGCTAAGTCTAGACGTAAAACTAGATGGATGAAGTTAGAGCTCTGTTATTCTTGTGCTCATTACTAGGGAGTTGGAATGGTTTAGTAATGGCCATTAGTAACTCTATCTCTGGATCTAGTACTTTAAATTTTGATGATGTTCTTCGTGCTATCCTTAGTGAGGAAATGCGACGGAAAAGCTCCGGTGAGACATCAGGTAATGCTTTGAGTGCAGAGTCTAGGGGAAGAAGAATGGAAAGAGGAAAGAGCTCGGGATATCACAGTAAATCAAGGAAAGGCAGATCCAAGTCCAGATCGGGGATAGTGTGCTGGAATTGTGGAAAGAAAGGACACCTAAAGAAAGATTGTAGATCTCGAAAGGGAAAAGAAGGAGACACACAACAAGAAAACAATCATGAAGCAAATGTGACAGGTGATGTGTTACAAGATGCTTTGATTCTTTCTTTCGAAAATGTTACTGATTCTTGGGTTGTAGATTCAGGGGCTTCATTCCATGCCACACTTGATAAGAAATATTTTCATGAATATGTTCAAGGAGATTTTGGACAAGTTCGTTTGGGTGATGATAAACCCTGTAAAATTGTTGGAATGGGTAAAGTTCTTGTAAAACAACAAAATGGAAACCAATGGCTACTAAAGGAGGTAAGGCATGTTCCAGATCTGAAGAAAAATCTGATTTCAACAGGGCAGTTAGGCAGTGAAGGTTGTGTGACAACTTTCACAGTTAAAACTTGGAAGGTCACCAAAGGAGCGTTGGTAATAGCAAAAGGTGAAAAGGTTGGTACATTGTATTTATGCAATGGTATTTCTAACTCTGTTAATGCTTTAACTTCCAAAGGAGCAGATGCAACATTATGGCATCATAGGCTCGAACACATGAGTGAGAAGGGAATGAAGATTCTTCACTCAAGAAATTTGTTGCCAGGATTGAAGAATGTTGATTTGGATTTCTGTGAGAATTGCATTTATGGAAAACAAAAGAGAGTCAGATTTCTCAGAGTTGGGAAAGAAAATAAGAGCGAAAAATTGGAGCTTGTGCATACAGATGTATGGGGACCTGCTCAGGTATCATCTCTCGGTGGCTCTCGCTATTATGTTACATTTATTGATGATGCAACTAGAAAAACTTGGATTTATTGTATTCAAAATAAATTTGATGTATTTGATACTTTCAAGAAATGGAAATCTTTGGTTGAGATTGAGACAGAAAAGAAGTTGAAGTGTCTCAAATCAGACAATGGAGGTGAATATTGCAGCAAAGAGTTTGATAGGTACTGTTCAGAGCATGGAATTTGTAGAGATAAGACAGTTCCAAGAACACCACAAGAAAATGGTGTGTCAGAAAGGATGAACAGAACAATCATGGAGCGTGCAAGGTGCATGAGATTGCATGCAGGATTGCCCTTACAATTTTGGGCAGATGCTGTAGATACTGCTGTTTATCTAATAAACAGAGGGCCTTCAAGTTCCTTGGATGGTGGTATTCCAGAGGAAGCATGGACAGGTAAAAAGGTAAACTACTCTTTTTTAAAGCCTTTTGGTTATGAGGCCTTTGTCCATATTAATAAAGAAAACAGAACAAAGCTTGAGGCAAAATCAAAGAAATGTACCTTTATTGGATATGGTGCTAATGATTTTTGTTATCGCTTATATGATTATGAAAATCACAAAATCATTAGGAGCAGAGATGTAATATTCAATGAAATGGTCTTGTATAAGAATCAGCTGCAGGAAAAGAAACAAGAAAAAGAAAGCAAGGAATACACGGTTCTTGATGAGATAACTGAAAAAGTAAAGGTGCCTGAAAATAATAATAATCAACAACCACAGCAACAGTAACTACCACAACAGCAACAGGCACCTCAAACACCTGAAAGTGGTGTTAGAAGATCTACCAGATAAGTAGACCCCCTGAACGATACTCTCCTTCATTATATTATTTATTATTGACTGATTCTGGTGAACCTGAATGTTATGAAGAAGCAATGCAGGTTGAAAGCAGGAAGAAGTGGGAGCTAGCCATGGAAGAAGAGATGGACTTCTTAATGCATAACCAAACTTGGGACTTAGTCAGGTTGCTTGTAGGTAAAACTACATTGCAGAATAAATGGGTTTACAGGCTGAAGGAAGAAGATGGAGGAAAACAGAGGTACAAAGCTAGACTTGTGGTGAAGGGGTTTGCATAGAAGAAAAGTATTGATTTTGATGAAATATTTTCTCCTGTTGTTAAGATGACTTCAATCAGAACTATCTTAAGTCTTGTAGCAGCGGAAGATTTACATATTGAACAGTTAGATGTAAAGACATCATTTCTCCATGGAGATTTGGAGGAAGAGATATACATGCAGCAACCAGAAGGATATGAGGTAAAAGGGAAAGAAAAATTGGTGTGCAGGTTAAAGAAGAGCTTGTATGGCTTAAAATAGGCTCCAAGGCAGTGGTATCTAAAATTTTACAAGTTTATGTCTGAACAAGGTTATACTAGATGTCACTCTGATCATTGTGTTTATCTAAAAAGGAAAAATGATGGCAGCTATATTATATTGTTATTGTATGTAGATGACATGCTTGTTGCAGGGTCTAACATGCAGGAAATAAATGTGCTCAAAAGAAAATTGGCAAATTCATTCGCAATGAAGGATTTGGGAGCTGCAAAACAAATCCTTGGTATGAGGATAACTAGAGACAGGAAAAATCACAAATTAACACTGTCTCAGAATGAGTACATAGAAAAGGTGTTGAAAAGATTTAATATGCAGAATGCAAAACCAGTTAGTACACCTTTTTCTAGCCATTTCAAACTTAGTAAGGAGATGTGCCCAAAGACCCAATAAGACATGGATTATATGTCTAAAGTTCCATATGCATCAGCAGTTGGAAGCTTAATGTATGCAATGGTCTGCACAAGGCCTGATATTGCACATGCAGTGGGAGTTGTAAGCAGGTATATGAACAATCCAAGAAAAGAACATTGGATGGCAGTAAAATGGATTCTCAGATATTTGAGAGGTACCACAAATCAAGCATTATGCTTTGGTGGTTCAAACATTGCTCTACAGGGATATGTTGATGCATATATGGCAGGTGACAGAGATAACAGGAGGAGCACTACAGGATATGTATTTACTGTAGGTGGAACAACTGTCAGTTGGGTTTCAAAATCCAAAGTGTTGTTGCACTTTCAACAACAGGAGCCGAGTATGTTGCTGCTACAGAGGCTAGTAAAGAAATGATTTGGTTACAAAGGTTTATGGATGAATTGGGTAAGAAGCATGATATGGGCACACTATACAGTGATAGCAAAAGTGCTATTCATCTTGCAAAGAACTCAGCATTTCATTCCAGGACTAAAAACATACATCTCAAGTACCATTTCATACGGTCAGTATTGGAAGATGGAGAGTTGAAGCTGGAAAAGATACACACTAGCCAGAATCCTGCAGATATGCTAACAAAAGTTGTAACCAGGGAGAAACTGAGAACATGCTTAGTTTCAATTGGTCTTCAAGGATGACGATGAAGATGAGGAATAGCCAGGTCCAAAGAGGAGTCATTGTCCAGCAAATGAAGCAGCGGTGGAGTTGCTACAATCAGTCTCCAAGTGGGAGATTGTTGGGTGTGGAGCCCGATTATCTTGTTTACTTTGTATCACAGCATTGGACCCTCAGATGGGAAGGCGCAGAATCGCGTCTGCAATTAATCATCACGTGGGGGGTCGTTAACGCTGCCATGGGGTAGAAATAAATTGCCGTCGTGGTAGTGCCCCCAAAGCTAAAAACAGATGTAAAATTTCCTTGTAAAAGTATAGTAATTTCTAGTCAATCTGGGCCATTCATTAGGCAAATGATCTGACGATAGAATTTATGTTTAGATTAGGGTTTTTTCCCTAGAAGGCAACCCCTCGTTTTTATGAGGGCATTGTATTGCGGCTGTGTATTGTATGTGTATTCTCGGAGCTAGAAACAGAGAGGGAGACTGTGAGAGAGAACAGAGGATATTACAGCGGATCTGCTGTAGGTTTTGTATCTTCAATTTTTGCTGGTTAATAGAAAGGAAGGACTGGCTGTTCGGGGTGGACGTAGCCCAAACTGGGTGAACCACGTATATCTGTGTCTCTCTAGTTTTATGTGTTTTGTGTGCTTTTATTTTCCGCATATTTTATGTGTTGCATTGCTTTGTAATATTTAATTTTCTAACACTGCACTGGGTCTTAATTGTCTCAACTTTATTTTTCTAGCAAACCAAACATTTTGCCACAAACTTTTGAATATCATATTTAAGG
Organism: Pinus albicaulis; assembly: GCA_034641835.2. NCBI lineage: Eukaryota > Viridiplantae > Streptophyta > Pinopsida > Pinales > Pinaceae > Pinus > Pinus albicaulis. The sequence continues at coordinate 776,458,406 of CM076570.1, forward strand.
CCATCCCAAAAAAATTCTTTTTTCGCCCTATGGTAAGTTTTTAAAAAACCTGAGCTTCCTCCTATGGGAGAGGTGTGCAATTCCAAAAGAATATTTTGTTTTAGCTGGGAATTCTTACAAATATATAAGTGATATTTGTACCGTAAGGAATCATTTTTCTAACTAAATGTATGAGATTTACTGGGATCTTGCTACAACTTTTGAATGAGTGTCTACACTTATTTTTCATTCTTCCAATCCTCCCTTGCTTTGGTTATCCAATCGGGTCGGATAATAAAAATGGCATAAATAAATTCTTCCACCTCCTCATCCTTTCTTGAGAGTGCATCTGCAACAACATTTAGCTTCCCTTTTTTGTAGATGATTTCAAAGTCATAACCCAACATCTTTGTGACCCATTTTTTCCACTCTTCTAAAGATAGTCTTTGTTCCAAAAAATATTTAAGACTATCATGATATTTTTACCTTGAAGTGTCTTCCCATTAGGTAAGGTCGACATTGCTTTAGTGCATGCAATATTTCCAACATTTCCCTCTCATAAATAGGTTTTTGTAATTACTTTCCTTTGATTGGATGACTTTCAAAAAAGATATGGGTCTTCCTTCTGCATTAAAATAGCACCAATTCCATTTCCTGAGGTATCACATTCCACAATAAAGGTTTTTGTGAAGTCTGGCATAGCTAAGACTGGTGCTTATCACATTCCCTCTTTAATATGTTCAAAGGCCTTAGCTGCTTCTAGAGTCCAAGAAAATGCATCTTTCTTCAATAATGTTGTTAGAAGTGTTGCTATTCTCCCATAATTCTTGACAAACTTGTGATAATACCGTGTTAACCCGAGAAATCCTAGCAGATGCTTTATGGTTGTTGGGATTTTCCATTCCTTAATGGCATTAATTGTGTTAGGGTCTACCTAACACCTTCCTCGAGATACAAAGATAATCTTATATTCCACCTCTTGTACTCCAAAGAAACATTTGGAGGTTTTTGCATATAATTGTTTCTCATACAATAGTTTGAGCACCCTATCAACATGTTGAACATAATCCTTCCAAGACCTGCTATAGATTAGTATATCATCAAAAAATAGTAACACAAATTTTGTAAGGAAGGGTTTAAAAATGGAATTCATCAACACTTGAAATGTAGAAGGTGCATTGGTAAGGCCAAAATTCATGACCAAAAATTCATAATGACCCTCATGAGTTCAAAATGTTGTTTTAAAAATATCTTCATTCTTCATTCTAATATGATGATATCCTGAACGAAGATACAACTTGGTAAAATAATTTGTTCCATGTAATTCATCCAATAATTCATCAATCATAGGAATGGGAAATTTATCTTTAATAGTGAGCTTATTGAGCTCGCTATAATCTGGACACATGCACCATGATCCATCCTTCTTGTGCACCAATACTATTAGAGCAGAGAAAGAACCTTGACTAGGTTGAATTATACCAACCTCTAACATTTCTGCAATCATACGTTCAATTTCGCTCTTTTGGACTTAAGTATATATGTAAGGCCTGATGCTTGGAGGAACACTTCCTAGAATCAAATGAATAACATGATCATGATCATGAATAGGTGGGAGTCCTTGGGAGTTTCAAACATCTTGGAATTATTTTCCAAGACTTTTTGGAGATGTGGAGAAATAGATGATTTTGCTATTGGAACTTCTAGTGAGCATAATTGTGCAATTACGCCTCATTTTTCTTTCTTCAGAAGCTTTGTCATGACATTATAACTTATTATTTTTCCTGGCTTCCCTGCGATACCCCATAATTCAACTTCCTTTCCTTCCTAAAAAAGTTTCAAGAAAAGTTCTTGAAAATTAAAAGCTACTGTCCCCAAATATTGTAACCATTGTACTCCTAGTACAACATCAACACCTCCCATTGGAATGGAAAGCATTGGACTATTCAATACATGTTCCCCCATTGTTAGCTTGATATTATGGCATTTTTCAAAGCAATTATATTTCCTCCATTTGCAACCATCACTTGACACTTTGGTGCTGGGTATAGGAAGCAATTCAATTCCTTGGCTACCTTACAATGAATACAATTATGTGTACTACCAAAATCGATAAGCACTATTAATTTTTTCTACTTGATATGTCCTTCTATATTGAGAGTTTGAGGATGTTAATTCTTGCCAATGCACTACAAGGTATGGTTGGAATCATAATTATTGAGAGTGCATCTGCAACAAAATTTAGCTTCCCTTTTTTGTAGATGATTTCAAAGTCATAACCCAACATATTTGTGACCCATTTTTTTTGCTCTTCTAAAGATAGTTTTTGTTCCAAAACGTATTTAAGACTATCATGATCAGTTTTTACCTTGAAGTGTCTTCCGATTAGGTAAGGTCACCATTTCTTTAGTGCATGTAGTATTGCCAACATTTTCTTCTCATAAATAGCTTTATGTAATTACTTTTCTTTGATTGGATGCATTTAAAAAGCAATGGGTCTTCCTTCTTGCATTAAAAGAGCACCAATTCCATTTCCTGAGGCATCACATTCCACAATAAAGGCTTTTGTGAAGTCTGGCTTAGCTAATACTGGTGCTAGGCACATTGCCTCTTTAAGATGTTCAAAGGCATTAGTTGCGTCAGGATTCCATGAAAATGCATCTTTCTTCAATAATTTTGTTAGAGGCGTTTCTATTCTCCCATAATTCTTAACAAACTTGAAATAATACCCTGTTAACCCGATAAATCCTCACAACTGCTTTATGGTTGTGCGGAATTTCCATTCCTTAATGGCTTTAATTTTTTTAGGGTCTACCTTAACACCTTATGACCTAGATATTCCACCTCTTGTACTCCAAAGAAACATTTGGAGGTTTTTGCATATAATTGTTTCTCCTACAATAGTTTGAGCACCCTGTCAACATGTTGAACATAATCCTTTGAAGACCTAATATAGATTAGTATATCATCAAAAAATATTAACACAAATTTTCTAAGGAAGGGTTTAAAAATGGAATTCATCAACACTTGAAATGTAGAAGGTGCATTGGTAAGGCCAAAATTCATGACCAAAAATTCATAATGACCCTCATGAGTTCGAAATGTTGTTTTCAAAATATCTTCATTCTTTATTATAATCTGATGATATCCTGAACGAAGATACAACTTGGTAAAATAAATTGCTCCATGTAACTCATCCAATAATTCATCAATCATAGGAATGGGAAATTTATCTTTAATAGTGAGCTTATTGAGCTCGCTATAATCTGGACACATGCACCATGATCCATCCTTCTTATGCACCAATACTATTAGAGCAGAGAAAGAACTTTGACTAGGTTGAATTATACCAACCTCTAACATTTCTGCAATCATACGTTCAATTTCGCTCTTTTGGAATTAAGGATATATGTAAGGCCTGATGCTTGGAGGAACACTTCCTAGAATCAAATGAATAGCATGATCATGATCATGAATATGTGGGAGTCCTTTGGGAGTTTCAAACACCTTGGAATGATTTTCCAAGACTTTTTGGAGATGTGGAGAAATAGATGATTTTGCTATTGGAACTTCTAGTGAGCATAATTGTGCAATTACGCCTCATTTTTATTTCTTCAGAAGATTTGTCATGAAATTATAGCTTATTATTTTTCCTGACTTCCCTGTGATACCCCATAATTCAACTTCCTGTCCTTCCTAAAAAAGTTTCAAGAAAAGTTCTTGAAAATTAAAAGCTATTGTCCCCAAATATTGTAACCATTGTACTCCTAGTACAACATCAACACCTCCCATTGGAATGGAAAGCATTGGACTATTCAATACATGTTCCCCCATGGTTAGCTTGATATTATGGCATTTTCCAAAGAAATTATATTTCCTCCATTTGCAACCATCACTTGACACTTTGGTGGTGGGTATAGGAAGCAATTCAATTCCTTGGCTACCTTACAATGAATAAAATTATGTGTACTACCAAAACCGATAAGCACTATTAATTTTTTCTTCTTGATATGTCCTTCTATCTTGAGAGTTTGAGGAGTGGTAATTCTTGCCAATGCATTACAGGATATGGTTGGAACCATTTATTTTTTATATAGGGTTGGTTCCTGGTGTATATCCTCTTATTTTGAATTTTCTTGTTCATTTTCTTCCTCCTCTTCACAATCTATGTAAAATAATTTTTTCTCAGCACACTTATGACCTTTAGTGTATTTTCTACCACAACTGTAGCAAAGCCGTTTTGCTCTTTTTTCTTCCAATTGTTGTGGTGTCAAACTTGTAAGTTGTGGAAGTCTAGGAGTAGCAACAATTCCATTTTTATAGATGTGAGTGGTAGGCTTCATTGTCGCCATAATTTTACTTTCAATTTTTCTTGCCAACCTGAATGCCTTATCCAATTAATCAGGTTCCCAAAGGTGGACCTCATGTTGGATGCTATCCTTTAAAGTCCCTATGAAGACATCAATCTTGTGTTCCTATGGAATATCAGTTACCCTTATATTCAATTTTTGGAAGTCCTCAATGTGCTCCATTGAACCCTTTTGTTTGAGATTTATCAATTGGCTAAATAAGATGTTGCTCTTTGTATCCTCATAATGTGCTATCATTTCCTTCATAAAAATTGATCAAGTGACAATTTATTTTACGAGAGTAAAGCCATTGAAAAATGTATTTTTTCTAAATGTAAAGTTGAAATGCGTACCTTTTGTGTGTTTTGCACAACATGGAGATCAAAATATTGCTCCATATATAGTATCCATGTTAAAGGATCCTTACCATCAAAATTCCTCATATCGATCTTTGGAATATGGTGGGTCTTCAATCCAACATTACAATTTATGAAATCACGATTAACATTTATTTTTTCTCATCATGATTTTCCTCTACTATATTTTCTCCATTGGGAATAATTTCTTGTATCAAATTTGTCAAACCTTCCTTCAAACCTTCCATGTCTACTTTTAGATCATTCTTCATGTCTTCCATGTTGTCTTTCATTTTTTCTTCCATGTCATCCATCTTAGCATCCATGCCATATTCAAACCATCCATATTAGCTTCCACGCATTTCTTCAAACCACCCATATTATCTTCCATGCCTTTCTTCAAACCATCCATCTTAGCTTCTACGTCTTTCTTCAAAACTTCCATTTCATTTTTTGTTGCTCTTTGCGAGAGCGAAATTTGGTGCACTTGGTCTTGTAATTTTGATATATAATGTTGCAACTCTTCCTCTTCATGAGTCATAGTAGAGTATTATGAGGCCTTAATGAGTGTTTAATTATTTTTAGGGGGAATTTTAGAACCCAATGCTGATATATATGCTTTAGTATGCCCTTGGAATAACTTCAAACTGTTTTTTCAAACGAGACTTATGAAATTTGAAAACAAATACACACCTTTTTCTTGATTTTGAGGAGCTCGATATTGAAACTAATGTATCTCTGTAATTTCGGATCCCCGATATTTTATCTTTGATCCTTTAGTATCCCTCTAAATATTCTTTCCAATGCCACAGGTTTGACCTGATTTGGATTCTTCAAGTCAAAGTTATGCCTAATCTCCTACAATGACCTAATTATGGACCGGTTCAGTAGAGCAAACTTGTACGGTGTGCCATGTGTCACTATTTCCTCCTTCGGCTCTGAAATTGATACAAGTAAACTACACTCCGTGTACTTTTAGCCAATTATTACATAATTCCAATTCCATTCTGAGAGAGAGAGTTATGACGCTTTTCCCAAGGTCACCTCTTTGAGATGAAATTAAAGAGCCTATAAAAACCCTAACTTCCACAGATAATATCTCCAAAAATATAGTGAACCAAGATCTGAAATTTGTACATGAAGTTCATTACGATTTCTTTCAAAATGGGTTTTTTATAGCTTTTGAAACTTTGTAGAAAAAATGTTATAGCACAAATTCCATGATGGCCTGTTTGAAGTAGAGAAACCTTAGAATCCAAAGCTCTGATACCAAATTTTATTAAACCAACACCAAAAATAGAAGAAAAGAGAGATCAATGCCTTAGAAAGCAACCACTTCGAGGGGGAAACCTCCTTTACATTAAAAAAATGAATAATTCTTGGATGATTCAAATGAAAAAACCTTCTTTCTATAAATAGGAGTCCATGGGGTCACAATATAATCCTAGCCGGCCTAACAATAATAATGTAAGGGCACAACAATAACGATAGTGGGGTTTTATGGGGCACAATAATAACAATATGGGGACTACAGGGGTACAACAATAACAATAAGGGGGCTGCAATAACAACAATAAGGGACTACGCTAGTAATATAGGGACCTAACATACACCATCATAGGACTCACCCAATCAGACTCCTCCACTAGTTCCATAGTTCCTGTAGCAACCATTTTATCCAACTCTTCTTTGAATTTCTGCTTATATTTTGGATTCAATCTATAGGGGCACTACTTCACAGGTTGCGCATCAAGTTTCAACATAATCCTCATGACTCGAAGATATCCTATTATCCCTTTTAGCTCAGAAAATTTGTAGGAAACATGTCCTTATACTCAGTCAACAGATCAATGACATTTCCCAGTGTATCATCATCCCAGTAATCTCCAATATTTTCTAATTTTGGCTGTTCTTCAGACCCAATGTTTACTTGTCGAATTTTTATAGGATTAGTGACATCTAGAGAATCAATTGAAGGCCCAACAACTGCGTGTTGTCCTTTAGATACAAGGATTTTGATATTCCTTAGATTTTCCTCATTCTCTTCAACTGTCAGATTTCTGCAATTAACGATATCCCTCATTTGCACATCCCATGTTGGCGAGGTGCGCTCTACCTTCAGGTTTGTAGTATCAAAGATAACCTCCTGAATACCTTGCAGCACTTTAACCAAGCAATCAAACCCACTTTCAAAGCTAAAGGTTAAAATAAAACGTTCGGTCAGTGTATACCATTCATTAGTTCCTTGGCACAACTCCGTTTCCAGGTACCAATCAGTAGGCACCTTCCCTAATGTGTGGATGAAAATGTGCACCCATTATAGTCTCGGATTTGTGCCCCATGTTTTTGTCCATTTAGCCAGATGTCTGTGCGGATCACCTTTTCCGAAGTAAGTATCTTCCATTTTGGTATTTTGACACTCGAAGTGCAGTCCCATCATTCAGGTACACTCTTCCTAGTTACCTAAGTTTTTTTGTGAGTCTCTCACCATCATGCTAGGGTAGAGTGCAATGCTATATCCAGTGCATGGGATCTCTATGCTTCTGGAATAGCCCTTTCAAATTCTCCTAAAAACATGTTTACATTAGTTAAAACATCATAATACAGAAATTCTCGTACCTCTAATGATATGCAACAAAGAGATCTGTTCACTTGATTGCAGCGTAGCGCAGATACTTCATGTAGTCGGTTCTGCTAGTCCTCTAGTTCTTCATCTGAATATGAGAAGCAGGAACTATCTTTTTCCCAATTAAGCCTTCCATCATTTTTCGAGGTTATCCAATCATCATCTCTTGCAGTAAGCTTATAGATATGGTCTACATCGTCATCCGCGCGCACCGGCTCTATATATATATTGCACCTTCTGTATGATCTAGGGGAACCACAACTCTGGTTCCATTGTTCTCAAATGCCATACTTCTCCTCTTAATAATAATGATTCCATCGATATCAATAGCGCAATCCAAACCCAACAGCGCAGGATAAGGATCAGTATCATCCACAATCTGTATGACTTCGAAATCTGCAAGCACCTTGACTCCTTTAATATATACTACCACCTGTGAGTCTTCCTAATGGAATAATCATTTTTTGATTGACCATGTGCATCTGAATAATAGACCACTCCAACTTAGGTTCTCCCATGCGTTGCCAGTTTTTCTTAGGTAAGACATTTGTATCAGATCCTAGATCTAGAATGACCTGATCCATCTCATAGGCACCAATCTGAGCAGCCATACATACCTCTTTTCCAATTATTCTTTTGTTCTTATAGATCTTATTGACATATTTTTGTTCCATCCGGGGTTGTTGTTTTTCCGCGTAGTTGTCTATCAATGCTTGAAGGTTCTAAACTTCCCTTTTATTGCGCAATAACTTGATATAAGCCTTTAAAAATGGATTTATTTCTTCAACTACTCTGACCACATCCATAGGTTTACTTGGGGATGATGTGCTTGATTTTGAAAACCCCTTCTTTGCTTCTACAAAGGTGTCTTTTTTCGTGTTGTAATTTGAATCCATCCTTTTTCTCAGGTGCTTTTTAGATCCAAAGATCAAGATCTCGTTTCCTTTCCTTTTTCACCATGGCTACACCAATCCTAGTGAATAAATCTTCATGTTGGACTCTTCTTCATGCAACCCACTCTTACCATCCAATGTTCTCAGGTCGAATCTCTCGTGTCTTTTTCACATCCTAGCAATCAAACAGACAATAATTAAACTACGTGATTAAACTATCTATAGTACCAGAATATTGTCATGTTGGATTTGGACAGTCGCGCGCATAATGGCCAACATCTCCACAGTGGTAGCAGATGTGTTGTCCCCTCTCTCGGCCAGCTCCTCCTCTTCTTCATCATTCTCTAGTCTGAAATCTACCACCCCCAGACGAGGATGTTGGTGAGGAAGGTTCATCCTGCATTCTATAGAGTTCGGCTCTGCCAATCATCAAATCAAAATTGTGACAATGTTGTTCATCATGTCCTAGCGACGAGCAAAATTTAAAAAACAGTTGTTTTAGCTCATGCACATATTTTCCAATCCGCGGACAGTAATCAGTTGCATGCATACCCATAGCCTAAAAAATTGCGCACCATAATGTAGGTGTTCCACTCTTTCTAGTCGCGCTCTTTAATGGGCTTGGTCCTCCAGCTTGTGGATAATCATTGAATACGGGACATTGATCCTTATTATGCCCAGAAAACTTGCATCTTATGCACCATACATCTGCGCACACCTCCTTTCCTTTATCTTTGCGCATATTCTGAATTTCTAAATGCATCGTTTCCAATTTCTAACCTGATCAAATTTTTCTGGTCTCAATCTATGGAAGTTGGTATCAACTAAGTTTAATTATATCACTTTTATACTAGCCTATGGGAAATCTTCTTTTGAGTCAAGGGCGGGTTAAAAGTATGTGGGAGAAGCATAGAAATAAACCATTCCTTGTGTTGGGTATCATTAATAGTGAATCCACCATCTTGATAGTGCGCTTTAAACTCGATGCACATCCCATATAGATTCCATTCCGGTTCTTGACAAATTTCCTTGAACTCCGTGACACATTGTGAAAATTAATTTGGCCTCTTAAATTGGTCTTTTAGCGCATCCTTCAAATCATCAATAGTGGCATTAGGATTCATTGATACATACCTTATATACCAGTCCAATGTGCGATCTTGAAAAGAAGTGGCTAACCGTGCTTTCTTAACATTGCCATTGTTCTCCTGTTGTGCTCTCCATACAACATTAGTGAAAAACCAAAATTGTTCTGTATCTTCATTTCCAATGCCCCAGAAAGTAGGCAACTTCATGGACACTTCCATATCTATGCCTCATGGTGGAGGTGGGCGTGGAGGTGGAGTGGATGAATTATGAGATGAGTTTGGAATTGGAGTGGATGGGATATGAATTATGGCCAACACTCCAAGATTATTCTAACCTTGTGATACTTCTTCTTCAGAGTGTGTAGATTCTCTAGAGGTACTAGTCTATGATTCTTCGTCACTATCAGATCTACACTTGAGAAGATTGTAAATAAACATTTCTTCTAGATCTATGCGGTAAGTTCTTCCACTGCACGTAGTTGGGCCTCTTAATCCACAAATTTAAAGAGCGCAGGAACTTACCTTTGGGACCCTTGAAAAATCTTCTTTCAAATTCATTATAAGATACAAACTAATCGATAGCAAACTCAGTTACAAATCCTCCCAAAATGCGGTCGATCCAATGATCTATCGCGCGGGTGAGGCTTGTTTCTGGTCTTTTCTAGATGTTGTACCAATTCTGCAGTCCACTGAGTGATTGCATCGTCCTTTGCACATATATTAAATTCAGTCAATCGAGACAACCACTCATGCAACTCAGTCACAAAGGAAGCAAAGAAAATCTCGTGGATTTTTGTATAAATATACTTTTGTACCCAATATTCAGCAGATAATTTAGAACCTCTATTCTCTTGGATAAAAAATTCAAGGATATTTTTATCAAATATCATATTTTGGGATTCAATTGCATTGTGTAAGTCATTAATGTATGACCATGTCCATGAGAGGTAGTCATAATTGACTAGTTCTAATCCGGTCAAGAGAACTACGGTTATGTTCTAATCTAGGGTTAATGGATTGGGGTTTATGTATGCTTTGGCATGTATATATATGTGTTGTAACACTAAAAGGAACATAATGAAAAATCAATCTGGTCGTCCTGATTTGGGATCCAGGGGAAAATCTCTTTGTATATCTGTTTTATGTTTTATGCTCTCGCTATTGTTTATTTTTTGTTTTTAAGATTTGTTTGCAGATAATTTCTATACAGGGTTAAAACCCACATTTGGGATTAGAGTTGTTTCGGATTCAAGGGGACGCCTTTGCTACTGAGGGGTTTTTTGCTTAGGCCTGAGGTAGACCCTGTTCAGTGGGAGATCTACGAGATCGATTCTTGCGGTGAAAGAAGATGGCGAGCGGCGGGAAGATAGAGATTGAGAAATTTAATGGTCAAAGTTTTGAGTTGTGGAAGCTCAAGATGGAGGATCTATTGGTGGATAAAGACCAGTGGATCGCGGTAGATCCAGGTACTAAACCAACGGCAATGTCAGATGAAGACTAGAAAAAGTTGGATCGGAAGGCGAAGAGCACAATACGATTGTGTGTCTCAAATTTAGTATTGTTGAATGTATCTTGAGAAGCTACGACGAAGACCTTCTGGGACAAGCTAGGGACTTTGTACCAATCTAAGTCTCTGGTGAATAAATTGTTTCTGCAAAAAAAGTTGTATAACCTAAGGATGAAGGATGGAGACTCAGTGACAGGGCATTTAAACGCCTTCAATATTGTGGTAAGTCAGCTGTCATCTATTGATATTAAAATCTCAGATGAAGATAAGTGCATTAGTTTGTTGTGTTCTCTACCAGACTCGTGGGACAGTCTAGTTACTGCAATAGGTAGCAATACAACTACCTTGAATTTTGATGAAATTGTCTCAACCTTGCTGTCGGAGGAAATGAGACAGAGAAATATGGAGGATCAGAATGGAGATGCCTTATCTATACGAGGAAGGTCCCAGAACAAAAACAAGAATAAGGTTTTGAGTGGGAGATCTAAATCTAGAGGGAGATCTAAATCTCCTAGAAAGTTTGTAAAGGTGTGCTGGAAATGCGGAAAGGAAGGGCACTACAAAAAGGACTACAGATTCGAAGCTCCCGAGAAAGGAAAGGGATCCGATGATGCCCTTCTACAGAGGAAAACCACCTCGGATGAAGGTGGGCGTTTATTGATTCTTCTTCAAATACACATGTAGATCATGAGTCATGGTTGATTGATTTGGGGTGCATCCTGCCACTTCACTCCCATAGGGAGTGGTTCGCGAGTATGAGAAATATGATGGCGGTGATGTTTTCTTAGGTGATGATAGAAGGCCAGACGCTTCTGGACGGAAAATCTGCTGAAGGCAAGAAGGTGGAAGGATTAGAACACTCTCAGTGTTCGCACATTCGCATTGGCCGTAAATCTGATTTCTATAAGCACATGGATGATAGTATAAAAACAAAGGTTCGAGAAAGATACATGTAAGATGGTTCCTGGGAAGTTAATCGGGTATTAATGCGATTTCGTTTGGAACTTTGGTACAAGCTACAAGGTAGCACTGTTATTGATGGGTGTAACAGTTCTGTGGTTCCTGAAAGTGGGACGGAAAGTCTAGCTGTCTCTGGAGAAAAGACCATTCTATGGCATCAAAGGCTTGGACATATTGGAGAGAAGGGCCTTCGGATACTGCATAGAGATGGTATGGTAGAAGGTATGTCTAATTGTTCTCTGGATTTCGATTTCTGTGAACATTATGTATATGGGAAGCAGAATCGGGTGAGTTTTCCTTCTGGTGCTAAGAGGGCCAACAAGATATTAGAACTTGTGCACAGTGATGTGTTTGGGCCTGTGTCAGTTCCATCACTGGGAAAGTCTGTGTACTATGTTTCATTCATAGATGACTTCTCAAGGAATACATGGATATTTTTCTTGAGGAAGAAATCTGAAGTCTTTGACAAATTTAAAGAATTTAAGGCTCTGGTGGAAAACCAGACAGAGAAGAAGATAAAGGCGTTGAGGACAGATAATGGTGGGGAGTTCTGTAAGAAGGAATTTGAAGAGTTCTGTAAGAAGTGTGGTATAGCACGGCAGAAGACTACTCCATACACACCTCAGCAAAATGGAGTTGCAGAAAGAATGAAAAGAACACTGATGGAAAAGGCAAGAAGCATGCTCAGTGGTACCGGGTTAGGACAGGAATTCTGGGCAGAGGCAGTGGAGACTGCATGTTACTTAGTTAACAGATCACCTTCATCAGCGTTGGAGGATAAGACTCCACATGAGGTATGGACTGGTAAGAAACCCTCTCTTTCACATCTAAGGGTATTTGGATGTGACGCATATGTACATGTTCCAAAGGAGAAAAGGACCAAGTTGGATAATAAATCTGAAAGGTGCATCTTTATTGGGTATAAGGATGGTTTAAAGGGTTACAAGCTTTGGAACCCATAAACAAGGAAGGTTGTGTACAGCCGAGATGTGGTGTTTAGAGAGGTGAAAGATGTTGTTACACATGAAGTCCTACCAAAGGAACCTGAGAAGATAGAGTTTGAGCTAAAGGAGGATGAATCAGACTCTACAACAGAAGAAGACTCAGAAGATGATGAGCCACAAACTCTAGCTTTAAGAAGATCAGTTCGGGAAAGAAGGCAACCGGAAAGGTATAGTCCATCTGCTTTCTGTTCAGGTTTTGCCTTAACTATAACTGATGATGAACCCAGAACTGTCAGGGAGGCAGTAGATTCAGAGGATGGAAAACTCTGGAAGGAGGCCATGGTTGATGAAATGGCATCCTTGCACAAAAATGAGGCATGGGATCTCGTGGAGTTGCCGGCTGGAAGGAAGCCCATCGGGAGAAAATGGGTGTTTAAGAAGAAGATGAATGTAGAAGGCAAGGTGGAGAAAAATAAAGCTCGGTTGGTAGCAAAAGGTTATTCCTAGGTGTCGGGAATTGATTTTGGTGATAATTTTTCTCCTATTGCCAAAGTTACTTCTATTAGATTACTTTTATATGTTGTTGCTGCATTTGATTTTGAGGTAGAAAAGATGGATGTGAAGACAACATTTCTTCACGGGGATCTGGAAGAGGAGATATACATGAAACAACCTGAAGGCTTTATGGTGAAGGGGAAGAAAGAACTAGTATGCAGGTTAAATAAGTCTCTGTATGGGTTAAAACAGTCACCAAGGATGTGGTATCAGAAATTTGATACCTACATATGGGGACTTGGCTTCACCAGAAGCAAGGAGGATCACTGTGTTTATTTTAAATTAATTGGTTATCGTGTTATTTATTTGGTCTTGTATGTGGATGATATGTTGTTGATTGGAAATGACAAAGAAATTATCCAAGATTTGAAGACCCAACTGTTCTCCAAATTTGACATGAAGGATCTTGGTACTGCAAACTATATTTTGGGCATGGAAATTAAGAGAGATCGGGAAAAGAGGAAGCTCTGGTTAAACCAGAGGAATTATGTCGAGACTATATTGCAGAGGTTCAATATGCAGGATAGTAAACCGGTGAATGTTCCTATTCCTGTAGGTGTAAAGTTGTCTGCTGAACAGTGTCCCAAGACACAAGAAGAAGAGGAGGATATGTTCCGTGTTCCATATGCAAGTGCAGTGGGTAGCCTGATGTATGCAATGGTCTGTACTAGACCAGACATTGTACATGCAGTGGGAGTATTGAGCAGGTTTATGTCAAACCCAGGGAAGGAGCATTGGACAACAGTGAAGCGGGTTTTCAGATATTTACGTGGCACTAGTGATTATGGCTTGTGCTACCAAGGAAGACTAGGATTGGAAAGAATGTTGGACATTCATGGTTTTGTTGATGCAGACTGGGCTGGAGATCTAGACAAAAGAAGATCTACAAGTGGGTATGTGTTTAGCCTATTTGGAGGCGCAGTCAGTTGGATGAGTAAAAGACAGTCTGTAGTGGCTCTTTCAACTGCAGAGGCAGAATACATAGCAGCCACTCATGCAAGCAAGGAAGCAGTTTGGTTGCAGAGATTGTGTTCAAGTATGGGGTTGGTACAACAAGCTATAAGGATAGACTGTGATAGCCAAAGTGCAATTTTCTTGGCTAGGAACCCTGCTTATCATTCAAAGACAAAGCACATTGATGTTCAATATCACTTTGTTAGAGATATGGTTGAGGCTAAAAGGGTGTTGCTGGTAAAGGTGGACACTTTGAAGAATGTTGCAGATGCATTGACGAAGTATGTAAGCACTCAGAAGTTCTCTTGGTGTAGAGAAACAATGGGTGTTGCAGAACTGGGCTAATGACTAAACTCTCCTATGTCCCCTTGCGGAAATAAAACAACAAGTGGGAGAATGTTGGGTATGTGTTATATTATTTCCACGACTAATCACACGTAGGGGGTAACAGGGGGGGCGGTAGCCCACCCTGTCAGGGTCCGGGGCAGCGCCCCGGAAATTTTTTTTGGTCCTTATTTTCCGGTGGGTGGATCCGCCCATGGTTTTGTGCATGGGTTTGCACATGGTTTTGGGGTACGATGGTTTTCGTCCCCTGGTATTTTGTAGATCCGGTCAAGGGAACTACGGTTATGTTCTAATACAGGGTTAATGGATTGGGGTTTATGTATGCTTCGACATGTATAGATATGTGTTGTAACACTAAAAGGAATATAATGAAAAATCAAGCTGGTCGTCTAGATTTGGGATCCAGGGGAAAATCTCTGTGTTTATCTGTTTTTATGTTTTATGCTCTCGCTATTGTTTATTTTCTATTTTAAGATTTGTTTTTAGATAATTTCTGTACAGGGTTAAAACCTACAAACATGAGTAGGTTCTTGTGTTGGAAATGTTGTCATTAATGGCAAAGGAGATGGAAAAGGAGGATCACCTAGAAACAAGGAAAAGAGAGTAGCATAGAAGCAGAGAGATAGAAAAAGAGGTAGCAAGATGTAGAGAGGGTCGAGTAGTAGCAAAAAGAAGCAAGGCAGCAAAAAGAAGCAGCCCAGGTTGCAGAGAATACAGAGGATGCAGAGATAGAGAATACAGAGAGTACAGTGAAACAGTCATGCACAGAGACAGAGAATACAGATAATATAATATGAGAAGGGTTAAAAAAGACAGATGAGTTGGTTTTTAATAGAGAAAAGGCGTGTGTATTATACGTGCTTATCTTGATTCTAGTCTTGAAAGCGCCATCGTAAAATGCTGAGGAAATAGGGGTTAACATATAAAAAGTGCGAAGTCAAAGGCGGAGGCGGAACTGAGAGCGAAATGGAACCTTGAATCAACAGTGAAGGCGGTTTCGATGGAAGAAACAAGCAGTATCGCGCTGCCCTTAAGTGGTAAGCAGATTTCACCTTTTTGAACGCGATATAAGTCTCTGTTTGACGCGTGTCCTAAGGTCGTTTTCTAAAACCATTTCCATCGCGTAACTTTTGAGAATTATGTTCTGTGCATCTAATTTGTGCGATATTGCGTGTCATCCGTCAGATGTGCACCCAAAGTTCAGTTGGAGAGCGAGAGTGGATTGACCTTTGGATGAGAAGTGAAGTTGCGGGGAAGAGAACCGAGGTAAGTTGGTCAGTGGGCCCGAGAAAGTCGTTTTAACATGTGCTGAAATCAAACTTTAAAATACTTTGGTCGCATGGGTTCATATGTATTAGTGTTGGGATATAAATCCAAAGCCAAAGGTTGTTATAATGGTTTTTAACGTTTGTTGACATATGTTATATGAATTGATATGTTGTGGACGTTATGTAATGGTTATGATAATAAAATTCATGTGCAGGAGTATTGGTGAAACCAAAGTCAACCTTTGGTAAACTATAAGGTGAGAAGGGTGCATATTTGCATGTGAGTTGATACCTTGAGTTTAATAAAATTTGAGAAGTTGAATTAAAATGTACGGAACCCAGAACTTAAATATAGTGATTATATAGTGGTTTTTGTTCCAAGTCTTGGGTATACACACCTCAAGGAAATGTGGGACCAAGGACATTATATAAGCGTTCACTGGGGATTTAAGTACGAAACAAAAGGTTTTATTTTGAAGGTTGAGGACGTATTTTATGTTAACGTGCCATGTATGTAAATAAAGATTGTGGGCCCGAATATTCACTTATACTCTGGTGGGAAAATATATGTTAATGGGCGTATATGAATGTTATTCAAATAAGTATTGTTAAGAGGATTGTTGAGGTAAATCCCTTCTCGCAGACAGAGGTGATCCCTACTAGCCCAGACCAGGTCTAGAAACAATCGCTCACGCTATAATAAGCATGTTCCTAATTGCAAATAAACCACCAGAGATGAAGGCTTTACCCGAATCCACCATTGCTGCTCAGAGAAGAAGTAGCGTCCCCGTTCCTTAGCCCCGTGCATCACATCCCCATGATCTCCGTATGGACACCTCTGACATATGAACAAAAACAAAACCCACCGATGCACCATCCCGCCATCCAAAGTTTTCTCCCACCTTTAATTTGAGAAAAATTTCACCCTCGACTACCACATCTTGTTATTCAAGTCTGGGATTAACGGTCTTAATATCCATAGGGCCATTGTGGATGAAGGTGCCTCGACCCGCAGGTCATCATGTTGTCTCTGCCACAGCCATTGCCGGCCCTCTCATCGTCTCCCAATGCCCTAGAGGCATTCGATGGTCGGGAATCCAAACCCCTGGGTGTTCTCGAGAGTCTAGCGATCACTTTATAGGGGAGGAATGTCAATGTAGAAGTAGAAGTGGTTGACGCTAGGCTTAACTACAATATACTTCTCGGCCGCAGCTGGACTCATGCCATGTTATGCGTGCCTTCCACCCTCCTTCGATTCATTAAGTTCCCTCACGAGGGAAAAATCGTTACGGTGGATCAATTGTCTTTCTTCACCTCCACCTCCAAGAACAACGTTCCGTACGTGGATCAGACTCCGAATCCCCCTGATAGTGTAGGACCCGGTCTCTTCAAAGACCCCGTCCTCATGGGTATTTTTCCCGCACCGCCACCGCACACCGCTCAAGTTAATATGATCTCTAGGTCTGACGACCCATGGCTCATCCCTACACCTGAGCAAGTGATTGAGTTTGGAGAATCAATGCCCTTAACACCAGTAGAGCTTAGCTACTATGAAATTGTTTCCGCATCTGATCCTCCACCGCCTCAGCATGCTCCTTCGAGCATGGCTTTAGACATCTATTCTCAGTCCCCCTGGCTTGGCGAGACCGACTCGCCTGATCCTCTCAAAGAGATTTTTCATTCTGATGAAGCCATTTTTGAAACAATGTCTCTTGAGGAGCTTCCTTGGAGCGATGGACATCATCATTCTCTTCGATATCCGGGGACAATGTTGGATTCTACTAAGCGTTTTACATCTCGAGTTTCCCACTCCACACTATAAACGCCCATACCACATATATATCATGTATTTGAGACATCAGTTGTACTCCTTCACGCAGGTTTTCCGACGGCGGAGTTTTCAGTTGGACACGTTCTCGTAAAGCATTTCACCCCTCTCTCTCGTTCGGGCCTCATACTTTAGGGGGCATCTGTTACACAGAAATTTGTCACCGTCCCTGCCATTCCCCATCCCGCACATTGGAGGGCTCATTCCGTGACCTGTGAGCAGAGAAAAGACTTGAAAATACTTTCATGACACCCCTTTGAACATGAGCTTTCATTGCCCTGAAGACCTCTCCTTGTGAAAAACCCTAAAAACACCTCTTTTTGCATTGGCGCGGGCATCCAATTCAGTACCCGCGCCAAGGGGGGAAATCCTTCAAAGAGGGCGTGCCAATTGGCGCTCTGTCCTAGAGTCACACTTGTGCCAGCCAATTTAAGTAGTGTTTTTTAAAAATAAATGGCGGAAGTTTCGTCCTAACAAATTCCTGGACTGCTATCTATCTTGAGTTAGGAGGTTTGGCTACGGATCTCCATAGAGAGGAAGTGGTTTGCCACCTCTCATGGAAGCTTCCTTGATGATAGGGCCAATCCCATGATTATAGGGATCCCAACTCCCCTTCCTCCATCTATAAAAGCTTTCTCATCTCCATTTCAAGCTAGTCTTCAAGTTCCCAAAATTCCCAAGAGCTTTATCCTGCAAGAGCCTTGATTATTCCCCTAAGGCCAAATTCAAGCAAGGAGACTATTGTCGAGATTCGAAGAGAGAGGTTTGTCCCATCCTTGACAGGCTTTTTGAGACGTGTTCTGCTGGCGACCCTCCGAAGGAGAATTCAGCGTCAGAACTATGGTTGTATTCTTCCTTTGATTGATTAATAATAAACGACTATTGGTTATGGTTCCACTCTTGTTGTTACTTATGATGATGAGTTATGTCCTTTCTGATTGACATATAGTTGCATCTACTGTATTTTATAGTTGTGTTTGTTTTGTTTCTCGCATGTGCAGGTGTCTATCACGTAGATCGTGGGGATCGTGATCTGCTAGGGCTAAGGAACAGGAGCACTACCTCTTCTACAAGCAACAGCGTTGGATTCCAGGTAAGCCTTCATCGCTAGTTGGTTTTATTTGCAATTAGGAACTTGCGCTATTGCATTTGATGATTATTGCTAGACCCCTGCTAGGCTAGTAGGGATCGCCTCTGTCCATGAAAGTTACCTCCCACAACGGTGACCATTACATATATGCGTAATGGAGATACTTTGGGTTTAAAACAAGCGAAATCTTATAAGGTGGGACCTTCACGAATCGCATCGGAATAAAACAGAGCAGTGGCACATACCTTTGAAAGTTGCGATTGCGATTAATCACATCAGAACAATCGCAAAGGAATCAAATCGCATCGGCGGAGAAAGAGAGACGACCAAAGTGAAAGTTGCGATTGCGATTGAAAATAAATGAGGCGGAGTATAGCTGTTATGTGGGCTCCATACAAAAGAAAAGGTTAATATATGTTTGCTCCGAGTTTTAACCAAAGCTAAAGAGTTAAAAGAAAGTAAAGCAGCAAATATATATATATATATATATATCTGTGAACAGTGAACCATCGCATCGGAGTGAAAGCAGAGCATCGGAACATACAACTGAAAGTTGCGATTACGATTAATCGCATCGGGACCATCGCAAGGGAAGTAATCGCAATCAGAAGTATTCAAGAGGTGATTCATCGCATCGGAGAATAGAGCGAGTTCGGCAAGTGGGCCCGAAAGGTGCTTTCTATGTTCAAAAGGGTCTATTATGATTATATCGCCGAGTCATTTGCGTTATATAAACAGGCAATTATATATGCAGGAGTTACACAACCGCAGTGAACAGCAGAGCATACAAAGACGAAAAAGACAGAGACAACAGCAGAAAAGACAAACGCACGATGATCCAAAAACTGAATGGATTGATTTGAAATCCATATTGTAACTGAATGTAAATGTTGTAATTGATTTTATATTGTTTGTGATGCATTGGAAAGTATCCAGAGGAAAACAAAACTTCCACCGTAATATTGAAGTTAATGCATATTGTTATATTTTTCTGAATGAGCAGGTGAAAGAAATGAGAAGGCAAAAGGAAAAAAGGCATGGCTGTCCATTTCAAATTCCTTGAGGAATGCTAACAGTCATAAGGAAATCTCTATAAATGATATCACCTTCATATGCATATAGAGGTTAGAGAGGTTGGAGAATGCGGAATTGAGGCAGAGAAGATAAGAAGAAGGAGGAATAGAATGAGATGTTGTGAAAAGTTAGAGAATGCATAAATGAAGCAGTGAGGCAAAGAAGGAGGAGGAGCTGATAGTGAATCTGAGAAGATGCTGAAATGATATAAGGTAGATATGAAGACTGATACACAATAGTGAATATCGTACAGAACAGAGCTGATATCCAAGGTAAATCAGCAAGTGTTTTTCTTTTGACAGAGTAAGGAAGTTGGAGCTTCCCTATCAAGTTATAGCTTGATAGATGTCAGTTGTAGCTGACTGAGGTAGGAGCCTCCTGTAGGTTGTAGCCTGCAGAAAATAGATGGGAGTTGGTGCTTCCACATCAAGTTGTAGCTTGATAAAATGTCAGTTGTAGCTGACTGAGGTTGGAGCCTCCTGTAGGTTGGTGCCTACAGAAAATTGATGGGAGTTGCAGCTTCCTTGCAAGTTTTAGCTTGCAGAATTAAGGTTGGAGCCTCCTGTAGGTTGGTGCCTACAAAAAATCAGTGGTGAGAGGGAGTTGGAGCTTGCCTTTGCATCACAACAATAATAAGATGTGGTTTTCTCCCTTTATGGGTTTCCACTTATATCTGGTGTCTTTGTGCTTGATTTTTATGTGTTGATATGGTTTATCACATCTGCTGAATACTTGCTGCTCTCATAATAACTCTGCTGTTATATTATGTTAATACTTGCTGCTCACATTCTAATATTACTCACACATTAAGTTGAACATGAAATGAAGGTGTGAATAAGTTTTAATGAAAAAGTTTTAAAAGTCCATAACTGCATTAAACTGATTCACCCCCCCCTCTCAGTTTAACTAAGAATTCAACAATTGGTATCAGAGCAGGTTCCTTTTGTATCAGTTTAACAACTGAAAGGAGATCCTAGGTCCCTAGGATGGCTAGTCAAGAAGGATGCTCAACTAAAAAAGCCCCTTTCTTCACCGGTGAAAATTATGCCTTCTGTAAAATCAGAATGAGAACATACATAATGTCTCTACGAATAGAAGTTTGGGTGGTTGTGGAATTTAGATATGCCCGAAAGTCGACTGACTCAAAGAAAGAAGCAAAACAATATTTTGTATCTAATGCAAAGGCCATGAATGCAGTCTTAAATGGACTATGTGATGCAGAATTTATCAAAGTAATGCACAACAAGACTGCCAAAGAAATGTGGGATACTCTTGAAAACATTTATGAGGGAAAAAAAAAGGTGAAGACAGCCAAACTTCAAGTATATAGAACTCAGTTTGAAAATTTAAAAATGAATGATGATGAAGACATTTCCAGCTTCTTCTTAAGGGATGCAGAAATTGTTAATAATATGAAAGCTCTTGGAGAAACCATACCAGAATGTGTAATTGTACAAAATATTCTAAGATCTCTTCCACCCAGCTTTAACCCCAAGGTCTCTGCCATAGAAAAAACAACTGATTGGGAAACGTTGACCATGAACCAACTACTTGGAAACCTAACAGCCTATGAGATGAGACTGGCACAGAGGAAGTCAAATGTAAGGGGGGCAGCCTTTAAGATAGAGAAGAAGAAAGAATAAAAGGAAGATATATGCTCTTGCTCTGATGAATAAGAGGCCAAATTTGTCAGGAAATTGGATAGAGGCTCAGGTAAATATAAAGGTAAACTTCCATTTAAATGCATTATGCTTTAACTATGGAAGAGTTGGACACTATGCTGCTAAGTGTCCTCATAAGAAAACAAAGAATCAGAGTCAAGAATCAGAGAAAACCATATCTAAGAAAGGGAAGAGATTCAATAGAAAGTATTTCTATGCTCAACAAGACAACAGTGCATCTGAAGACTCAGATGAACCCTCAAGTGAAGAAGGAACCTCTGAATTTCTATTGATGGCTACAAAAGAGCTTGAAGGATTCCTTCTAGAAGATGAAGAAGAAGGTGAAGTTGATCTTGAGGGAGAGCTAAGAAGTTCCTTGGAGGAAATTGACAGACTCAAACTGAAGTGCAGAAAACATAAAGACATTCTCCTCAAATATGTAGGAGAAGAAAAAAATTCAGAAGTCTTCATTCAGTTGAAAGTAGAGCTTGAAGAAGCCAAGAAGGTAGAAGACATTTTACTTAAGTAAATTAAGGATAAAATTCAGGAACAAGAGAAATTAGAAGAAGAAGTAGTATGATTGAGGAAGAAATTAGAAAACGCCCAAAGGAAAGTGTCAATAAATTCTTCTCAAATGACAAGCTCTGGTAAGTTGAATGAAATTATAGATGCTCAAATATCTCCTCTGATAAAAACTGGGATAGGCTATGAAGGAGAATCAAGTAAAGGCAAAGAAAAGAAAAACAAAAATATCATTTTTGTAAAAGCAGAAAAGGATGATAAAGCAGCTCAGATGATTCCTACAAAAGGAGAAACCTGCAATGAAGTAGACAGAAACTAGAAGGAAACTCTAATGACAAAGAATGAAATAAATAAACAGTCAACAAAAAAAGGCTCATATACTCCTAAGTATGTCAAATTTGGAAGCCATCAAAGGAGATTCTTCCCTCCTATAAAAAATGCCACTTGTTATGCTTGCCACAAGCTGGGACATATTGCTGCAT
Organism: Pinus albicaulis; assembly: GCA_034641835.2. Lineage (NCBI taxonomy): Eukaryota > Viridiplantae > Streptophyta > Pinopsida > Pinales > Pinaceae > Pinus > Pinus albicaulis. The sequence continues at coordinate 776,480,887 of CM076570.1, forward strand.
ATTGTCATACAAGGAGAATTAATTCAAACCAGCAAAGGATGCAAACAGTGAAAATATATCTCAAGAAAACAAATGGATAAGACAACCTTTCATCAGGTATGCAAATTGTTTTTATGGATATTGTTTTTACTGTAAGGAATTTGGCCATAAAATCATAGAATGCAGAAAATATGGACAAAGACTGATGTTCAAAACCTCAAGGAGGTTTATGAATCATGGAGAGTCTACTCGTACTCATAATTCTACTAAAGATATGATCAAATGTTGTGTATGCAATAAAAGTGGACATATTTCTTCAAAATGTCCTCTCAAAGAATATGGTCCATCATCTCAGAAAAGGTACCGAACAAAAGGATGCTTGCAGTGGAAAAAGAAGATAAATAAATGTGACCTGGCTCTAATAGCTCAAGATCTGAAAAGCCAATGGTATTTAGACAATGGATGCTCAAAGCATATGACTGGAGATAGAAGCAATTTTATAACCTTTGATGATAATAAATCTGGAAATGTTACTTTTGCCAATGATAAAGCAGGGAAAGTCAAAGGAAAAGGCTCAGTCAGTCTGGATAATGGCAGAGGAAAGGCCCAAGATGTACTATTTGTGGATGGGCTGAAAGCAAATCTGCTGAGTGTCAGTCAAATGTGTGATAAAGGCTGTGAAGTTCTGTTTAGATCTCAAGACTGTGAAGTAAGATCAAGCACCACAGGAAAGACCCTGATCAAAGGTGTTCGAACAGAAAGTAATGTCTATGTAGTGAAGGAAGAGAATGAATCATGCCACATTAGCAAACTTGAGGAGTCATGGTTATGGCATAGAAGATTGGGACACCTTAGTTTCGACCATATCATCAGTCTGAACAAGAAGAAAGAAGTCAGAGATATGCCAACAATAAAGAAGCCTTTAAATACCATATGTAAATCTTGCCAATTGGGCAAACAAACCCACACATCCTTTAAGACCAAAGAAGAACTATCAACAAGTAGGCCACTTCAGCTTGTACACATGGACTTGTGTGGACCTTCAAGAACTAAAACACCAAGTGGAGAATCCTATTTCATGTTGATAATAGATGATTTTTCCAGAATGACATGGGTTGCATTTCTCAAATATAAATCGGAAGCACTTGAGAAATTCAAGATATTCAAGGCATTGGCAGAAAATCAAACAGGATGCAAGATAAAGTGCGTCAGATCAGACAGAGGAGGTGAATTCACAAACTATGATTTTGCAGACCTATGCAATGAGCATGGGATAAAACAATAGTTTACAATTGCAGGTACACCTCAACATAATGGAGTGCATGGAAAATTTTAGGGGCGAATTTTAGCCCAAAGGCGAAATTTAAGGGGTTTTAGATTTTAGTGGGGCGAATTTTTTATATTAAACCTTTTTGTATAGTTTTGTATAATTAGCCCCAAAATCATTTTAAAAATAAATAATTATTATGCTTTAGCCCAAAAAAATTAGAGCGCATAAAACATGAAATGTTGGATTCGCCTCTACATTTACTGGTCTGGACAGTTTTGATTTGTATTCGCCCCCGATTTACTAGGCTGGAGGGTTTTGGAACTCCATTCGCCCCCAATATACAATATGGCTGCAGAGTAAAGCTTGCCTCTGCACTGGAGTCGACAATGGAGTCTTCTTTTGGGTCTGGAGTAAGACTAGGGAGTAGTTTAGTTAGGTCAATTTTGCAGCTTCTGTGAATAAAGTGATTTTTTGTAGTGGTCGTAGCAGAGTTTTCTTTCAGATATGGTGTGAAGACAGTAGCGGGTTTGACGGTTAGATCTTGTAATTTATATTTTTTATATGATGTATTGCAGGTTACAACATACATTTTTGAGAGTTCTCTCTAAGTATTCCATGTCAACTTTCAGGGTTTCATATATGTCTACAGTGAACTGTTACTATGAATTCAAAATCTTAACAATATCCACATTATCCGTGTTCAAAAGATAATTTTGGCTTCACGTCAATGTTGGCAGGCTAAAAATATCTACAATTTCATTACTACAATTCTCAGAAAAATAAGAAAGCTTAAGGCCTCTCCCTTGGCAAGACGCATGCCTAAAAGGCCTTTGTTTGAGCAGCCACAGCCTCTAAGAGGCCTATCCCTCCTATCTGCAGCCCCTAGAGGGGTTTTTCTTCTAGCCGCAACCGTATTTGGGCATTTTTCTTATTGTTAAAGTATTGTATTAGCTTAGTTGTAGGGTTTAACACTTGATTTTGATACTAATATTTGTTTTGCAGGCCTATGGTAAGTTTGGCCGGGGTTTCAAGTGTTTTCTTGTCTCATGGTATCATTGATTTATGCTATGTTGAGCTAACAATTGTTTTTTTAGGCTTTATAACTAATTGACATAGTTTTCAAGGGCTCAAGTCCTCTCTAGTCTACCAACCAGCCCTAGAGCCCCCAATTTCAGTCAATAGAGGTCTGATATATCATTTTTTCAAGCTAATATTTGCGTTGTAGGTATTTGAGGAAGCTTTAGTGCATAAGGGAAACTCATTTGTTCATCCACAACACCCTTAGGCCTAGGGGTTTGCTCTCTAATCCTATCCTTTTCCTCACTGTTTTAAATCAGATCTGAAGGCATCTCATAACATTGGTAAAATATATGAATACACATCCTAAAAATCATTAAAAAATGCTCATAATCATCACAGATTTAATCTCAAGTAATAAGAAATATTTATGTCATTGCATTTATGGTGTTCTATGTGATTTTGGAGGACTGTCATATTGTTTATAAGGTCTGATATACGCTTTTATAATTCTGATATAAGTCATAACAGTGGTAAGAAGGACATAATAGAAACCTCTAAATTGATAAGAACTCATCTTGCGGCTTTGGTGCGGCTTTGGTGCATCATCTCTCTTACTTTAAGTTATTGGCAAAGTAATTTTGTGGTTGGGCTAATCATTGTGGAAACATATTGAAATAAAGTGATTGTTGTCTTGCTGATCATTCCTCGCTTCCCCCATGTCTTTCATTGCATCATTGGCATAGGCTTTCTTTTGTCTCTATTTGCATCTGATGGTTGCATATAAGTGCCCCTAAACTAACAACAAAGTGTTAAAGTGATTGCTTGTATAAGTGGCTCATATTCTAGTTGGTAATTTCATTTGAAGATCACTATTAGCAATCTCTATAGATGATAATTGTGCTCTCACAATAGGCATTGGTTAAAATGGTGAATCTAATTGCATATATTTGATGTAAGAAGCTTGAATGTTTGCTAATGATCTAAATTTCTTCTGCCCTGTACTCTAAAGGAAATTAAAAGCAAAAAGGGCAGGATATGGTAGTAATTCAAGTAGAGTGCATAGAGCATCCACGATCTGATCTTCCAATGCATGATTAAATGACTATCATTGCAGTGTTTTGATACAACACCCTTGTGACAATAACCTTTTGTATGAAAATAATCCTAAATTCTTCATGATAGTCCTCCTGTGGGCCTAACTGAAGTATACTTGCGGTGAGTAAGTTCTGAAGATCATACAATTTCGCTAAGCACAAAGATCTTCTAGAGTTTGCTGGCATGATATTATAATCATTCACACTGTCTTGAATGAGTGGTTTTCAAAACAAGACCAACAACCTGAAGGGATCCTAAAAGGCATCAACAATTCTAAACCTTGTGGTATACTGTGGTATAAAAGGCCTTTGTTTGAGCAGCCACAGCCTCTAGGAGGCCTATCCCTCCTATCTGCAGCCCCTAGAGGGGTTTTGCTTCTAGCTACAACCGTATTTAGGCATTTTAATTATTGTTATAGTCTTGTATTAGCTTACTTGTAGGGTTTAACACTTGATTTTGATACTAATATTTTTTTTGCAGGCCTATGGTAAGTTTGGCCGGGATTTCAAGTGTTTTCTTGTCTCATGGTATCATTGATTTATGCTATGTTGAGCTAACAATTGTTTTTGTAGGCTTTATCACTGATTGACGGATTTTTCAAGTGCTCAAGTCCTCTCTAGTCTACCAACCAGCCCTAGAGCCCCCAACTTCAGTCAGTAGAGGTCTGATATATCATTTTTTCAAGCTAATATTTGCATTGCAGGTATTTGAGGAAACTTTAGTGCATAAGGGAAACTCATTTGTTCATCCACAACGCCCTTAGGCCTAGGGGTTTGCTCTCTAATCCTATCCTTTTCCTCACTATTTTAAATCAGATCTGAAGGCATCTCATAACAGTGGTAAAATCTCTGAATACACATCCTAAAACTCATTAACAAATGCTCATAATCATCACACATTTAATCTCAAGTAATAAGAAAGATTTATGTCATTGCATTTATGGTGTTCTATGTGATTTTGGAGGACTGTCATATTGTTTATAAGGTCTGATATATGCTTTTATAATTCTGATATAAGTCATAACAGTGGTAAGAAGGACATAATAGAAACCTCTAAATTGATAAGAACTCATCTTGTGGCTTTGGTGCATCATCTCTCTTACTTTAAGTTATTGGCAAAGTAATTTTGTGGTTGGGCTAATCATTGTGGAAATATATTGAAATAAAGTGATTGTTGTCTTGTTGTTCATTCCTCGCCTCTCCCATGTCTTGCATTGCATCATTGGCATAGTCTTTCTTTTGTCTCTATTTGCATCTGATGGTTGCATATAAGTGCCCCTAAACTAACAACAAAGTGTTAAAGTGATTTCTTGTATAAGTGGCTCATATTCTAGTTGGTAATTTCATTTTAAGGTCACTGTTAGCAATCTCTATAGATGATAATTGTGCTCTCACAATAGGCATTGGTTAAAACGGTGAATCTAATTGCATATATTTGATGTAAGAAGCTTGAATTTTTGCTAATGATCTAAAGTTCTTCTGCCCTGTACTCTAAAGGAAATTAAAAGAAAAAAGGGCAGGATATGGTAGTAATTCAAGTAGAGTGCATAGAGCATCCACGATCTGATCTTCCAATGCATGATTAAATGACTATCATTGCAATTTTTTGATACAACACCCTTGTGACAATAACCTTTTGTATGAAAATAATCCTAAAGTATTCATGATAGTCCTCCTGTGGGCCTAACTGAAGTATACCTGCGGTGAGTAAGTTCTAAATATCATACAGTTTCGGTAAGCACAAAGATCTTCTAGAGTTTGCTGGCATGATATTATAGTCATTGACACTGTCTTGAATGAGTGGTTTGCAGAACAAGGCCAACAACCTGAAGGGATCCTAAAAGGCATCAACAAGCCTAAACCTTGTGGTATACTGTTGATAGCAAGAAGCTTCAGAACAAAAAGGCATCATCACACTTAAGGTATATTTCTCATTGACACATGCAAAACAGAGAATAGTAGGCAGGTTGCTTCAGATGCATTTGATCAATGTATGATACTAGCTGATATAACTTGACCAGAGACTTTAAGTTTGTTTGAACAGAGACGTTAGAGGCACCATTGAGAGTGATGATGACAATAATCAATAAGATAGTAACTTTGACTTTAATGACTAAGAGAGCTTGATGAGTTGAGAAATAGAAATCAGATAGGCTAATCAGCATAGTGTTTTTAGGATACAGATTTATTACTATAACAACACAGAAGAACAAGTTCTAAAAGCATATTCAACACTAACTAACCACTAACTAGCTTGAAACTGTAGAGACAATTCGACCGAAAGTAACCCAATGGCTACTAACCTGTGCCTTCCTATAAACGCTCTAAAGGATTTTCAAATGCCAAATTAGCCCATTCATCAACGAGGACACTTTTTATATAAAAAACTATTCTTTATACTAGATCTGTAATCAATGAACTGGCAACTTAGTAAAACCCCATAAGCTTTACCTAATGATAATAGCCTAAGTGAAAATCTGCGTGGAATTGGTTATCCAAAGGTCTCGAATGCGTTATAATTGTAATCAGTTATTGCTTCCCAGAAAATATTTCAGCTGTTGATAACAGAAACTTGCAAAAGCTTGAGCACAAGCCCAAAATTATGGTTTCTATCAGGAGTCTTGAGAACATGTTCTGAAAATTCGGAGGGAAGCACCAAAAACATCGATCTGCCATCGCTAAACTATGCAACACAAGCCCGGTTTTTGCAACTCAGGTACTCTAGAAAATGGGAGTTACAGCTCTAGTATTACTACATTATAATCCAAATGAAGTTTATATATAGTATTATGAAGTTTATATATAGTATATACAAGCAAATTGCAATAAAGGAAACAACTATAATCAATACAGTTGTCATGTGAGTGAATCTTGCAGGCACATCGATTGAGGTAAATAGGCATTGCAGTAAGCACAACCTCCTCCATAATGGAAGTGTTCACTGTTTACTCTTGCCTTGGCCTAAAAAGGACTGTGGAAGCTATATAAGTTACATAAGAATGGCTTAACACCTGCTAGCAAGATGAATAACTTATTATAATCACGGCTTAGCCACTATGCAAAAGATGATGAATAATAAACATGTACAGCTCTGAGATCCATTTTGTGTATGGTGCCCATATTAAAATGTGGAATCTTATTAGCACACATTATATGCTAAATTACAAGGCTCCTATTAACTATACTAGCAGATTAGATCCCTAAAGTGTGATATCAATTAATCAAAGGCTACTGCATAATGGAAGCCTTTACTCCTACCTTGGCCCATAAAGGTTTTTGGAAGCTAAATAGGTTACATAGAAATGGCTTAACAATATCTGGTGGCAAGATGAATAACTTATTATAATAATGGCTAAGTAACTATGACAAATATGCTCACTAATAGACCTGTACAGCTACTTAGTACTAATGTAATCACGTCGAGAGTTTTTAAGCCCAAGTACTTAAATTCATCTGCGAGCTTTAATGGACACTAAACACAACTCTCTATAGAATGCACATTCCAATTGACATTATTTAAACGCAAATAGCAAGAAACATAAATTCTCCTAATGGAATTTAAACGCAAATAGCAAGAAACATAAATTCTTGTAATGGAAGAATGTAAGTTACCGAGGTTTTCACCCCTTCGAATTTTTTGCACCTTATGCTTAGCCTCAAGGATGAGGCAAGAAGTTGGTTTAATGGATTGAGAAGAGATGTTCCAACAAATAAAATGATATTATCATACCATAAGACACATTGAAAAAACTTCCACACCACTCTAGCAATACTGCAATATGATAAATCAAGAAGAACAAGACAACTACGATCATCCTATTGAAAATGGGATTGAATCAAGTCTTGAAAATACTGATGTGTGTGGTAAATTATATAGGATGGACATGTAGGAAAACACATGGATTCATATTTTAGCAGCCTCCAGATTGCTCTGAGGAAATAGGTCCGAGCTTTGAATTCCTGTCATAATTAAGTTACAGGTACACAACCTAAGAATACAGAGAGCCAGCACTGCCCAGGATAGTTTAAGAGCAGTAAAACAAAAATATACATCTAAGCAACCCTATTACTTTGTTACACGATAATTTGTCACCGTCCCTACCATTCCCGTCCCGCACCATTCCCCGTCCCGCAAAATGGAGGACCCATTTTGTGACCTATGAACATTGTCATGCCTTGAAAACATCATCAATGCATCCCTCTAAGCATGAGCCTCATTTTCCCTTGAGACATCTCCTTGCAAAAGTCATGAAAAACATCCCTTTTGGCATTGGCGCGGGCAGGCAGTTCAGTACTCGCGCCAATGGGGAAAATCCTGCAAGAGGTCGCGCCAACTGGCGCTCTGTCATAGAGCAGTAGTCGCGCCACCCAATTTAGGGACTGTTTTTTAAATAAAGATGGCGGAAGTTGAGTTCCAACAAACTCACAAACCATTGCCTATCTTGAGTTGGGAGGTTTGGCTGCGGGAGTTCTATGGAAGGGAAGTGGTTTTGCCACCTCTCATGGAACCTTCCTTGTTGATAGGGCCAATCCCACAATAATAGGGATCCCAACTCCCTCCTTCCCCATCTATAAAAGCCTGCTCAAATCCATGGCAAGCTAGTCTTGAAGTGCCTAAGCTCTGAATCTTCATATTCCCAAGAGCCTTTGTGTTGTAAAGAATCCTCTCTTTCCCTTAAGGTTGACTCAAGTAAGGAGACCATTGTCACGAGACTCTGGAGAGGTTTTTCCTTTCCTTGGCGAGCTTTGCGAGACGTGGACGACTGGAGACCCGTCCGAAGGAGACCGCGACGTCAGAACTTGGTTGTAATCTCTCTTCACTGGTTATTTAATAGATGATTATGATTATGGTTCCACTCTGTTTTCCATCATGTTAATGTGAGTAACGTCCTTTCTGACTGATGTTTAGTTACGTATGCTGGTTTCTATGCTTGTATCTGTTCGTTTCTTCCATGTGTAGGTGTTCATCCGCGGAGATCGTGGAGGGATTGTGATCTGCCAAGGCTGAGGAACGGGGACGCTTCTTCTTCAGATCCTAGCATTGGAATCCAGGTAGGCTCCTATCTCCAGCCTTTTCATTCGTAACTAGGAACTTGCGTCATAACATTGTTTGATTGTTGCTAGACCCCTGCTGGGCTAGTAGGGATCGCCTCTGTCCGCGGAGGTTGTGCCTCCTCAACGTACTGTGCACTAACTTTCAAGGAGATAAAACCAAGCAATGTGTTATTGGATGTAGACATGGTTGGCCATGTAACAGATTTTGGGATTGCAAAATTAATTGGTGCAACTTTCAATGATTCACTTACTTCAACAGTTGCTTTAAAAGGATTTGTGGGCTACATTCCTCCAGGTATGGATTTTTTAAAACATTATGTTTATTTGTATTTTCTTAACAACAATCTTGAATAGACTTGTCTGTAATTTTTTATCAAGGTTCTCTTGAATGCAGAGTATGGATTGGGTGAGAAGGTTTCCAGTGAAGGGGATGTTTATAGTTTTGGCATTTTGTTATTGGAAATGACTACTAGAAAAAGACCGACAAGTGACATGTTTGTAGGAGACTTGAACCTGCATAAATGGGTGAACTTAGCATTTCCAGATAGAGTTAAGGAGGTAATTGACAATGATATGTTGAGGAAAATGGATGGAGATGAAATTGGGGAAAATGATGCATATAAGTGCATACTTTCTTTCCTAAATGTTGGTTTGTTATGCTCAAAAGATTCAGCTAGAGAACGTCCAACTATGAGAGATGTGTCAACTATGTGATTTGGTGGGAAATAGAAACTATGAGAGATGTATCAACTATGTTAGAGAGTTTTAGAGATGATTTTGTGGGAAATAGCAACTATGAGAGATGTATCAACTATGTTGGAGAGTCTTAGAGAGGATTTGGTGGGAAATAGCATTGCTTCAAGGAGTTTAAAACAAAGCATATCTGCTTTGCTTGCCAATAGTAACTACAATGCAATAAGGGATAATGCAGTGGCATCAAATGATGCTAGTTGTACATTTTAGTTTCTAGAGATGTCAATTGCAAAAGATTTGTAATCTTCCAATTGCAAGTATGTATATTATTTCAGTAGTTGAAGTATTTTGACATTAATGTACTACTTGAGCAATATTTTTCAACATGAAAACTACATGCTTTTGTAATTCAATATTTTTAATGAGATTGCAGAACTATATAAGTCTTCATGTATTTCAATATTCCATCCATTAATGAACTCAAGAAAAGGTTATATAGATTCATCTCATGAAATTCATTTTTAATTTCTTGAGCATCTCCTAAATTGGTGGGAGTTGCCTATGAAATTATTGCTCTTTGAGGCTTTTTTTCTGTCAAAGCTTTTACATATTCCATATAGAATATGTAGCCATCCCTTAAATATTCATAAGGTAGAAATTCATGAAGAAAGAAAAATAAATAAATAAAAACTATGTTGGAAAAATCTAAAAGGTTTACATGAATGTCGTGCACGATTCATATCTACTTGACTTGCATACCATGCAATCTATTCTTAGCTCCTCAATACTGTATAAGTATGAGAACCAACACTAAGGGAGAAGAGTGTATATGCAAGCACCCTTAAATTCTAGGTAGAATCTTTGGTTATGAGTCTATTCTGAGTATTGGGCATCAACATTAGCATGACCAAAGCTTAGGTGAGAGCTATTATCTATTCACTTGTTTATTTTACCATGATACAATTGCGGATTGTGTTTTTTTTTTTTTTATAGAGGTGGACCTGCGACTATAGAGAACATTAGGCCTTGGAGCTAGGAATATAACAATATACCTCAAGGTTATCATTACTGTTGTCACTACTTACTAAATGTAGATCTATATTCTCCCCTGCACAAAAATAAAATACAATATCTATGCTTATGGATATGTTTTGCATTCTTAATGAGATTTTGTCATTCTAATTAAGGTTGAGTTATTATGTTAATTATTAGGCCTTGGAGCTAGAAATATAACAATATACCTCAATATTATCATTAATGTTGTCACTACTTACAACATACCTCCTCCATAATGGAAATTTTCACTGTTTACTCTTGCCTTGGCCTAAAAAGGACTGTGGAAGCTATATAAAATACATAATAATGGCTTAACACCTGTTGGAAAGATGAATAACTTATTATAATCATGGCTTAGCCACTATGAAAAAGATGATGAATAATACCCATGTACAGCTCTGAAATCCATTTTGTGTATGGTGCCCATATTAAAATGTGGAATCTTATTAGCACACATTATATGCTAAATTACAAGGCTCCTATTAACTATACTAGCAGATTATATCCCTAAAGTTTGATATCAATTAATCAAAGGCTACTGCATAATGGTAGCCTTTACTCCTGCCTTGGCCCATAAAGGTTTTTGGAAGCTAAATAAGTTACATAGAAATGGCTTAACAATACCTGGTGGCAAGATGAATAACTTATTATAATAATGGCTAAGTAACTATGAAAAATATGCTCACTAATAGACCTGTACAACTACTTAGTACTAATGTTTTTAAATCTACATTTACGAGTTCGTAAGATTTACAGTACTCCGTGTGATTTGGAAGTCCTCCCTTCATTGCAAATAATCACGTGATGCAGGGGCATTAGGCTCAAGATAATATTTTGTATATAAATAATCATAAGGGGGGTCTCATGTTTTTGTTCCCTATGAAATCATTCATATTTGAGTTATTTTTAGTTAATTGTGGAGAAAAATGTAACTACTCGAATGATTAGTGGGCACATGAAGAGCCAGTTTCAGTTGTCTAGGGACTAGGCTAAATTTAGAATTTAGGAGTTCAAGAGTCCCTGAAGAATCTGAATCAATTCTTTAGTAGCCTTTGTAGAAGAATAAGCCTAAGAGGCAAAATGGAGAGACCTACAAAGAGAACTGCATAGAACTACATAGGGTTAGAAGGCTGAAGAGGCAGATTAGGGGTGCAGAAGGGCCAATTGATCGAAGATCTGGCCAGAGCTTTGTAAGTAACTTCACTATATAATGGAGAAATTGTTCCAGCATTATCTGTGCATTAGTAGATTTGATCCTGTGTGAAACTGCCTTAATTACCAGGTATGAGTAAGACTCTGTAATTGGTATTAATAGTCCGCCTGTATATTTAATGAAGGAAGCGTAGGAGAATGTATGACAAACCATGTATTAAGAGCCAATGTCAATATGTTGATTCGTTTCAAGAAGTAATACGAGTCCCGGTGTAAGAGGTTAAAACAGTAGGCCTGTACATGACCGGGGGTAATGGTGCTTATGCATGCCTTGACAACCATTAAAATGGCTTAATTAGTGCTCTGGTGAAGGGAGGAGGCCAGAAGCCTTTGTAAGCAAGTCCGCTTGCATAGAGGAAGAACCTGTCTCAACATTTTACGGGCTTTATTTGAATTAGTTTCTGTGTGATTGGACCTTTATTTCCACTAAGAACGTGGTTAAAAACCGTGCGATGAACCCTGAGATCTATCGAGTAAGGGATTTCTTAACTCTGGTTATGTTAAGGAAGCGATGTTTGGTAGATAGGCTATGCGTTAACCAGGAGTGAAAGTACATTAAGTTATAATGTGGGGGAACTGTATCAAAATAAATATAAGCGCCGGTTAAAATGTTTTATGACAAAGGTTTATTATAATCACTTCACGGTTCAAAGCCATAAACTCAAGTGTCGGCATTTGTTTTAAAGGGTTGAACGATTGATTTTTGATATTACGACATTACACTGTCAAGGAGCTCTCAAAAGAGAATAGAGCGGAACTATGAGGAGGAACCTGGACCCTGCACAGTAAAAGCGGAGTCCGAAAACAAGTTATAGTTTTCACGCAAGTTAAAAGGTGGTAAACTGATTTGACGAAATTTACGTGATATCACAAAACAAACGATACGTGTCCTTGAGTGGTATTTGAATACCGTTTACATCACGCAATTTTCAATCGTTAATGCCCGATCTTAAAAAAAACGCGATATCAATTTGGTCCGTCCGATCTGCTGAGTGATAGATCGACAGCGTCTGCGCAAACAAGTTGCATGGGCAGTAATGCAAGGGGAGGATGGCTGCGTTCCTTTCATTGGTATAGTGTTGTGGGCCCGAGAATTGTTACATAAATTTCGAGTTTAATATATGGTTTAGTTGTGCCGAGAGTTACATGTATACGAATTCATGTTGTTGGGATGTATTGCTATACGAGAGCGGATTGACATATAAGATTGAGTTATATTATCGGTGTTAGATTTTAATAAAAGTCAGGGCTTTAGCATAAGGTTTAAACCATTGGTTGAAGAGAAAAGTTCGCATATAGAGTTGATGGGTATGGTTCCGTAACCATATAGGAAAGGTAAAGGGCTTCCGCCAAGTAATATAATTCGAATGCATGGGTTTATAACCCTTTGTGTAAAGAGTAGTGAAATCGACTATGGTTGTAACCATAGGTCTTGAAAGGTAACCCTCCGCCTATTGAACTGTATAAGGATTTCCATCTGTATGGTTTCATCACCATTGTTTTAACCTTTGATAAGAAGACCCGCAGTTAGAAGAATTGCCCAGATTGGAAATTGGACTGAGCACAAACATTGAGCACCAATGTTTTTATATGGAAGAGAGTTAAATTAATATATTTGAGATATTAAAGATTCCAGATTTCTTTATTTAAATTTCCAGTTCAGAAATTGGAATTATGTGAGATTGCCCAGACTGTTGAGATTTAATTGGGCAGTAATTTTGGAGGCATTTTACATACAGATTTGGAATTAAAATATGAAAAAATCGAGGACTGTGGGTTTTACTGGCACCATCACGTCGAGATTTTAAGCCCAAGTACTTAAATTCATCTGTGAGCTTTAATGGACACTAAACACAACTCTCTATAGAATGCACATTCCAATTGACATTATTTAAACGCAAATAGCAAGAAACATAAATTCTCCTAATGGAATTTAAACGAAAATAGCAAGAAACATAAATTCTCCTAATGGAATTTAAATGCAAATAGCAAGAAACATAAATTCTTGTAATGGAATAATGTAAGTTACCAAGGTTTTTGCCCTTTGAATTTTTTGCACCTTATGCTTAGCCTCAAGGATGAGGCAATAAGTTGGTTTAATGGATTGAGAAGGAAAGTTACAACAAATAAAATGATATTATCATACCATAAGACACATTGAAAAGACTTCCACGCCACTAATTATAGGGACTAGACATGTTTATTGACTAAATAGTCTTTTGTCTTTTCTCTGTCAAGCTCAATAAAAAGTTAAAACCTATAAAATGTTGTGGGAAATTCATAAATACCCTTAATTATTAATCAAGTACATAGCTTTGTTGGATGTGAAAATTTTGAACTGTGTGTTAAATTATTTTGTTAATTAGCCCATTCATCAACGAGGACACTTTTTATATAACAAGCTCCTCTTTATACTAGATCTGTAATCAATGACTATGGACATTTGGAGCAGTGGTGGTGGCAACTGCAGTTATGAATGGTGGAAATATTTGCAGGAGCAATAATGGTGTATGGTAGCAGCCATTCACATATTTTTCTAGCAGTTGGAGTAATGCAAGTTCATGCAGCACCTTTATGTTGGCACCTTTGGGTACCCCTTGGAAGTCTGGCAGCTAGGAGTAAAAAAGTGCATGGCCTGGGAATCCATCTTTATAGTGGGAATCCATCTTTTGGACAAATGGTAGACCTGGGAATAATTTGTCTCACCTTCCTTTACTTGAATGAAGAATGCTACATTTTGTAATCTTGATAATTGCATGAAGGCCACATATAATGAAGAACAAAATATCTTAAAATATAAATTTCAAATTTGGAAAATAACATTAATAGATACTCTTAGTTTATTTGTGTAACTATAAACTACAACTACATTCAAACATATAGATTACAACTAAATTTAAACATAAAAAAAATGAAAGGAGATGACAGTTGACTAGCCCATACGCGCAATGTCATATGCTTCACTCCAAAAAAACCAAAATTTAGCTAGAATCTGATCACCCATGCATTGAGGATACCAAACAAAACTATTTAAAAATTATATTCAAATGTTGGAGGAAGGAAAATGGCTGCTACTAACAAAAATGGAATCATATATTGAATTAAAAATAAATAAAATGGAATCATATATTGAATTGAAAACGAGTGAGTAAATAAATTGGAAGCATATATTGAATTAAAAACGAGTAAAATAGTAGGAAGACTACAAACTAAAATGATAGGAAACAAACTTAAATGAATGGCACATCATAACAAGGATATAAATGATTAAATCAAGGCTCTCTAAATATAAAAAAAATACTAGTTTAAATTAAGTTTTCATTTCATGCATGCTAATGGATATAATTGGTATATATTGCTATTCTATATAGTGATAATCTGATTATTTGTATATATTGCTATTCTATAGTAATAATTTGATTTGTATATACTGCTATTCTATATAATGATAATCTGAGATGAATTACACAGATGGTATTACTCCAATACATGAACAAAGATAAAATTTTATTACTCCATACATGAACTGAACTTCGTATCTTAGCTTACCAGGACCAAATTAGATAAAATATTTACCATGAAATTGTAGCAGAATCTAAGCTTAATAACTACAAAAACTAATTCATTCTTCATGGAACATGTTTCTATCAATTCACCAGAAAGGCTTCGTTGCATTTTTCACAGTTGCCCTCATATTTTTCTGCTATAATTACATTTGATTCAGAAAATATTTTCAAACCCAGAAGTTGTTTCAGGAAGCCCAACTCATGGATATATTGGGAGCATCTTGGTAGTGTAAGTGTCATTGTTTGCAATGAAGGAGTACTTCTGAATAGGCAACCTAGCAGATCAATTTCCTCCTTGTAAAAATTTGAAACATTTACATGAACTTTCTTCAGAACTTTCAGGGAAAGGGTCAAGCTAGATACTTCCACGCTTTCTGCTTGGGTCTGCCATCCAAACCTGGTATGAAAAGTCTCACTCCAAGATGAAAATAGTATGGTAAGATTAAAGCTAAAAGCATGAGAATGAATAACCTTAAACCAATCACTTTCTATTGAGAGTTCTTCAAGATTGAGAAACCTACCAAGAACTTCAATTGAAAGCACTTGTACACCGAAATGAAGAGTAAGTTCTCCAGGCCCATGGAATACATGAAGGTCACGCACTTGTCTATGGTACCCATGAAGGGTAACTTTTCTCAACATGTTTGTAGTAGAAAACCCTGTAATTACATTAACCTCTGTAGTGGATAAATCCAGAAACCCACAAGAACTAACCTCCAGCCTTGACATACTTGGACAATCATCTACCATGAAATTCACTAGCTGGGGGCAATTCATTATCAGTTGTGGGCAATCAAGTCCATTTAAATCTAAATGCCTGAGATTCAGTGCATAAATTTTCAAACTGTTCAGCCCTGGACAACGTTGGACTCTCAAGTTTTCAAGAAGATGGCATTTTGCAACAAGCTTCTCAATTATATCATCATTTGTATAGATATATGCTAGAGAACATGTTACAAGGCAACTGAATCCACTAAAATAAGGAGGCAGCTTTGTTAACATGAATCAGTGCAGCTTCAAAAATGTGAGGCAGTTGCAAGAAAAGAGGGAATTTGGAACTTCCAGCAACATGCCATTTCCCAGAGTGATTTGTTTCACTCTTTTCAAACATGCAGAATGGACCCATTTTTTAAAACACTTACCAACGTTCTTTATAGTCATATCACCCATTGAAACTGAAAGCTCGAAACTCAGAAGTTGAGCAGAATGAAAGAACAAGATTTTATTAATTGCTTGTTCTGTTGCTTTTCCTTGACGAGGAAAAAATTGGCTGCAAAATCTGAGATGGGGCAATAAAGTGCCGAGGTATCGCCATCTACGGGACATGATAGAGCAACGGGTTGCATCCCTTAACAAGAGATTTGAGAGAATGTAAGAACATAGTAAATTATCCGGCAAAGCACTGAGTCTGCCACTTGCCATGGGATACAGTTGTAAAAGAGGAATAACAGAGGAATGACAAGGAAATATAGAGAATCATGGAAACCAATAAATTGGACAGTGTTGCATGCTAAATTTGTACCCATGCTTCCTTCCATGCTTCCTCAAACTCCTCTCCAACCTCAATATCAGTGCTAGTAGTAGCATGGGCAACAACACTACGCTTAGCAGAACTAGAAGAACACGTTTTCCAAACTGCACGAGAACTACTTCCCTCACGAGTCACCATGTGCCATGCTTGGTCTCGGTGGTTCTCTTCCTTCTACTCTTGGTTCAACTACCATATCTTCATTGGAACCAACACCCCAAACTCCACTAGACAACGATTCACCATTTTGTAGTAGTGATTCGCTATTTGTACTAGTGATTCGCCATGATTTTACAAGATAATATAATCTCGTGAGAGATTCGCCAAAAAATTATATATACATATTATATTATTAATAAAATCGCCTTCAATTTTTCCTATGTATCATGGGGATTCGCCTATTTATTATATATATAAATTTAGGGGGGTTCTTAAAATTATCCACGATGGAGTGGCGAGAGAGACAAAAACGGTATGTACAACAAGTAATTGCTAGAGCTATGATGCAAGACAATAACATTCCCCAAACCACGAGGCGAGAATCGGTACACACGAACATGCATATTCTAAAAAAGCTCCTTTAAGGCCAATCGGTGACAAGACTCCCTATTCCCACTCTGAACTATGGCATGGTAAACCAACATCAATCAAGCACTTTAGAGTCTTTGGAAGCAAGTGTTTCATAAAAATTAATGATGAAAATCTGGGAAAGTTTGATGCAAGAGCAGATGAAGGAATATTTTTAGGATATGCATCCAAGAGTAAAGGTTACAGGTGCTACAACAAAACACTTCGCAAAATTGTGGAAAGCATTGATGTAAGATTTGATGAAGAACTACCAAACAAGACAAGAAGTACAGGTTGCAGCAATCCTCCAGAAGATCATGAAGAAGAGAACCAAGATGATGATGAAATAAGCAAGACAACAGAAGATATTGAACTGAACTCAAAAGGCCCCTCAAGATACACTCAAAATAACCATCTAGAAGATCAAATCATTGGGGACAAGAGTGCAAGAGTCCAGACAAGAAGACAGCTAACTAAACAGACAGAAGAGGTATACCTAGCTATGTTATCACAAATAGAGCCAAAGAAGTTTGAAGAAGCCAACAAGGACAAATATTGGGTGAATGCTATGAATGAAGAATTGGACCAAATTGAGAAGAAAAATACCTAGGAATTAGTTCCAAGACCCACTGAGAAAAATTTCATAGGCTCAAAATGGGTATTCAAGAATAAGATGAATGAACAAGGACAGGTAATCAGAAATAAAGCCAGACTTGTATGCAAGGGATATTCACAAATTGAAGGTCTTGATTATGATGAAACATTTGCCCCTGTAGCCAGAATGGAAGCTATCAGAATGTTTTTGGCCTTTGCATGCTACCATGACTTCAAGGTATATCAAATGAATGTGAAATCTGCCTTCCTAAATGGATATCTAGAAGAAGAAGTCTACATGGAACAACCTGAAGGATTCTCATTAACAAATAAAGAATACTATGTGTGCAGATTAAAGAAAGCCCTATATGGGTTGAAACAAGCTCCTCGTGCATGGTATTCAAGACTGGACAAGTACTTGCAAAAGCAAGGCTTTAAGAGAGGAGGAGTAGACATCAATATGTACATAAGGTTGTTGGCGAAAAGTCGGGTCTCGCGGGCAAGACCCAGGTTCAAGGGTTGTGGCCAACAAGGGGTCCGGTGTAGTCTAGGAACACGCCGGCATTTTCACCCTGCTCTTGGAGAGCAGTGCGTCTCACCCGAGGCGTGTCGCGACCACATGCATAAGGGGATGAGATCACTGGTAAGGAATAAACCCGCAACCAAAGAAAGAAAGTGCATCCATTACATATACCAAATTACACATGCAAGATCACTAAGTATTCAGACAGTCGCAACTTAAAATTTTTAAATCAGTGTAAACTCATTACAACGCATGAACAACATCTTGAGACAGCAATCCTTCCTTATATTATTCTTCTGGCCGAATACATGATTACATAGCTTTCTTCTCTGATAACTCACGAGTCAGATACAGATGGGTTTGAGAACAGAAAGGAAGAACATAGAAAGTAAGAACCCATAGGAAGAACGGGCATGATTCTTCCGTAATTGCTCTACGCATCCTTCCTCAGGTCTTGATCCTCGCGATTCCTCTCGCATCCATTCAATCTTCAACAACAACAACCAACCAACCTTCTTCAGCCGGGTGATCGCCTTTTATTCACCCGCTCGTCGCGACTGGCAGCTTCTCTCTGTCTTCACTCTGGCTTTTTCCAGCGTCTCTTCTGATGTCTGCGTGTTCTACCTTCTGTTTTCTGCTGTGTTTCTTTCATCTACACTTATCTCTGTTCGATCTCCAGTTATCAAGTGCTTCCGCGCCACCTTGGTAGCTCCGCAACTCCTGGTCGCTGCGGCGCGGTCGCGGTTGCTATGTGTATTTATTCCGCAACTCAAAAAGAGTCAAAGTTCAAAATGTCTTGGCCAAAAGTTCAAAACTTAAACAAAAACAAGGGCCCCAACAGGCCCCGACCACAATTCTTTGACTCGTCTGCGAGTCAATCGCAAATAACAGTTTCTACTTCCATTCCCCCGCTGGCTTCCGTGCCCTGCTCTGCTGTTCCTTCTTCCGCCACCCTTTCCTGCTGTACTCCGCCATCCGGTTGGCCAAACAAGGGCCCCAACTCCGGGACCCGGCGGAGTGTTGAATCTCTCAGCTCTGTGAAGGTCGCCACTGCTTGCTGCCATTCCTGCATAAGCAGGTCGGCGTCTTGAGAGATGCGGTTAGCGGCGGCTTCGTCAATGGGCGTCGAGGCAGCCCCGAACAGGGTGGCGAGCTGGGCTTCTGCCTTGGCATCCAGCTGGTGCATAGCGTCAGCATGGGTGCGAAGGGGCGGACGGATCTCGCGGATGACGTGCTTGGCCGCTGCTGATTCGGCCTCAGTCTGTTGCATGTGAAGTTCCAGCTCGTCCGACTAGGCGTAGAGCTGATCCAACCTTGCAGGGTCCGTGGTCGCCTGAATGTCCCGGGCAATCTGTTGCAGCTGGGCAGCAATGGGCTGCGTCTTGACAGTTAACGCGAGTGAGCACTCTTGCAAACTGCGTAGAAGGGCAGAAGCCGCGGCTGTCGTGGAATGGAGAGTTGCTTGTAGATTAACTGCCTGCGCCTGTTTGGCAGTTACCTGTCCTGAATGGTCAGTGGGTGGATCTGGAAGGGTAGGCCATGCGGCTAACGCCGCTTGTAACTCCTGGTTCTCCCTGCAAACAGTAGTGAAAACTTCCCTGAGGTGATGAGCCTGTAGCGCGATAGTGTCCTCCTCGATTCTGGTGGGAAGTGGAGCATGGTGAGCCCGTGCAGCGGGCCATACGCTGGAGATCGCTTGGATAGCAATTTTGACTTGCTCCTCGAGGTTGGTCTTCTCCTGCAGCAACTGATTGCGTTGTTCAGTAAGCGCTGTGATCTGATTCTGCTGCTCGGTGCACCGCCGCTGTAGCTCGGTGTGAATCTGCTTGGCCTTGAGGGCTGCCCGCTGAATGAGCAGATACAGCTGTGCTGGACTCAGTTGTTCTGCAGTTGTTGTGCTGGGTGCACCCTGCTCTGGCGTTTGTTCCTGCGAAGATTGGCCCATGGCCGCTGCTCGGCCTGAAGTCTCTGGAGGATGGACCGGCGTCTGCTGCTGCACCGAAGTGGCCATCTCAAGCTCGGGCCGGTCCTGCTGCGTGGTTTGCTCTGTGGAAGGGGCGGCTGAATCAACCCCAACTGTGGCTGGCTGGACAGATATAGTTGGAAGAGAATCCCGGGATGTGGCCACGGGGTCAACAGGTGGTACCACGGCTGCAGTACTGGAGGTGACCTCCGCCCCGTGGTCACCGCCGAAAAGTTCCCGGATCAAAGAATCGGACACAGTGGCTGATGAATTGGACGGATTGGGGGAGGTGGCATGTGGTCGGCTGGTGGAGGGGGCGGTGGATGGAGTGAACGAGGTGTGAGGGAGACGAATGTTGAGGAAATCCGCCGGATCAATCAGTGGTTCCTCCGGAATCAAAGTTGCTGTGGGCGGCGTGGCTGGTGGATCATCCTCCGTAAGATCCACCACGGGATCTGTGGCCGTAGTGCGGGCCCTCTTGGATGGAGGTGGGCCGGTGGAATCGGGTTCGGGGCCCGGTTCACCCATTGTCGTGATGATGGGGGTGGCAGAAGTGAACGGGTTAGTGGGAATGGGGGAAGTGAGGGGGGTGGTGTTGGAGAGACCAAGGGACCGATTAATACGAAATTCATTAAAAGAAGGAAATATAGGGGAGCCACTGGAAACAACCTGGGTTACCACGTTGAGTCTCCGGGCCTGGTCGTTGAAATTCTCGACGATGGGGACCAGCGATTCAGGCAGGTCCGCTGCGGTCCCCGCCGCCTCTGTGGTTGTCTCCACCGCAACTTGGGAAGATCCCCTGGCACTGGTCGCGGCAGGCTGCTGTGCAGCCCGCATCCCATCAAAACTGTAGCGGAGGACTCCGTCGCGAACGTGCTGGACAACCCCCGGCCATGTAGAAACCTCTCTGTGGAAGACATTATCGTCCAGCTGGAAGCGCAAGGGCGCCATATGAAAAGTATGGTGCGGTACACAAGTCGGCCGGATGAAAGTGTGGTTGTGGCTGACGCCAAACCACACCTGTTCACTGTATTCATCCAACAGGTTCCGTGGCACCCGTTGCTGGGAAGCGACCACATCGGTCATCATCCCATACCATTCTCGGAACGCCTCTGCGTTCACCTGCCTGCTGCTGGGGGCCATTGACACCTGCCAGGGGGAATATCTCATCGCGAGCGGTTGGCTCACGGTGAGCTCCGCCGGTGTTCGTATCGGGGGAAGATGCCATTTCCACATGGCGAACGCTAAGAGCAAGTACCCATAGATGAAACTGGTAGTCCGCCGGTAATTGTCTTCGCAAGCCGCGAAGAGTTCCTTCAACACAAACGCGCTCCAATTCAATCTGGCCCCCTGGACGCAGTGCTCTGCAATGGAAATTGTGTCCAGAGTACACTCTCCCTTTGTGTAATGGCGCATGGTCTTGCTAGCGATCAGGTAGCAAGCAAAACGGATTGCTGGTACATTTATCAAATCTATCTTGGCACCTTTGCCACCCTGGTGAGTGCCATACTTGGTGTAGAGGTCCGCATCAGCCGACTTTCGGGCGCGCTTGGAGGCTGTCTGCCCCGCAGAGGAGACATCTGCACCAGTTTGGCATAGCCCCATAAGCTGACTAATGTCTACTGCATGTATTGGAATTTCTTCGTTCAACCACAGGGACCCGTTCTGCACCCGACTGAGGAGGAACCGGGTACATTGCAGAACTGGTCCGGTGGTGCCGAAGACGGGAAGACTCCTCAAATTCATCAAAGTCGACTGCTGTAGGCCCCATAATTCTTCCCGCATTCGACTGTTAGAGCTGCTCCCGGGCGTGTAATGGTGTTCCATGAATGTCTGCCAATGGAGGTGAGGAAACTCAGCCGGGTCGGACAAGTTGGCGTCCATACAGGGTGCATTGTCATACTTGCCGACCAGTGACTCTACTCGGTGAATTCTGCTATCTAACGCTGGTTCAGGAACTGAGAGAAGAGCTCTCGGCATCTTGGCACGTCTCTGATAGACTTGGACGATTCTTCTGTAACTTCCTGCGAGGTGCTGAGTGCTCTGATACTGCGAATGCTCCGGAGTCGCTGCAACTTCCAAATTGAATTGGTCCGTCATCCTTGTGCTGATAGCCTTCATGCAAATTGGGCCATCTGCTGGCACGCGCGGGGTTGATGAGACTCCATAACGGCAATTAATTCTTGCTATCTTTCTTGCCTGCGATAATCGTGCGATCAATCGCAGGCCTGTGTGTAATCTGACAGTTGCTGACGGCGTCATGGGGAGATGGGCGGACCCGACGGCGGAGGGAACTGCGGCTGATGGTAAATGATTACGGTATGATTACTGTCCATTAAGGGAATTTATGACCAAATCTGAGCTATCCTACGGACTGACAAAAGGACTGACGGATATGACCTGGACTGACACTGGCACGAGGATGGATCCTTCGTGCATGACACGCTGGACTGGAGCGGAGACATGCTGGACTGGCGCTGCGACACGCTGGACTGGCGCTGCGACACGCTGGACTGGACCGCCTCGACCATAGTCGGTTGCGGTAATGTTCCCGCAACTGACTGGTTATTTGGCTGAGTACCGACAATTGGAAAAGACTACCTACATTCATCCCGGTTGCGGGAGAGTTATTCAAACTACGCTACTCTACGGGTTCTCTCGGTTGCGAGAGTTATTAATGAGAAATGAGAAGTACCTACTCCTAGTAGGGCTTCAGGCGTGCGCCATTCACCCATCCCGGAAGAACTGTGCCGTCCAGTTGTGCCAACCGAACGGCTCCTGAGTCGCGGATCTCGATGACAAAGTACGGTCCCAGCCAATGCATCTGGAGCTTGCCTGGAAACTTCTGGAACCGATTGTCGTATAATAGAACTTTGCCGCCAACTTGGAAAGCTTTAGTTTTGATGTGGCGGTCGTGCCACGCCTTCTGTCGGGCCTTCTCAACCCTCTGGTGGAATTCTGCGAGGAATCGAGCCTCATCCAGCTCCTGTAGCTCCTGGAGGCGTTCCCTAAGTGACGCCTCTTCTGAGAAGTGGAGGGTCGTTGCGATCAAAAGGCTGGGCACGGTGAACTCGGCGGGAATCACCGCTTCCCGGCCATACACCAACTGGAAAGGCGTCTGGTTGGTCAAACGTTTTACCGTGGTCCGGTAAGCCCATAATGTCGCTGGTAGCCGCTCATCCCAATCGTCCCGCTGAGCATTGCAAATTTTAGTCAAGCCCTTCTCAAGAATCTTATTGAAGGCTTCCACCGTACCATTGGCTTGCAGGTGGTATGGGCTGCTTTTATGATGTTGAATCATAAAGGTGTCCAGTAGCGAATTGACCGTGGCATTAATGAAATGCGTACCCTGATCGCTGGTTAAGCTCCGTGGGCAGCCAAAGCGGCTGATGATGTGTTCAAAGATGAACCGAGCAGCGGTCTCTGCCGAGCAGTCGCGTACCGCGGCTGCCTCAGCCCACCGTGTGAGGTAATCCGTCGCGGTAATGATGTACCGAGCTTTGGAATGGCGAGCGATTGGTGCGATGGGGCCTACGAAATCAACAACCCACTTCTCAAAATGGCCGCAACACATGCACCGGGTGTAGCGGAAGCTCGTCCCTGTGCGAAGGCCTTCCCGTCCTCTGACAAATATCGCAACGTTTCACATAGGCCTTACAGTCTGCATGTACCGTCGGCCACCATAGGCCAGCTTGAAGCACCTTCCTTGCGGTGGGTTTAGCGCCCACGTGTCCTCCCGCAACACCGCTGTGACATTCCCACATCACTGCTTCCCGCTCGTGGTCAAGAACACACCTGCGCAACACCTCATCCAGGCCCAGTTTGTACAGCTGCCCCGCGATCAATTGATAATCGGCCGCCCGGACAACCAAGTGGCGTTTCTGAAGAGGGGTGTAATCCTCAGGGCACTGTCCCGTCGTCAGATACGTGGCAATGTCAGCCAGGTAGTCTGGGACTGCTTCAACTCGGAATAGGTCAGCATCCGGGAGCTGATCGTCCAACGGTCCTTCATTCTCTCCTGTCTCCAGCCTGGATAAGTGATCGGGACCAACGTTCAACCTCCCAGGCTTGACGATCACATCAAACGTGAACTCCTGAAAAAGTAGAAGCCATCGGCAGATTCTCCCTTCCAACACAGGCTTATTGACCAGATATTTTAATGCCGAATGGTCCGTGAAAAATGTAAATTTGCCGCCCAGAAGGTAGTGGCGGAACTTCTGGAGAGAGTACACCATCGCCAACGCCTCCCGCTCGGTCGTGGTGTAATTCTTCTCCGCATTCGATAACCGTCGGCTGGCGAAGTATACGGGGTGGTCAACTGTCGTTTCGCCGGGTTGCGCCAATACAGCTCCAAGTGCAATTCCGGACGCATCAATGTGCACATGGAACTGCTTATCCCAGTCGGGATGAACAAGTATGGGTGCCGTCGCCATCTTCTCCTTCAATGTGTCGAGTGCCCTCCTGCACTCCGCCGTCCACTCAAATGCTTCTGACTTCCGCAACAGTTTCTCCAGAGGGGCAGTGATTTTGGCGTAGTTGCGGATAAACCGCCTATAGTATCCTGTGTGCCCGAGCAGTGCCCGCAACTGCTTCACGTTCTCGGGGGCCTCCATGTGGACGATGACCGCGACCTTGGCAGGATCAACGCAGACCCCTTGCTTACACACCACGTGACCCAAGAGTGTGCCGAATGGTACTGCAAAAATACATTTCTTCAAGTTCAAGGAAATCTGCAGCTGGCGACATCGATCGAACATAACACGCAACAGAGAGGCATGCTTCTTCAGCAGGCTGTAAACAGTCCAGTCGTCCATATAGACTTCCAGGAACTTATGAATGTACTCCCGGAAGGCAGCAATGACAATCCGGGAAAACACCGCCGGTGCGTTCTTCAGACCAAACGGCATAACGTGGTATGCGAATGATCCCCACTCAATTGTGAATGTTGTCTTCGCCTTGTCTTCCTCGGCGATGCGCACCTGATGGTAGCCCGAAAATCCATCAGTGAAGGAATAAGCTTCGTTTCCCGCGACATGATCTAGAACTTCGTCGCTGAAGGGAGTGGGAAACGGATCGTGAATACAAGCATTATTCAAACTCCGATAATCTACGCAGACACAGATTTCCGCTTTGTCCTTCTTGTTTTGGATGACAATGGGACTTACCCACTCAGCTTCTTCTACTGGAAAGATGAGACCCGCAGCCAGCATCTTGTCGATCTCCATCTTGACCTTCTCTTTGATACGTGGATTCAACCGGTAGGGTCGGTGCTTCACCAGCCTGGCTCCTGGTTTCAGTGTGATGCGCATCTCGCCCAGATCCCCCTTGATCCCCTTCAGGTCCGCAACCGATGACGGAAATAAATCTTCATACTCCCGGAGGAGGCTGAAAATTTCTCTTGTTGTCTCCTCGTCCCAGTAATCTCCCACCGTTGCCAGCTTAGGTTTCTCCTCCGTTCCAATGTTCAGCTTCTTTGTCTTTAGGGGCTGCAAATGGACTCCTTCTGTCGTCGGCTCGTCGCGGATGCTGCGCTCGCCTTCCTTCTCGTCAAAATAGAGATGCCTAAGGTCCTCCAAACTATCATCCTCCGGACCGCCGTCAATTCGTTGGCAAACCAATTCGCGCTTGACCCTGGAGCGTGACGCCACCGGGCCCTCATCGGGTTCAGGATGGCGGAAAAACAAAACCTCCTTGATGGCTTGTAGGGCCTGAGACTCCTGTGCCGTCTCCCCTTCGAATGAGAAGCTCTGGATGAACTTTTCCGCGACTGCTTGCCAGGAGCGGGTTCCCCGTTTCCGCTCTTTCTCTAGGTACCAGGCCTGGGGAATTGTACCCAGGGAGTGGACAAATCTGTGGACCCACAACTCCTTAGGATACCTTGCGCTACGCCACTGTTACTCGCACGCTTGCAAATTCTATCGCGGGTCAGAAGCTCCATGATGTTTAAATGTAACGCAGGGCCCTTCATCCTCTTTGAAGCTTGCCCGTAGAGCATCCACCACACGCTCCCATCGCAACAGAGTGTTGCGGTGATTGTTCCACCATCGTCCCGATGTTGACTTCAAGGCCACATCCAAAAGTGGTATCCGGCTTTCCTCTGGGACCCGGTCTTCCACCTTGGCAATAAAAGTATTCACCGCTTGCATGTTTGATAATGTGGGGTATCCGCGGATCTCAGTCCCTACCCACCGGACCTGAGCGATGGAGGCACATCTCCGCGTGGTGGTCTCATACCCCCCCTGCTGCCAGTCTTCCCACGCAAGCTCGGATCCGAGCTCCGAGCTTTGCACACTCCGCCAACTGATAGAGCCTGTTGCGGTCGGGTTAATATAATCGTCCCGCTTCCCTGCAGTCATCTGATAGAGATGGTCCATCATCTGAGCATCCTCCCGACTGTCCACCGGTTCTGTATATTGCGGACCCTGATATGGGTCGAGAGGCTGAGTGACCCGTACCTCCCCATCCTCAAAAATCATCAGCTCCTTCTTGAGGTCGATGATCGCGTAATTCTCAAAAGCCCAATCAATGCCAAGTAAAGCAGGATAGGGGTCCTTATCGCTCATGATATCAATAACCTCAAAGTTAGTGTATGTCTTTACCCCCGCAACGTCGACCTCGACACCCTCGAGTCGACCGATTGGAAAAATACAGTATTGGTTCGCCATCCTGAGTTGGATTGGGGAATAGGCGAGCCGTGGCTTTCCAAGAGCCTCCCATGTTTTTCGCGGCAAAATATTGACGTCGGATCCCAAGTCCAACATGGTGTCGCTGATTTGGAATCCCGCGACCTGCGTGTTAAGCCAGAATTCTTTGCCTGTTCGTTGCTTGTTCCGCTTGACACGTTGCACGTATTGAGGCCTAACGTCCCCTGGATTTCTGGGTTCTGCGCGCCCCTGCAACGCTCCGTCTAAAACATGCTTGAGCTGCTGCCGCAGCCCAGCGTTATCAACAATCCTGAGGAATAGCCGGAGCCACTACTCGACCACAGTATCTGCGGCGTTCTGCTCACCGGATTCCGGCCGCCAGGGCTCCTCCAGCCCTCCCTCATTTCGCAACTGGGCGAATGCCTCAACCGCCTCCTGAAAATACTTCTTCTGGACTTCGGGCCTGATCAACTTCTTTGGGGATGCCGGCCGAACCACTCGTGCTGGCTCCTTCTCATGGGCATCGTCTCCAGTCTTCTTTCCGCCCCGTGTTACTATCGCAACGTTCTGCATGTCAGGGGTTGCGGTGCTGCGCGGTTCTGAGTTTATCAGATTCGCTCCCCTCTGCCTCACCCGTTCTTCCCACTTCTTGATGAGCTCCGGATAGTCTTCTGTAGCATGGGCGTTGACCCGGCACTGGGAACACCAGGGTCGTCGTGGAAGGGGACATTCTCGAGCCACATGACCCTCCTGGTCACAGTTGTAGCACTTTACCGGACCGCGTCCTCCTGTTCGGCCTCCCCGCATGCCGCCACCTCTTCCCCTTGGGGCCTCGTTCACTCTGTACGAGGGACGATCCAATCGATCCGCAAGAGCGTCAAGCGCCCTGCACTGCTCAGTGTTGTGAGTCGTAGACACACAGAATTCACAGTATACATTATTCGGCACCGTGGAGTACTTCTGTAATATCGGGCACATCCGAGGAGGATGCCCCATCGTCCGGCAAATCTCACAGTACTCTGTGGTGGAGGACCCCGGTTGCGGTGGGAACCTCGCAAAGGTCTGTTGCGGCTGGTAGACTCCCTGCGGGTTCATCGCCGCGCCACCCCCTGGTGGTGGTCCCCCCTGAATTGCTGCAACTGAGGGTCCAACTCCGGCGCCGCGCAACCGAGGACATTCGGTTGCGACGTGTCCCTCGACCAGGCAATGAGTACACCAAACATTCGGTCGCGCTGGTCTCGCTGGCTGAATTTCCTTGAGCTTTTCGGTCAAACTGGCGATCTGATGTTGCAACCCTATCAGAGAAGGGTCTTGCGGGGCCATTCCCCCCCTGTATTCCTGGGGGTATCCCGCCATGGCTTCAATCTTCATGGCCTGCTCCAAAGCGTCCTGCAGATTATCAATCTTCTGCCGGGTGAGAGGGGTTCGTGTCAAGGGGAGCAGAGCCTTGATGAACCAGTCCCTCTGGTGGTTTGGATCGATCGGGTAACTGAGTTTCCCGATCGCGTCTTTGAATCGCCGCATCAACTCCCACGCGGTTTCTCCTTCCTTCTGCTTAATTTCCCACAGCTCTGACAGGCCCTGCTGGTCTGTCTGGGGGAGCTTGAATTCACGGACAAAATCCCGCTTCACGTCCGCGATTACAGGGTTAGGGTGCGCCTCGGACCACTTGATGAACCAACGCAAAGCTCTCTCTCTGAGCGTGGTTTGGAACTCTATTAACTTCCCTGCATCCGGCGTCTGTCGAGCCCTCCAGATGGCTTCGCACAGATACCAGTGTTGTTCTACGTCGTCGTTTCCCCGGCCAGAGAACTCTGGGTACCGGGTGAAAGATCCAGCCATGTATACTTGTGGAGAATTAACCAGGATAAAACCTCCGAGTCCTGGTTGCGTAACGGTCCCGCTAGGGAAAATACCACTACTAGTGACGCTGCTGCTACTGGGCGTTACCGACGCCGCTGAACTACTATATGACTGACTTAATGCTTGTAACTGAATAAAAATATTTCTTAAAGGTTGATAAAGTACCAGGGGAAGGTCGGGATCCTGGCCATGCAGAAAGCAGGACGTAGGGCTGCCTGGAGGGGTGTGTGCCATCTGATCCTGGAACATCTGTTGCATCACGCTGTGCCATTCGTCATCGGAGCTTTCTTCGGGCTGCATCTTTCCATTATCTTCGCTAGTCGTTACTTCTCTTTCTCGCGTCGCTGGGCTCCCATGCACCCACTGTACGTCCGCTGCCGTCCCGTCTCCTGTCCGGGTATCCAAACCCATGGTTCTTGTCTTCTGAGGCGCCTCCTTCTGATTTCTCCTCTCGATTTCCCTTCTCTTCAAATATCTCATTACCCTTCTTCGCCACCTATCGACGATCTGTGCCCGCCGATGTGCACGTGACTCCCGCAACTTGCATGCGGCCTCAACGTCCATCCCCCGCTCCCCACTCTTACAGTCTACACAGCATCGGTCCCCTCAATCCTTCCCCCAGTACGGGTGGTTTACGCTTCCATACTCGTTTTGTGGAATTCAATCAACCCTTCGTCCACCATCAGGGCCTTGATCCACAACGGAATCTCCTTCAACAGCTTCCCCCTTAACCCTGAGTGAAAAACAGCCTCAGCCTTCGAGAAGGATTGGTAACACTCAGCAGCAAACTCCACAGCGTATCCTTCCAACGTGGTCCTTACCCAAAAATCCACTGCACGGGTGAGTTCAGTGTCTACCTGATGCAGTGCTACCAGATCTTCGTGCGCCCACGTGTGGTTTATCTTCCGCGAGCCTTCTTGAGGCACCA
This sequence comes from Pinus albicaulis, assembly GCA_034641835.2. Lineage (NCBI taxonomy): Eukaryota > Viridiplantae > Streptophyta > Pinopsida > Pinales > Pinaceae > Pinus > Pinus albicaulis. The sequence continues at coordinate 776,510,442 of CM076570.1, forward strand.
TTGCTCGTAACCTTCGCAACCAATTGTAAAGGTCAGTAGGAAACCTTCCCAGAAAATTTCGTACGTATCACTGGCTGAATCCGAGAAAAGAACGATCTCCTTGATCGCGACCTCCTTTTTCTTGGTCAGCTCCACTTGCTAAGTAATGAAATGGTCAAGATGATCATCCCACCATCGCCGTATTGCTCCTTCAAAAATCCTCGAGACCATGATCTAGATCCCCTCAGAACATGCAGGTCCCGGCAACGGAACCATTTGTTGGCGAAAAGTCAGGTCTCGCGGACAAGACCCAGGTTCAAGGGTTGTGGCCAACAAGGGGTCCGGTGTAGTCTAGGAACACGCCGGTATTTTCACCCCGCTCTTGGAGAGCACTGCGTCTCACCCGAGGCGTGCCGCGACCACATGCATAAGGGGATGAGATCACTGGTAAGGAATAAACCCGCAACCAAAGAAAGAAAGTGCATCCATTACATATACCAAATTACACATGCAAGATCACTAAGTATTCAGACAGTCGCAACTTAAAATTTTTAAATCAGTGTAAACTCATTACAACGCATGAACAACATCTTGAGACATCAATCCTTCCTTATATTATTCTTCTGGCCGAATACATGATTACATAGCTTTCTTCTCTGATAACTCACGAGTCAGATACAGATGGGTTTGAGAACAGAAAGGAAGAACATAGAAAGTAAGAACCCATAGGAAGAACAGGCATGATTCTTCCGTAGCTGCTCTGCGCATCCTTCCTCAGGTCTTGATCCTCGCGATTCCTCTTGCATCCATTCAATCTTCAACAACAACAACCAACCTCCTTCTTCAGCTGGGTGATCGCCTTTTATTCACCCGCTCGTCGCGACTGGCAGCTTCTCTGTGTCTTCACTCTGGCTTTTCCCAGCGTCTCTTCTGATGTCTGCGTGTTCTACCTTCTGTTTTCTGCTGTGTTTCTTTCATCTGCACTTATCTCTGTTCGATCTCCAGCTATCAAGTGCTTCCGCGCCACCTGGTAGCTCCGCAACTCCTGGTCGCTGCGGCTCGGTCGCGGTTGCTATGCGTATTTATTCCGCAACTCAAAAAGAGTCAAAGTTCAAAATGTCTTGGCCAAAAGTTCAAAACTCAAACAAAAACAAGGGCCCCAACAAAGGCCAATGAGAATGAACTCCTAATTGTAGTAGTGTATGTAGATGACATCATGTTTGGAAGCAGAAAAGATGAGCTAGCAAAAGGATTTTCTGAAGAAATGAAATCAGAATTTGAGATGTCTATGATTGGAGAGCTCACCTTCTACTTAGGACTTCAAATTCATCAAAATAACACAGGCACATTCATCTCACAAGAAAAATACTTAAGAGAAATGTTGAAAAGGTTCAAAATGGAAGACTGCAAACCTATGTCAACTCCCATGATCACTGGATGAAAGCTATGTGATGATGATGGATCTGTAGATATAGATCAAAGACATTATAGATCCATGATAGGAAGTCTGCTATACCTAACAGCTTCTAGAGCAGACATTATGTTGGCAGTAGGACTTGTGGCAAGATATCAAGAAGCAACAAAACAAAATCACTTTTTAGCAGTCAAAAGAATATTCAGATATCTACAAGGAACTGCACAGTGTGGGCTATGGTATCCAAAAGGTAAGAGCTTCACTTTGATAGCATATACATATGCATATTGGGTCGGCTATGTGGATGATAGGAAAATCACAAGTGGAGGTGCATTGTATTTGGGAAAAAGTCTGGTGGCATGGCTAAGCAAGAAACAAACATCTATCTCTCTATCTACTGCAGAAGCAGAATACATAGCGACGGGGCGGTTGTGTCTTGGGAGATTATCCCAGGATTTTTAATGAATTCTTTTGCTGAAACTACTTGTCCCGGTGGAGTCTGAAATTTTGTATTTTCCTGTGAAGATGATACCTCTGGGGTATTTATCACTGTGTTGCTGACTAAAGTCCAAATTTTATCTAATTCACTTTGATTTTGTGAATCTAATCATTCTGCTCTGATTTCTTGGCTTGCTTCAATAGTATAACTAGTAACCAGAAATTTCTGAGGGATACGCCTAAGTCTTTGTTCTCTGAAATCATTGAATCTTTGTAATTATTTTGGATTTAGGTTCAATTTGAAAAAAAAATTGGACTTCTTCAAAAGTTCCGACAGATTGTAAAATATCTTCAAATCTATCATCAATGTGTATGATAGGTTTGAGTTTGATTGACAGAGTAAATTTGTTAGCAATATTTTCTTGGTCGAACTGCCTTGAGGGTAAAACGGGGAGCTTCAAAAGCTCAATCTTCTAAGATTCTTTCAATGCATGATTGAAATTGTTGAGTGTTAATGAACCACATGAAATTTGGAAACTTGGCCATAAAGACTTCTTACTGTCTTTCAAATATTTAGTGAGTCCATTACCAACAGTTTGGTAAGTGACCTCTCTTGCCATCAATTTATCTGAAACATATAAAGGAATAACATGTGGGGGAGAAAAACTTCCAAAAATTCTGATGTATGAAAATGAATCTTCAATAAAATATCTCCCTATCATTTGAAGGTCTGAAATGGCTTCTTTAGTGAACCTAGGGCTCATTATGTCAAACATTAGTTGATGCAATGGTAGTACAACTCCATAACATATCCTGTGGAAATGTGGTACATAATTATGTTCCCATATCTCTTTATGATTCAAATGAATCAAGGTGGGATCTTCAGGAGTCCATTTCCATCCCATAACTGGAAAGTTGGTAGAAAAACAGATGGCGTCAAAAACATACGCGCTCATGAAAAATTGGGGAACAGATTTAGAGGAGGAAGTTCTTGTTTGGCGATATTCATTAATTTCCTTAACTATATTCTCAGAAAGGATAGTTGCCCAATTCATTATGTGGGAATTAACACAGGATTAAATCAGGGGAAGCTAATTTATGGAGAACTTGGTATTATATGGTAGATTTATATACTGCATAGCATTGCTGCTGCAAAATTGTTGGGATTCGCAAGTGACGCGATAGGATACATACCTGTTTTCTCATATTTGAACTTGTTATCTAGTTTCCTCCAACCTTGAATTGCCTTGAACGAGTCTTCGTTCTTCTTAGAAAAATTTGCAACAAACTGACTGTTGTAGATGTCTTGTGGGTCGAGAAACTTAGACATGATTTTCAGATCTTCAACTCTGAAATAACGTAGAATATCATTCTTGAAGGTTCTTAATTGTCTGTCTTTGATTGATGAATTGTCGAGCACCCACCTAATCATGTCGGTATATGGAAGAAGAGTAGCCCTTACTGCTATCCTATGGAGCAAAGAGCATGCAATATCTTTGAACTGTAAATTTGAGGGTGTCGCATCATCGGCAGTCGCCATGACTTCCACTACTTCTGGCTCTTTCTCTTCGAGCATAGTGTAGATAGCTTTCCATTTCGTAGCACCTCCATCTATAGTACAGACCGTATCTGAGACTATGGGTGACATTTCTGTTTGTTCCAGTTCTGCGACAATCTTTTTGTCGTGTTTCTGAATCACTTTGCAGATGGACATATCTTGAAGGAAAATAGCTTTTAAAGACATAGTAAATGATCAAATGATGGAAGATCTATTGAAATGATCTATTTTGAAAGAAAAATCTGGGAAATAGCTATATCATTAATTAATCATAATGAATCAATAATTGTTTGCATTGGGATGATAAAACACAATTAATATTTCCTGACATGATTTATTTTCACGTAAAACCTTTATTCAAACCTGTCAAATCCATCGCATCGCGCGCTTTGAACCTGTCTTTATGAAGCGCATTACCTTTTGTTTATGTGATACGCGATTTCGCGAAATCGCATAAGTCGCAGTATCGCAATATCGGAACTTTGGTAAGAATTGCTTAAAGTTTTACAACGTAAATCTACAATATGCGATTTATAATGTCACTTGCGAAACTTCAAATTAGAGATCGCAAAATCGGGATTTCAGTGTTTTATTGTTTTAACTTTTAATAAGAAAAGATTTATGTGGAATGCGATTTGAGATAAGGATGTTTTATTAATTTATTTATTTTTATGTTTTTTATTTAATAAAAATGATGATTTTTTTTGGAGTTTGATTTGAATAAAAAGACAAAAATACATTTTTAAGAAGGGTCCCTGTTTCTATTTATCAAAGGTGTAGATTTTTTTGAAAATAAAAATGGGGGGAGTTGTTGCATAACACAACAATAGGGTACGCAAGTTCTAAATTTTCACCTCCAGGATGCACTGCTATGTCACCTGGGACACCTTTGTGTTCCTTTAAGCGAGCGTGCCAAGATGATATTAGAAGTGCACTGCATTTGAGTCGCTGGGAATTTCGGGGTCAAGAAAATGGTGGCAGTACTGCAGAAATATTTATATTGGTCGAACATTCGATAGGATGACGGGAAGTACATCAGATCCTGCATTGCTTGCGTCATTACCAAATCGACCAACAAGAATAAAAGTCTCTATACTCCACTACCTACCCCTATTCAACCTTGGGAATCCATCTCCATGGATTAAAATTCATGCCTTCCTTCTGCTAAGCATGGAAACGACTTTTTTTCGTGGTCATCGACAGATTCTCAAAGATGGCCAATATGGCGGCCTACAAAAATAATATCACAGTAGAAGCCACTACTAAAATATTCTTTGAACTAGTGTGGGTGCACTTTGGGGTCCCACAGTCTATCATATCAGATCGGGACAGTAGGTTCCTCAACATATTTTGGTCCAGCCTCTGATCAATGTTGTACACCAAGCTCACCAAGTCCACAACTTTCCGTCCCCAAACTGATGGCCAGACAGAGGTCATTAACAGGATGATCGTACACATTCTGCGCATGTATAATTCAAAGCATACACACACATGGGATGAGAGCCTTACATATGTACAACATAGTTATAACTGGGCTCTCCACTACTCAACTGACCACAGCCCCTTTTAGGTGGGCTTGGGATTCCAGCCATTATGTCCC